>OZ036000.1:12833916-12948916 GCA_964035015.1 Corallium rubrum | reverse complement strand
AATTCACATATCTTGTATATTAAATATGACCGCGTTCGACCGTACGCCAAGTAAATAGCCGTGTAATGCAATTTGATACTAGCGATCATCTCAGTTCAACTGATATATTTTTCTCCGTTGCTATTCTATACGATTTGTTCTAATTCACATATGTTGTACAGAATTTAACGCTCTATCTAACCGTGCAAGTTTCCCAAATGGCACAAACCTACAGACGATTGATTTACTTTAAATATGACCGCGTTTGACCGTAGGCCAAGTAAATAGCGTAAATAATGCAATTTGATATTTCCGCTCATGTCAGTCTCCGTAGCCGTATTATTGGCCATTGGGATATATCTTCCAGCAGTTAGCCGTTAAATTCTATATTTCCGACAAAGTTTTGCACACAAAAACATTTCGGAGACAGGGGATATTGCTGATAAACTGGTTAAGTATTTTTAACGTGACTTATAGTAAACTTGTGAGGGTTATCTACCACAGTTTTTGTGAGTCATGATGAGTCATGACAAAAAAATTATTAAGGTCAGAGAACGTGTACTTTCTCTTTAATTATCTTATAAGATCTCGCTAAAATCTTATAAGATCTACGTGTAAAAATCTTAAGATTTTTCTTAAGATCTTACAAGATTTTCCAAGATCACACAAGATCTTGACATGATTCTCACGGTGGTGGGTTTGCGCAGATACATGTACGCATAGCGGACCTTTTGTTTGTGGTTGTTGTATCTGGTCTTGAACTGGTTGGCAGTTATGCCAATGTAGGATTTTTTCTCGCTACCGTCTGTTGTTGTAACTTCAGCTTTGTAAATAACATTGCTCGTGAGGCATTTACCTTCGGTCGGGCATTGGTCAGGTTGTCTACAGTTACAAAGTCGTGTGTCATTGTTGCTTCTGTTGTTTTTTTGTTGCGTGCTGCTTCAGTATTTTGTTATTGTGTCTGCTGATAAACGTTTTCATGTTGTCAAGGCAACTATAGCTAATACGTACTGTATGGCGGTTGAATATTTTGTGCAGTTTGTTGTTCGTAGGGAAGTGTTTGTCAATCAGTTGTAGGAATTCTCGTCCGATGTTTGTTTTAACGTTCTTGCTGTAGGGTGGGTTGTACCATATCACGTTTCGTTGTCTGTTGCGTCTTTGTGGTCTGTGGCAAATGGCAAAGACACAAGCATTCATCTCCATGAAGGACCATAAAGAAAAATTTGATAACCACCCCCAGTGCCGCCTCATAAACCCAGCGAAGAGCAACCTCGGCAAAGTGAGCAAGACTATTCTAGACAGAATTAACAATGACATCCGCACCCAAACCAACAGCAATCAATGGCGCAACTCCGACGACACAATCTCTTGGTTCAAAGCCCTACCCAACAAGAACAAACACACCTTCCTGTCATTTGACATTGTTAGTTTCTACCCGTCCATCTCGGAACATTTACTCAACGAAGCCATCTCCTGGGGCAAACAATTCACAGACATCTCCGACCGCGACACTAACATAATCATGCACGCCAGAAAATCCCTACTCTTTAGCAGCAACCACATGTGGACCAAGCGAAACTCGACCGACTCATTTGATGTGACAATGGGAAGCTTTGACGGCGCCGAGATATGTGAACTTGTTGGCCTTTTTTTCCTAAATGAGCTACAAAAACGCTTTGGCAGCAACATTGGCCTTTACCGAGATGACGACCTCGCAGCCATCAACACCACATCCGGCAGATTGGCAGACAAGGCGAGAAAAGATCTGGTCGAGATTTTCGACAAATTCGGCCTGAGTATAACAGCGACGGCAAACCTGAGGCGGGTAAACTTCCTAGACATAATGTTTGACTTGACCGACGGTACATAAAACCATACAGGAAACCGAACGACGACCCCTCCTACATTAACAATTCCTCAAACCATCCGCCCTCCATTCTACGTCAACTACCCTCATCCATCAACAAACGCATCAACAAACTCATGTAACAAGGAAACATTTGACGCCGCAGCACCACTCCACAACGACGCACTGAAACGAAGTAACTTTGACGCGCCCCTGACATACGACCCACCCAACGTAAACCAAAACAGACCACAAAGACGCAACAGACAACGAAACGTGATATGGTACAACCCACCCTACAGCAAGAACGTTAAAACAAACATCGGACGAGAATTCCTACAACTGATTGACAAACACTTCCCTATGAACAACAAACTGCACAAAATATTCAACCGCCATACAGTACGTATTAGCTATAGTTGCCTTGACAACATGAAAACGTTTATCAGCAGACACAATGACAAAATACTGAAGCAGCACGCAACAAAAAACAACAGAAGCAACAATGACACACGAATTTGTAACTGTAGACAACCTGACCAATGCCCGACCGAAGGTAAATGCCTCACGAGCAATGTTATTAACAAAGCTGAAGTTACAACAACAGACGGTAGCGAGAAAAAATCCTACATTGGCATAACTGCCAACCAGTTCAAGACCAGATACAACAACCACAAAAAATCTTTCAACATCCGGAAATACTCAAACAACACCGAGCTCTCAAAGCACGTTTGGAAACTAAAAGATGCAAAGCGAGATTTCTCGATAAGATGGTCTTTCATCAAGAAGGTCCCAGCATACAAGCATGGTTCCAGAGGATGCAACCTATGCCTCGAGGAAAAACTGCTGATTATGAAAGACAAAAAACTGCTAAACAAACGATCAGAACTTTTCAACAAATGCCGACATGTAACTAGACACCTAGTAGCACATTGTAAATAGCGAGTAATTTTATCAGTTCTGTCAGTTGCCTGATGATCGCAATAGCGTGAAACTCGGAGTAGCGACAGCTATCTTCACCAATAATAAATATATTCGCTCTACCTACCATGGTATTGAGCGCTTTCTATCCATTTGCCAATCCTGTGACTCATTTGTTACTGTTTATTCTTGGTGTATATATATATATATATATATATATATATATATATATATATATATATATATATATATATATATATATATATATATATATATATATATATATATATATATATATATATATATATATATATATATATATATATATATATATATATATATATATATATATATATATATATATATATATATATATATATATATATATATATATATATATATATATATATATATATATATATATATATATGTGTGTGTGTGTGTGTGTGTGTGTGTGTGTGTGTGTGTGTGTGTGTGTTGGTTTTGGTCTACGAAACGCAAAGAGTGCTCGATAACATATAGTTAGAGCGAAATATATATATATATATATATATATATATATATATATATATATATATATATATATATATATATATTTGCGTATTGGACCGTCTTAATAACTTTATTCCCAAAGGACTTAATTTACGTGATTTTAATATGTAATTATTCTAATTAGGTTTGCTTTGTGTATATAAGTACTCTGGATTGTACATCTTATCTGAATATTCTGATGAAGGGCAGTGCCCAAAACGTAAAATAAAGATTTTTGTCATTCCTTTTTTGATGTTTTATTATTGTACTTGGAATTGATGTTCAAAGCTGGCTCTCTGACAATATATATATATATATATATATATATATATATATATATATATATATATATATATATATATATATATATATATATATATATATGTTATACATATGTTATACATATGTACATAGAGTAGTGAGTGATGTGTTAATTATAATCTGTTTTTGTTTGTAGGTGGATACGTGGCCTTCCTATACGGATCAAGAAAGAGAAACAATAAAAAAGTGTGTAAATATTACGGTTACCTCTCAGTAAATTAATAAAATACAAAACAATGGACACTCCGTAAATGGTTAATATTTTTATTCAACGTTTGAACTAACTTGCAGTCATCATCAGGAATGATGCTGATGTTACGCGATATATACAACATAATAACTAAAGGATGTCATATAATTATATGTTTGTCATATATATATATATATATATATATATATATATATATAATATATTTGTGAAATTCATTACTAATTCATGAGTTTTGCAGCCAATCCAATTTCAGAAATTACGTCACATGTATACCCCTGTAAGCCCCATACAAACTAAAACCAATGATGCTAATTAGTTACAACCACTAGTGGATGTATACTCTTCTGATACAACCACTAGTGCTTGTAACTAATTAGCAAATTAGCATCTCAATATCCCAAAGGGATTTTTACTATTTATTCATTTCACAAGTTGTTTACAACACTCGCGTCCTTGTTGTTTTGAATATACAACACGGCCGCTCGTGTTGTAAACATTACATATATATAATTATAAGGGGAGCACCAGTGGTGTGTGTTGTTAGAACGCTCCCTCTCACCAATAGTTATAAGCCCGGTTAGTTGGGGTTAGACTTAGATAGGTGACCGTGTGTGAATAACCCCGTTCTCGAGCTTGGACCATTTGAGTATAGAGTTTAGTTGGTCTCTCCTGTGCTCCGGGAGTTTTTCTTTCCTCCGCAAAATCAACACATCTGGGATAAGAAATGAAAGAAGAGCCTCCTGGCGCTTCCTACTACGGTTGACCAATATATAATTATACATGCCACCATCACAGAATAAGGATCAACCAGAAGTCCAACTCTCTGTCGGCACCTTTGATGTAAGCGTCCTCGGGAAATGTCGGACACGCCATCCCGGCGCCATTTTGAAAGTAAGTGCACCCGGGAAATTAGCCCTCTCGTCCTTGCGACCCTCGGGCTCCTGTATTCAATTACTCTTGGCCTTGGTGTGGCCTTTAATTAAATTTATATTGTTCTCTATATATATAAATAATATTTAGTTAAGTAAATAAGTAATTTACTTTAGAAAACGTTTCGTTGGAGATGAAATTCTTTGACCACGAGGTTATTAAAACTTCAGTACGCGGATACTACGGGTAAAAGTCCGTGGCAAAAAAGTCCTGTACTCACGAAGCGGGTTTTACATTTCTCGATTTTGCCGACACATTTGTTTATAGAAAAAGATGGCTAAAATTTTCGCAACTACGCATTGTTGAAATCGGGTACGTATGTTGTTAGAAATTTTATTAGCTTTCATTCGGTATATAGTTCAAATTTTAGTGTTACCTTGAACTTTTTAAAATGTTCAAAATGTTCTCGCCATTGCTCGTAAAATAAGAATTATATAATGGGAAATGGACTCCTCACAAGTGTTATAGAATTTTGGATTTTGTTTTTAAATACTAAACGCACAGCCCTGAACAAGATATTAAACAAAGGGTACTGTCAAGTGCTATTCATGTCAGAACTTTTAATTTTCTTGCTGGGAAGTATTTTAAAATATGAAAAAAACCATTATTATTTTGACGTGGACCGTCTGATATGGATGAATTTCTTAAGTCTGTTTTGCCTTTTGTTGTTTTGGTGTTCGCTATAACCTCAGAAAGACTTCTGGCATGGACCTAAGATATTTCTTGAACAGAAGCTAATTCAAATATGAAAGGAGTGGAAAAGTTTGCAGATTTCTAATTGAAGTTGAAAACGTTTTTGGTGCAAATTAGTGATCATACCTTTTGAATATATGAAAAAATATTAAAACTTTTATCGTCAATGGTCAGAACATTTTGAACATTTTAAAAAGTTGCAGGTAACACTATGATTTGAACTATATACCGAATGAAAGCTTATAAAATTTCTAACAACATACGTACCCGATGTATTTCAACAATGCGTAGTTCCGTAAATTTTAGCCATCTTCTTCTATAAACAAATGTGTCGGCATTAATCGAGAAATGTAAAACCCGCTTCGTGAGTACAGGACTTTCTTGCCACGGACTTTTACGCGTAGTATCCGCGTACTGAAGTTTTAACAACCTCGTGGTCAAAGAATTTTATCTCCAAAGAATCGTTTTCTAAAGTAAATTACTTATTTACTTAACTAAATATTTTTTATATATATATAGATAACAATATAAAGTTAATTAAAAGGTCACAAGAAGGCCTAGAGTAATTGACTACAGGAGCCCGAGGGTCGTAAGGACGAGGGGGATAATTTCCCGGGTGCACTTACTTTCAAAATGGCGGACTGGCGCATATAAAAATAATGGGACACTTTTTTCCGCGAGTTGGACTTCTGGTTGATCTTTATTCTGTGCCACCATGTTACATTAGCATCACTCCTGATGACTGCAAGTTAGTCGATACGTTGAATAGACAAATATTAACCCTTTTCGAAGTGCCAATTGTTTTGTATTTTAAGAAAGTGTGTGCCCTTTTATTTTTGCTACCCTTGTTGCCAAAACTAATGAGCTGCCAAAAGGAAGACCATGTTTTCGATAAGAAAGGCAAATTAAAGTATTTTTCCCCAAATGTCAGTAAGAAACAATGATAATTGAAACTAACCTGCTTCCAACTTGCTATTGGCATGAATTCTTTGGTCCTGCTTTTCAAGGCAGTAAATGGCTTAGTTGAAATCGATCCTGAAGTGTTACCAAAGCCCAAATATGTAGTAGATCAACAAGGTCTTCAGCTCTTGCTGATAAAATACTTTTTGAAGAACAATTTTGTCGATCACCAACTTACCAGACTTCGTACATACATGATTATAGAGTTGCTAGAATTTGGAACATCTTAACCAGTGACCTTCGTAAAAAAATAATTTCTCTACCCTCTTGTAGCTAACTTGTGGAAATATTATGCTATTCCTTTATCTAATTGTTACGATCTTGAAAGCCCTCCGACATGGAAAACTTGTTGTTTTTAATTCTTCTTTGGTTACTTTTGAGTACACAGTAATTGGCGTCTTGCTGTTGTCGATACTCTGCCACGTTTAATTTTCTATATATTATGATTTGTAAATTTTTATGGTGACGAAGTGAATAAATTAAATTTCTAGGTTATGATGATAATTTTTGGAAGAAAACGAGACACTTGAATTTGTTTTAGCAAATATGTATGCAAATATGAACATACTAAAACTACTGAAATAGACTAAAAATAATAAAATTTTGTTATAGAAATTATGAAATTATGAAATACATTATGAGTTATAGAAATTCGAATCAAATAGAAATATTCTAATAGAACCTCACTGGTTTCTAAAACATTACGAAAAAGTTAAAAAAAGTCGCATAGAAATAAATCTGGCTTGTTCATTTTGGTCACCATGCAGTGTAGTTTTGCCTCTGATTCTTGCTCGGTTTTGGATCCGTTTAAATAGGCCTTTATATACGTATCGAAGTTGTTGGTTGGCTCTAGTTCTTGTATCTTACTTCGTTATTTGTCTCATACGCGTTCTTCATTTGTTCACGGTCTTAATATTACAATTCGAGTGTAGAATATATACATCGCCCAAAAGATTGATACATAAGTCCAAACCTGGTCCAGTTGCGGAAAATGCAACATCAAGGCCTTCCGGCTAAGAATTGAACCCGCGACCTTGCAATGCTAGTGCAATGCTCTGACCACTGAGCTACGGAAGCCGTTGCCAAGATAATATTAATATTATACTTGAACTTTTAGTAAACTGGTATCCGAAATGGGAACAAGTGTCGACAGACTCTCGCCTGGTCCTCTGGCTGCTGGACTATCTACCAATGTATGTTTTCTTGTCCCTCCTTTTGTTTATGTGTTCCAACGTTGAAACAACTATGCCTTATAAAATTTCGTTTGTTATTAGTGTTCAGCTTGAAGTTGGTAAGGATTTTTCCGTTTGTTTTTGCTGTGTAAGCTGTCGTAAATTAAACTCAGCGAAAATCATTTTGTACAGCAAAAACAAACGAAAAAACTTTAGGCCTACCAACTTCAAGCTGAAAACAATAGCCTAATAACATACAAAAATATTTACTGAAAATAAACCGACACAATGCGACTTGTAGCCCAACAAGTACTTGTGACACACGTACGGTTTGACTATAGTTCCCTGGATAGACGGCCGGCCAAGGATCCAAAATATTACTGTTGATGGCATTCTTTGTTACGAGCAGGCAACCACGCTAGATCGTATCGAATAGTGTTTACTTTGAAGGTTTAGGGGGTTGCCATCCGTAATTCGGGATTTCAACATAAAAATTTGGAGTTTTTTGAAAGCATACTACGGCTTTGAAGTTCCGCTTTGACGACAGATGGGTTTTTGGTGGAGCAATGAAATAAGTCCTAATGTTTTACGATGATTGGCTAATGTTTTCGGTCATCCAATCAGCGCGCGTAAAGTTTCGGATGTCATAATTCGCATCATAGACGGCCGGCCAAGCATCCAAAATATTACTGTTGATGGCATTCTTTGTTACAAGCAGGCAACCACGCTAGATCGCATCGAATAGTGTTTACTTTGAAGGGTTGGGGGGTTGCCATCCGTAATTCGGGATTTCAATATAAAAATTTGGAGTTTTTTGAAAGCACACTACGGCTTTGAAGTTCCGCTTTGACGACAGATGGGTTTTTGGTGGAGCAATGAAATGAGTCCTAATGTTTTACGACGATTGGCTAATGTTTTCGGTCATCCAATCAGCGCGCGTAAAGTTTCGCATGTCATAATTCGCATCAGCCACAATGACAAACAAACAAGAAACGTTGCGTGGATACAACTAAATTTGAACACAACACCTCGAAAAAAGGCGACAAGAAGGTAAACTTGTAAAGTTTTATAATTGTTTTGGATCTGGTAGCTACGGTAAAGTCCTTTATCTTAAGGGCTACAGTTGGTTTTGGTAATTTGCTGATACAACCATAATATATTTCCTTTTTATAAAGCAAAGCAGTCGTCCCGTGTTGCTCTGAACTTGAACATCATCAGAGTCAGAGCTAGCGAACCAAACTGAGTTGTTGTTCCTTATGACTTACCACTTAAGTATAAATATTAACCTTGGACGTGGTAAATGTGTGTACTGTCTTTAAGTTTTATATTTTATTCTGATTTCGTTTAACAATATTAGTTTACCGTATTTGTGTTCCCTATTGTATAAAGCTTATAATTATTTTGAAAAGTGCTGTCCAGTATCGAGAGCTTGGCCTTCTTGAGAAATAGTTTGATGTTTATGAATTCTTGTTGATTTCCTAATCCAAGCAGAGAAGTAGTTATCTTCAGTACAGATGAGAGAAGCTTCTTTCCAAATAATTTCGTGGTCCGTTGCCCAGATGTATTTGGCAGCAGAAGATTTTTCACAGCGACCATATTTTGAACAACAACCGAGATGCATGTTCTCTTCCAGACATCAAAATAATCTCGTTTGGTGGCACTTGAATCGCTGGATCACTCGGGTACGGTAAACTGTAAAATTTCCAAATATTCAAACAAAATCGTCTTCTGTTGCCAAACACAATTGAAGAATGAATCACAAATTCTCTGCAAACAAGCTTCATTCATTTGCAACCTGTCAACCCCACTTCAACAATAAAATAGCAAATATAACTTACGATATTGTAGTAATATATTATAACAATAAACGCTTGAATATATCTACAATCTTATACAAACTTTCAGTTGTTGTCGTTTTGCCTTCTTGCAATAACATAGCCTGATTTCTCTCAATATAAAAACTTGGGAGTTGAATATTCAGATCGAATATAATTTGCATGAAATGCGCCGGTATCAATGTGCCGGGGGGCTTGTTGTGCTATTCGCGTGTTCTCATTGGCTATGTAATTATAACCTGGCCAATCACAAGAAAGTACGGGTACTTAAATTGTTGCTAGGGTACCGAACTTGGAATTTTCAATCCATCTCGCAGCGCGTGAAATAGCTGTAGAAAACCTCAAAATTTTCACATAAAAACGCCGAAACTCGGATGGCAACCGGCCTAGTCGTCTTTGTCGAAGTCTAAGCTACTTTTCTGTGGTGGTTGCCTGCTTGTAACACGAAATGCCATCAAAGGTGTTTTCCAGGCACTTTTATTGAGGTTGGCCGGCCATCTATCAGCCACAATGACAAACAAACAAGAAAGATGGCGTTGATACACCTAAATTTGAACACAACACCTCGAAGAAAGGCGACAAGAAGGTAAAATTGTAAAGTTTTATAATTGTTTTGGATCTGGTAGCTACGGTAAAGTCCTTTATATTAAGGGCTGCAGTTGGTTTTAGTAATTGCAGATACATGCAACCTTAATATATTTCCTTTTAACACTTTGAAGCCTGACGACGAGTCTTTAAAGTTTATTCTGGCCAACGTCAGACGATTTTATTCAGCACAGGGAGAGGTCCAGGCCTCAAAGTGTTAAAACAAAGCGCAGTCGTCCCATGTTGCTCTGAACTTGAACATCATCAGCGTTAGAGCTAGCGAACCAAAATGAGTTGTTCGTTATGACTTCACCACTGGTAAATGTGCGTACTGTCTTAATTTTTATATTTATTCTGATTTCGTGTAACAATATTAGTTTACCGTATATGTGTTCGCTATGGTATAAGCTTATAATTATTTTGAAAAGTGCTGTCCTAGTATCGTTGAGAGGTTGGCCTCTTGAGAAATAGTTTGATGCTTATGAATTCTTGTTGATTTCCTAATCCAAGCAGAGAAGTAGTTATCTTCAGTACAGATGAGAGAAGCTTGTTCCAAATATTTTTGTGGTCCATTGCCCAGATGTATTTGGCAGAAGAAGACTTTTCACAGCGACCATATTTTGAACAACATCCGAGATTCATGTTCTCTTCCAGACATTTGGCCAATTTTCCCGTGTTTTGGCTGAAAGCCAGAGTTAGTTATTCAGATAGTCCATGAAATTAGAGATTCTTGTCTGTCTGTATAGCATAGCCAAGTGTTGAAAGTAACACTGCTGTCAAAAGTTTGGTTTGGTGTGCCAGATGCCCAGATCTTTGCTTCCAAAGACTTGAGAAGAATATCCCATGGCTGAAATCTCACTCTCTTGTCTCTATTTCAAATAGCACCTTAATTGCTGCTGAAATATTCGCACCAAATCGTCTTCTGTTGCCAAACACAATTGAAGAAATGAATCACAAATTCTCTGCAAACAAGCTTCATTCATTTACAACCTGTCAACACCCACTTCAACAATAAAATAGCAAATATAATACTGTAATAATATATTATAACAATAAACGCTTGAATATATCTACAATCTTATACAAACTTTCAGTTGTTGTCGTTTTGCCTTCTTGCAATAAAATAGCCTGATTTCGCTCAATATAAAAACTTAAGAGTTGAATATTCAGATCGAATATGATTTGCATGAAATGCGCCGGTATCAATGTGCCGGGTGGCTTGTTTTGCCATTCGCGTGTTCTCATTGGCTATGTAATTATAACCTGGACAATCACGGGTGGCCTGTGCTGTTAGGGCGCTGCCTCTGACCAATAGTTCAGCCCGGCCGGCCGGGGTTAGTACTTGGATGGGTGACCGTTTGGGAATAACCCCGTACTCCGCCAGCTTGGGACTTATGTGAGTAGAGTTTAGTTGGTCTCTCCTGTGCTCCGAGGGTTTTTCGCCGGGTTCTCCGGTTTTCCTCCCTCCGTAAAATCAACACCTAGGCCTTAGTTGTCTACACATAGGAGTTTGGTGTCAATTGGGACGAAAGTCCTGTTCCTCTCTCCTGCCGCACATTAAGTGGCAAATTCAATAAATCCAAAAAAGAAAGTACCCGAACGAAATTGTTGCTAGGGAAACCGAACTTGGAATTTTCAATCCAGCTCGTAGCGCGTGAAATAGCTGTAGAAAACCTCAAAATTTTCACATAAAAACCCCGAAACTCGGATGGCAACCGGCCTAGTCGTCTTTGTCGAAGTCTAAGCTACATTTCTGTGGTGGTTGCCTGCTTGTAACACGAAATGTCATCAAAGGTGTTTTCCAGGCACTTTTATTGGGGTTGGTCGGCCGTCTAGGATGTATAAATATCGAAAACAACCTCGGTCTACCATCTGAGTTCCAGTGGGTCATGCAATGGTGAGAACATCCTGCTGGCATTCGGAAGGTTGTGTGCTCGAGTCCCGTCTGCATGGAGCTCAGCTTCTTCTTTTTTTGTTTGACTTACGACAGCTTGTATAGCAAAAACATACAAAAACATTTACTGAAAATAAACACAATGCGACTTGTAGCCCAACAAATGCTTGTGATATACAGCGTGATAAGCCAACGGCATTGTTATACAACTTGTTCCCAGGCTTGTTACAAACTTGTTCCGCCAACATTTTGTTGACGAGCTGTGAGATTTTTACGTGTGTAGGGACCGGTCATTAATAATTGGGGTGAGTAATTCCAAAAATATCACTTTTTCGTGAGACCGCCTCAAACAGCAAAACTATTATTTTCAAGACGCCCCCTTACTCCATATCCAATATTTCAACACGACCTCCACCCCTATTTCTCTACACAGGTTCCAATCTTAATAAAAAATATTAACTTAGACCAAAAGACGTCTGAAGAAGGTAAACATTCTTGCATCGTAAACGACTTGGAATAATAAAAATGGCACAGTTGCTGCTTTCTGTCACAAGGTGTTGGTGTAGCCCTAAACTTTATTAAACCTAAATGTAACCACTGTAATATCGTATGGGTAATACACAGGAACATGTCACACCCACAAGAAGTCCACATGTGTGGACTGTGTACAATTGCAATATCTTTAATATTTAATGTTATTAAACTTGTTTGTAGTCATCATTGCATGTATAGTCAATTTTTTGATGTATGGTTTCAACTCTCTCCTCCGCAGAGGCTCGGAGGGGCAGGCGTGCGGGTGAGGGAAGACGCGCGGGGAATGATGGGAAGAGGGAAAGAAAATGAGCCTCTGCCAGATAATGATGTCAATATGGCGCCCAAATTCCGTGATGGACTAGGCGCCAGACTCGGGATTTCATTATATAATCAACAAATCTACTACGCAAAAGTCGGAAATCACTAAACTGTGGACAAAAGACACATTTAAATCGCTGATACTTCTCAACTCGACAATGTTACTGCAAACACAAGGACAGGATTTTCCGGTTTTGAATTTATGCAAATAAAAGTATAAAACAAACGCTACATGAGAAAGTTTATCATTCATCTCAAAGGACGAACTGTTGTAAACATAGATCTTACCATTATTTCGTAGAAAGTTAGCACCGAGAATATTTCTAGCGCTGTTCGTCGGCTTTGTTTATCAAGTTAATACTTAATCAGGAGTGGAAAGCTTCCAGGCAGTTGACAACGTTCGATGAAACGTTTGTCAGTCTGGCAGCGTTTCGAATTTTTCGACCCGTTCGGCAGGTGATTCCATAGAAAAATTCAGAATAACATCCAGAAGTACATTCTAGACTTAGATCTTGAAGAAAACAATGTACTTCGTTGCAAACTATCGTCGCTGTCTGCCATGACCAGAGAACCGCGGATTTGTCCAGAGAACGGCACATTATCTGGCAGAGGCTTCTTTTCTCGTTTTCCGTCTTCCCAGGGTCCACCGCACGCCTCTGACCTTACGCCCACGTTTCTTCCACTAGCGGTTTTCCCTCGTAGCACGTAGCTACTTCATGTTAGACCTCATTATCCACGCAAAGCCTCTGCGGAGGAGAGAGTGGTTTCAACATGTTGTACGCAAGAGACTTCAAACAGTCCCCTGACGTATGTTTTGGATTGAGACGGCCCCCACTTAGGCTATAAAAGATTGAGACAACCCTCCTTTTATCACCCACCGCCCCCTCCCACTATTAATGGCCGGTCCCTTACACCAAACTTGCGAATATACCAACATCAGTTTAAATATGTTTTTGTTTTTGCAGAGTTCGTCAAAACGGCCACTTCCTCGCGGTGCCAATCCTGCCGGTAAGAAACCACGCATTGCACACAACTCCAACACGCCAAAGAATGACGTCAAACAGACATCGCCTCCGAGATTAACTTCCCGGCCTGCCTCTCAAAGCATAACGCAGACGAAATCAAACAAGGAACACCATAAATCTAATCATAAATTGGAAAAACCCTCCCCAAGTAAGTTCTTCGACTTAAAATGCGCATGAAACGAAAAGTAGGTCTTTTTGAGGAGCACTTAAAATGACAGAGTAACCTCTTTAGCAGATTTTCATTTCTTTGCTTCGTTGTTGAGATATTTCAGTTTGTTTGATTGAACAACTTGACGTCACACATGCGCAATGACAGGTCGAAGAAAGTTATATATCTTTGCTATTATCGAACGTAATCACTTGAATTTGGTGTTCTGGAAAAAGCCCATGCACATGTTTCTTTTCGTGTTTTGAAGTGATTTTCTTTACACCGTTTTCAAAATTACGCCACCAGGCCGGAAATATTGCAGTCAACATGCGAGTTTTATGGCAGTTCAAAATACTTCAATATAACTTACTTTGTCATCGTATTCAACGTTCCCATGGATTGCATTGTTATAAATAATTCGTCATCCGGTCAGCAATAACGTCCTCATTTCATTTAACCTTCTCTGGTAACTCATTATGCACGTATGACGTCAAGTTGTTAAATTTGCATATCAAACAATCAAAAAACTGCAAAAGATGGTACTTTTATATTTTAAGTGTTTTTTTAAAACAAGATAGATTTTATTTTCATATCATCGGCACTTTAATGAAATGAATCTTATGGGATAGAATTCATAACGCCTACTGCTGTTCCTTGCAAAACATCCGCTTGCCCATGACATTTGACTATAGGCGTGTTTTGCTTGTTATCCTCGTTCCCATGCCATGAAACTAGAAAACGGAGACCCTGGTCGAATCATATGAACAAGGCGTATGATTGACTGAACGGTAGTTATTGTCTAAAACTGGAGGTTGTTGTCTAAAAGATCTTTTTATCATTGCACTGTGACGTTATGGAACGGTTTAGACATTTCTTTAATGTTATAAAGCAAATTCGTTAAACGAAAGTTGAGAAGCCAACCACTAAAACAGTATTTCTAATTAAGACGAAGTATAGTGTACTAATATTTTGGAATTGTGATATAGCGTAATTAAATTTAATATTTATAATCTGTTATCTACATACTTTGTAATTGTTCACTGAAAAGCCTCTTTGGGGAGTGTTCTATAAATTATTGTATTGTTTTGGAAAACAGATGTGCGTGTGCAACATATTCTACATTGTTAATGTAGTTAAGATTATGGCTCAGTTAACACTGAAAAAGTCTGCGGATAATGCTTACAAAGAAGGGTTCTCAAGGTGGCTCCCTACAGTAATTCCAAGAAGGGACTGGTAACGAGTATGACGTCGGCACATGCGTAGATAGCGTAGTCGTCCGAGCGATACAAATTCTTAAATATCACACATTTGCTTCGGTAAAATTCTTTACAATTTTGTGCATAAAGAAACCGGAAAAACTTAAACAACATACTTAGTTTTAAGAAAATTTCATAAGACAGAACTTTTTTTAATCCATTAAGTTTATAGCGAAAAATCTGTCTTGACAACCTTCCCTAATATTTTGCTGTAGTGTTCTATGTGGAAAAAATAGGCACGCCCAGCGTACATGTATCTACTGCGTTAATGCCTACTGCATGTATTTGTGACAAAATTGATGGAATTGTATACTTGTAACAACCTTGTATTCAATGGATCTAGAGCTGAACAAGATTTTTAACAAAATTGTCTAATGCTCTCAGACCATGTTGTGTTTTAACTTTAAACAAGACGCCTGCTCAGGATTTCATTCCGGCTAGCAAGACTACATGGCAATGGCAATCCATTGCATATTTGCATAGATTTTCACAAATAGAATCTATGGGGCTATCTTTAAAACGGGGAACGGGGAATCGGGGAATGGGAACGGGGAATGGGAACGGGGAATGGGAACGGGGAATGGGAATGGGAACGGGGAATGGGAATGGGAACGGGGAATGGGAACGGGGAATGGGAACGGGGAATGGGAATGGGAACGGGGAATGGGAACGGGGAATGGGAACGGGGAATGGGAATGGGAACGGGGAATGGGAATGGGGAATGGGAACGGGGAATGGGAACGGGGAATGGGAATGGGAACGGGGAATGGGAATGGGAACGGGGAATGGGAATGGGAATGGGAATGGGAATGGGAACGGGGAATGGGAACGGGGAATGGGAACGGGGAATGGGAATGGGAATGGGAACGGGGAATGGGAACGGGGAATGGGAACGGGGAATGGGAAGGGGGAATGGGAATGGGAACGGGGAATGGGAATGGGAACGGGGATGGGAATCAGGGGGCGTCAAACGGGGAATGGGAATCAGGGGGTGTCAAACGAGGAATCAGGGGGTGTCAAACGGGGAATGGAAATCAGGGGTGTCAAACGGGGAATCAGGGGGTGTCAAACGGGGAAACAACCGAAATACGTATTTAGGCAAGGTTAGAGCAAACAAATCGCTGCGACGGCGTCCGTTCGGGATGCCATTCAAAGCTTAAGTTCAAATCCTATGTTATAGAGAAAAACAGTATTATATCAGTTAAGAGAAATAACAGTTTTCGGTTTCACTATTTAGCGCAAGGTTTAACAGAGTTTAACCACGAAACCAAATTTCTACACTAACTAATATATACTATAGACCATTTATAGGCCGGATTCACAACCGCATGATAGGCTGAGCGACAATATTCGGAGCTTACAGTATAACTACATCTACACTCTGGACAAGTCGGTTAACGTTTTCTACCGAGGCAACAAAATATAGAAAGCTTTGAAATACATTAACACTTTCACATCCGGCCTTATATGTCTTGTGATCACTGTTTTGCTGCCTTTATTGGTACTTGTAATAAACCTGTTTCATTCATAATACAGGCCGTGTGATAGGCAATGATCTGTTCGCAGCATACCAAACTAATAACACTTAAAGACCAGTATGTTTAGGCTTTGTTTATTAAGATATTTGTCAATTATTTTTATATATTGTGAACTTTAAACAAACGTAATTTGAGTACGGTTAGATTTTCGACTATTTTGTTTTAAACTGCTAAAGAATAAGATATCCTTAATACGAAATACATCAACCTTATTCAAAGGAAAGTGGAGAAATCTTTCAAGAAGCTTGGTTACTTTGTAATTTAGAAAGGCTGTTTCTTGGTTCAAAAAAGGGAAGTCTGCGACTTTAGTGTAATAAAAGTAGCGTGCTGCGTAGGCAGTGTAGAAACAACAATCGAAATATAGTAAGGTTAAATATACTGCCGAAACAGAGAACGTATAGGAGTCTAACGTTTCGAGCGAAGGCCCTTCGTCAGAGAGAAAAACGTTTCGAGCGAAGGCCCTTCGTCAGAGAGAAACGTGATTTCTCTGTGACGAAGGGCCTTCGCTCGAAACGTTAGACTCCTATGTTCTCTGTTTCGGCAGTATATCTAACCTTACTATATTTCGAGTCTGCGACTTTCTCGTCTAATAATACTATAGTATTAATACTATACTTTTAATACTATAGTATTGTTTATATTTCATTGTTAACTGGTAAAATTGTTAAGTCCACAATATTAGCATATCAAAATATACGATTACCAATAATGTGCTTCGGCTTGACGGCTTTTGCATACTCAGGCGGCAAGCGCATTGATAAAATAATGTTTTCTATGGTAGTATGGTTTATCCCACACATGCTCCCAAAACGCACTCCCAATGAACTGTCAGGGCTTGATGGTCTTGATGAACCAACCGGCCTTTTGACTTGCTTATAAAAACAAGAATGAAAACACAATTTATCATTATTAAACATCCTAAGATTTCACGTTTGACCAGAATCTTCCAAACGTTACTTCGAGGAGTTCTTCACTCGACGATGGTCGAACGCAATGGCCATATTTGCTAGAATAACATGGCGCACACCGCCTGAGCAGAATACAACAATATTATAGAAATATGTTCTAAATCAAATCGTATCGCGGATTTAAAAACGTCGCCCGACGATGAAACAAGGCTAACTAGCCCTGTAACGGTTTAATGACAATGTTTCCGAATCGAAACGACTAGCGCGCGTCTTGAATCGCACTTTCCGTCTGGAAAATAAATATCTAAAAGAATATGTAGTTTAGAGATATTAATTTTCAGCGCGTATCATATTACGTTTGTTTGCTTCTTTGGCATTGTAATGCTGCACGTGTACTCACTGCTGTAGTTGCGATGCCGATTGAACTGTTGACTCAACTGGTTGATTCGCCGGCCTAAAGACAAAATCACAGGTGTAATTGCGCAAAATTCGGAGTTGTTCTTATGTCTGGGATATCAAGAAGTTTTAAAGTCCCGACTCTTGTTAAGAAGCGAAAAAATTGTCATGGCCATGGGTTGCCTACGTTTGATTGGAAAAAAGTCACAAATCAACGCGAGCTTGGAGTTGGTAGTTTTGGTTCAATTTATTTGGCAAACTATGAAGAAAAGAATGCCGTTGTTAAGAAACTCAGAGGGGAATCTGACGACGCCAAACGCCGTTTCTTAAAAGAAGCAGAGATGCTAAACGCAATCAATCACCCGAATATCCCCAAATTTTTTGGATTTTCCGATACTCCCTCCGGGCTAATGATGGAATACGTCGCATTTGACTTCGCACCTTTTGGCCTCGAGAAGACGGTAAGCACTTTAGAAGACTTCTATCATTTTGTTGACTGCGAGTTTGATTTTGAATCGTTTGATGATGTTATCATAGTTTGTCTTCGAGATGTCCTAATAGGCCTGAATTTCCTTCACCAAGCGGGAATTGCTCATCGAGATTTGAAACCGAGTAACATTTTAGTTTCAAATCAACATTATTGCGATAGAGATAAATTAGAGGTTGCGAAAGAATACGAATATTGTCCCATTATTTGTAAGGTGGCTGACTTTGGCCTAAGTAGATCTTTGGACACTCAAACACAATCCATCTTGCAATCGCGTACCGAAGATATCTGCCGTGGTACGCCGGTTTACATGGCTCCAGAAATTCACATGAGTCTTTTAACCGCAGCAACTCAGGCTGATTTGAAGAAAATGGATATTTGGTCCCTGGGCTTGTTAGCCTACGCTCTGGTAAATCCAAACCTAACAAACCCCTATCGCAAAGAGTCGGAACAATTGGGCGTCCAATTCAATATGGAAACGATGAAACGGTTTATGCAAGCCAAACAGCTTCCTGGCCACGACACGAAGTACGAATCATTCCGCGTTACGCGGTGGTGGCAAGCAGCAGATGTATTCTCCATGTGCGCAAAGTTTGATCCTAATTCTAGACCTTCGGTAGCGGACGTCTTAAGCAGAGTAAAGATAAACGACCCAGAAGCCTCCCTCGTAATCCAACCTCTAGGTGTCAGCCAGAATTCCGCACTCGTAAACGCCGACATAAATGTTGCGCATCAACTTCAAGTTGAAATGTCAATGCTGCAATCAGAATTGGAGCTACAAGCCCCACAACCTCCACTGAATGACGGAACCAACGCATGCACCTTTCTTGCACTCGCCATTTGCGACACATTTTTCAACGAACGGGAAAACTGAGACCAGCGCCTATCTTGGCCTCAATTGGCAAGATTGGCGGACGACATAATAACCGAGCTACCAAGGAAAATTAATGGCTTAAGAGATTCTTCGGAAACGTACGAGGCATCCGAGGCCAAAGCCATTCTTGCATCAAATAGACTTTTAAGTCGGCAGTACGATTTATCAGAAGAGTGCATATCTGGCAGTGGTGTTTTTTCTGAGTCTGGAAGAAATGAATTGTTGAATGCTTTCAATAGTATTCCATCTGGCATTACGAATCAAGTTGGTGTGTACACCTGCTCTCCTTACACGTTCATGATAGGTCTACACGACGATTCCTTCTTTTTGGTGGATACACATCCAATTGCAGAAGAGTTAGGTGGCAATGGAAATGGGGTTCTTGTGGCAACGACTGATCGTACATCTCGTTCTTGCAGTTTGGTAACCCAGTGGATCCTGAAGCGACTAAGACTAAGTGGCGTGGATGCGAAAACGCCGCAGAGTTTGGCGTGGTTAAACAAAACTCGAGGTATGTTACATGTACTAACCTAAGTTTTTTGTAATAAGATTATGTTTTTTGGGTTTTATATATTTGGGAGTTTAAGCTCCTACAAACGGCAAACTTAATCATTTTTTTTTGTCAAGTCTGCTACTGATTACTTTTACACTTCATAGTGTGTATTCTGTTATTAATACCAAGTGTAAAAAAATTATGTTTTCGTGCATCTCATTGGGTATCACGTGAAAGTCATGAAATTCGATTGTTTCCCGCCAGCAGATCTGAGCGGCGAATAACGTATTTTATTATATAGTTGGGAGTGTTCTACTATAGGAAATATGCAGTGACATATTTTCCATATCCTCACTAGTGAAGATGTAGATTAAGTCAATTTTTCCGCTTTTTGCATTGAATCTATATAATCAAAAGAAAATTACACAGTGGCTTGAAGATATAAATATAATCTGTATTGGAGTAAAAGTCTTAGGATTCGAAATTAAATAGTTTTTCCCCTATTTAAAATAAACCTGCAACAAAGTTCTCACGAAGAAAAGCGTTTTTCAACTACGTTCCGCATGTTCCGCAGTCCGCTGTTTAATTATACCCCAAATAACCTAGTAATCTTTCTTCATTATTGTTGCAATAGATATACCAGGCGGGAAACGTAATTTGAAAATGAAAATAAAGAGTTTAATAGTTGCTGGGCACTTATTTTCATTTTCAAATAACCTAGTAATCATTTGGATATTCTCGTGGTAAAGAAAAACTAAGTAATCTCTCGATAGTAAAATTACAGAATTTTTATCAAGTCATTGAAAAAAATTCAGTCTGCACACAACATTTTTGGTATTAGAGTGCTGTTTGGTTTGGTAGCAAGTGCATGTTTTGCAAAAGGTTAAGCTAGTTATTTAAACAATGAAACTAAAAGGGCAAAATTGATCGCCCATTTAGATACCGAAGACAACTGCCGTGGAGTTCAGGAAGAAGCTAGTCCCTATGGTGTTAATGCCAACGAGACAATATCGGAGGATTTAGAACCTAATGAAACTTGCAATGGATCTGAGGTAAAAATTTGTCTTGCGTTTATTGGGATGTTTCGAAACTGCGAAACCAAAATAGAGTCCAAAACACGTGATTAAACAATTCGGAAAAAGAATAAAACTAAATGTTATGCATAGGTAAACAGTCTGACAATCAAAAACTGTTACCAAATAAATAGCAACAGATGTTGCTATGGCAACAATGACGTTTCAAAATGGTTGCCAATTACCCTTCAAACTAAGTTAATTCGAAGAACACTTTGGTGACCCCCAATTTATTTTTTTATTAAAACTTTTCTTGAAGTACGAGTAATCAATAGGCCGATTTTAAAAAAATTCTGTAGAACGAATAATTTTCCCCCCGGAAAAATCATGTTTGTTAATTTTAAAAAAATTTCGTTCTACAGAATTTTTTTTAAATCAGCCTAATGATTACTCATACATCAAGAAAAGTTTTAATGAGAAAAAGATGGGGGTCACCAAAGTTTTTTTCGAATTAAATTAGTTTGAAGGGTAATTGGCAGCCATTTTGAAACGTCATTGTTGCCATAGCAACAACTGTTGCTATTTATTTGGTAACAGTTTTTGATTGTCAGACTGTTTAACTATGCATAACATTTAGTTTTATTCTTTTTCCGAATTGTTTAATCACGTGTTTTGGACTCTCAAACTTGTATTTTTCCATTTTTCAAGAAACTGTATGGAGCCATGCACCTTAAGCATTTCTGCCACTTTTTTCATTGAATCTATATATAATAAAAAGAAAATTACACGGTGGGCTAAAGTTATGAATTTTTCTTCGCTTTGTAAAAACAATATTTTTCTGATTCGCAACGCTCATTCGTAAAATATTGTTTTCACCACTTGAAGATGAAATTCATATATCTTACCACTGTGTAATATCGTCTATTTATGTTACGTTAGAGCTTGAACGATAAATAAGTGGGGGAAAAACGTATAATGCAATGAGATATATGATCATGTGAAAACTAAGTAAGCTGCAAGGGCTTGTATTTTAGGAGATTTTTTCAAATCAATAGGTAGAAAGCTTTTGTTTAACATGCATTTTATTATGTTTGACGATAAATAGCTAGATCGTGGATAAGTATTGTCATTGGCATGGTATTTGTGCAAAGTTTGTAAGGTGCTTAAAATGACCTGGTTATACATTCTTTATTGATAATAAACTTTCGTCACCTTGGCTAGCCCGGATTCTCGGGCTGTGTTTCTGAGAACTTCTAGCCCTCTTACCCGGGCTGGCTCGTTTATGAATTCACCCGAGCTGAGCGGTCACAGCATATATTTTCCCACGAGATCTTGGTCCCGCAAACGGTCTCGCATATAAACGAAAATAGAATAACAAGAAATAATATTGAACGCGAGATCTCGGCAAAGCGGGGCCCATATAATTAAACACCTTAGATTTAGTAATGAGTTCAAGAGCGAGGCATGCTAACAAAACGATTCTATCTTTCAGACTTCAGGCAGTCTTTTGACTGTAAGTAGATCTCACGATGAGCAAGCTGACTTGCAGATAACGGCAATCCACGAAAGCGTTTGCATAAGCAGGTAACTTAATTCGGCATAATTAAATGTTTAGTCGTCCGTTAAGATTTTCCATTTCCAACCCGCGCATTAAATTGAAACTTGTATACTACCGTATATTGATTGATACAACGTGTATAGTGCTAGTACTTGCACAGCAAGTCTGCATCAACAACATGGCTCACTATTTTGGTCGCCTTTTCCATATGTGGATTTTATTCTCGACATTGCACCTGGATAATTTTCTCAAAACACTAGTGTTTAGCGTTTACACCTTGTTGTTTCTACTTGCCGACGAGCAGCTTATGAAATAATGTCAGAATATGGCCTGATCAAAAGTCCTTGGGACACCAAGTGCAAATCGTCAAAAATTGAAAAAAACTGCAAGCTGTCCCAACACTTTTTGCTGTCCCATGCAGTATTTACCGCCCGCAGAGACGGAATGTTGTTAATAGTGTCAAGAGTCTATCATTCTATTCCAATGATATTATCCTCGTTGATACTCGTTAATAACGTTCAAAACATTAATAGCAATCAAAAGCAATGATACTGTACACTCCGCGAATTTAGCGCTTTAAAAAGGAATTCTCTGTCCCCATTCTGTAACTGAACAAAAATTCCTTTTTTTAATAGTGATTCAAGTTCTGAAAAACATAAAGACACTGAGGTAGTTCTCTTCAAAGGTGACCCACTAACCCCTGTGTTTGAATGGGCAAGTGAAGCATATTCGTTGGACGAACTGGTCAAAATTTTGCTCGGAGAGTATGCTACCGAACGCTTGTGCGTTGCGCCACCGGTTAATGTAGCCCATAACGTAGCGTTTTTGGTCAATAACGCAAGTATGAAGAACAAAAACGACATAAAGTGCGACGACATGGGTGCATGGATCCACACTGGTTCGCCGAAGAGGTCAATTGCTGTCACGTACACCAAAGAGGGAAAAATCAAAGAAGTTTTGCACAGTACTGATGCCAGCAACGCTAAGGATGCAAATACTTCTATCCTCAAGAGAATCTATTACATCAATAAATCCAGTATGGATGTGAGAAAGATTGTTTCCACTTTGCAAGGTAAATCTGCATCAGTACGGATCTAATTGCATAGCAATACTGCATGTGTGCTGTATAATACTGGGTGGGTGGGTGGGTGTTTGGGTGGGTGGGTGTTTGGGTGGGTGGGTGGGTGGGTGGGTGGGTGGGTGGGTGGGTGGGTGGGTGGGTGGGTGGGTGGGTGGGTGGGTGGGTGGGTGATTGAGTGAGTGAGTGAGTGAGTGAGTGAGTGAGTGAGTGAGTGAGTGAGTGAGTGAGTGAGTGAGTGAGTGAGTGAGTGAGTGAGTGAGTGAGTGAGTGAGTGAGTGAGTGGGCGAGTGGGCAAAAGAGCAAGCGAAAGAGCGAGTAACAATAACATATAACCTAACAAAAGAATTCCGATTATTTCCGATTCTGCAGCTATCCAAATGCGCTACCTTGTTTGGTACGAACTCGTACACAAGCCCTCCACTTCCTACCATTCCTGTCTGTTTCCCCATGTTTAGTCTCTTTACCCTCCACTTTACGAGTATGGTTTTGCAGTACTCGACACGGTTTATTTCCCCCAAAGGACGCAAAAAGGCCCAAACAATTATTAGCCACTAAGAACATGCAGGCTAGGATTAATTACACAAGTTAACAGTTTGGCACCTTATTCTCTGACTAGACTCAGATGCACTGTATTCAAGACACGATAATTTTAATTACAAAAACCATTAACAAGCAGCCAGAATGTATCCACGAGCTACTATATTTGGGCTCTGACCTCAGACACAGAATTGGATGTAACGCCAAATATTTCGCAAATCATAAACCTTTCATAAAATTAACTTGAATGCTTAAATAAAAAAATGCCTTACTTAAAAAGAATTGCCCCAGGTCAAAAGTTTTGAACTTATTTAATATACAATTATATATATATATATATATATATATATATATATATATATATATATATATATATATATATATATATATATAAGCTTTTTTATCTATCCCATTTTGTCATATATATAGATATATAATTAATAATGCAGCATGGTTCAACTTGTATGAGAACACTGGCTTGTACATTGTACAGTCATATATCGTAGTGGTATAAAAACATATTGTTGCGGATTAGATTAATGTGCAGAATACAGTTGATGCAATGTAATTTGTAGCAAGCTTTTTTATCTATCCCATTTTGTTATGAATATAGATTGCAAAGGAGTCGGGTCAAGGTATACTCTTGTTCAATATCTTTTCAAAGACAAAGAACATGAAGTAAAGACGCCATTACCTCATGGAAACTCAAAGAAGGGAAGTTCATACAGACGTATGTTTCCAAGCACACGGACAGCATTACAGGCTTCTACAGCTAGCAAGAAAGAAACCCCAAAGCAGCTGCTAGACAATGTGTATCGTTCAGTTGGGGATGTGACGGAAGCTCGAAGTCTTGGGCAACTTCCACGGGGACCACGCGATGTGTACAACGCAAGATTCGCTGCAAAGAAAGAAACAAAATTTGGACAAAACGAGCAGAAGTCCGCTAACATCAATGAAGTGCAGGGTATTTGGCAATTGCTGGAGAAGGCGAAGAGGGAAG
Organism: Corallium rubrum; assembly: GCA_964035015.1. Taxonomy (NCBI): domain Eukaryota; kingdom Metazoa; phylum Cnidaria; class Anthozoa; order Scleralcyonacea; family Coralliidae; genus Corallium; species Corallium rubrum. The sequence goes on along the minus strand of OZ036000.1, from coordinate 12,923,872 downwards.
AAGAAGAGGGTAATGATTCCGCTTTTATACGAGAATGCAGAATTCATCCGGACTTTCTCGTTGTTCTGGCCAGCAACCGTCAGCTTCAAGATCTCAAACATTTCTGTACCAATGCAGACGAGTTCTGTGTTCTTGGAGTGGACCCAACATTTAATATTTTCGAAGAAAATATTAGCCTGACCGTGATGACTTACCGGAATCTGAAATTGCATCACAACGCGACCCAGAAATCGCCAGTTTTTATTGGCCCGCTTCTTATGCACCAACGAAAGGATTGGAAGACCTACTCAAGATTCGCGAACTCTCTTATTGCTGAATGCCCAGATCTTGAAGGAGTGCTAGCCTGCGGCACAGATGGTGAGAAAGCTTTAATAGATGGCCTGAAGCGCAATTTTCGATTTGCGTTACTCCTTAGATGTTTCATCCACTTTAAGGACAACGTAAAAAGAGAGCTGGAGAGACGGGGAATTTCGCCTGGGGCCAAGAAAATTTTTCTCAATGAGATCTTCGGGAAACAAGAGGAGCAGATAAAGTATACAGGATTGGTGGACTGCGACAGCGAAGAAGAGTTTCAAACCAAATTGGAGAGCCTGGAAGAGCGATGGAACGCAAGGGAAGCTGAGTGCGGTGGTTCGACGCGTGCCAGTACGTTCTACGAATGGTTTTGCAAAGAAAAGGTATGTAATTGATAGAAGGTTTGCATGTGGATACTCGGTAAATTAAATAACGCTTTCATTCGTCTTGCTAAATCTGACTGCTAACGAAAACAACGCATAATATGACATTAATGCTTTAAGAGACCATTTGCCGGGTCGTGCATGTGATGTTAGACAGAGTGAAAATAATGGCAGATTTATAATACATTGCCACTTAAAGGTTAACCTTTTAAGTGAAAGTGTAGTAAATCTGCTACTTAGTGCGATGAACTTTTCGTATTTCTTGGACAGCTGTTATTAATTTGCTAATGTGATATCTTGAATTATATGCACGCGCTCAAATTGCCTACGGCGTTGCTATATCCAAAGAAGTTATACGCGTTCAAATTCCTAATTCTGAATGCTTGATTTTTTTACTACGTAGAAGCAAATAGGTTAAAACATGAAATAGTGTAGTCACGAAGCCCGAAAGGCCGCGTTTGTCGGTATTAAAAATTTGAGGTACGGTTGTTTGGTAACATAAGAAATTGGTAGTCACGATCCTGACTAGATTTTCACGTACTCACTCACGTCAAGCAGCTCACGGGATAGAAAGGTATAAACAGTACACTACACCGAATTACTAATTTAACTGAAGATGTGTCAAGGTGTGTCACTTGATTGCATAATTTGCTAAAACAAAAACTTACGAAATTTACCGCTTTTTTAGGCTACCCACGTCAAAGAGTCTATGCTCAAGCCAATCAGAATCGAAGCCGGACTTGGGAATCCCCCGAATGGGCCGAAAGAGTATACCAACAATGACCCGGAAGCAGCAAATTTCATGATCAAACACGCCTTAAAGTTTGATCCGAAAAAGCCACATGAATTTGTAGATGAAATGCGGAACATTGTGGAGACACAATTTCGTAACGAGGACCGCGCAGTATTTGGCAAAGGGCCATACGAAGTTCGACCAGAATTTCAACATCTCGCGGTTGACGAAAGTAAGTGGAGTGAATTGAGCCCTGAGGAAAAGAGATCAAAAATTGAAAAGTTTGTAAAGAGTGGCATGGAATGTAAGAAAGATCTTTCCAGTAAAAGAGGCAAGATTGATACTCAGTCCTCGTCATCTGCACCGCTTCTCTCAGTAACCGCTTCTGGAACAGGAATCTCGACCGTTCCTTCAGCAATCCTTCAAACTATGTTTCGCAAGGCAAACGACTTGGTGAGAACGCCCAACAACGCAGTACCAAAGCCAGGAGCTTCTGATGGGTCTTTTGTTGTCGCTGGCTTTGGGAACACAATCCACTGCGTTACCCCTGGAAAAGGCGGTTGTCTTAAATGCGATCGAAGTTGTGTGAATTTTTCAACAGACATTTGCGAACATATTTTAGCAGTAGCACATGTTCGGGGTTCATTGCAAGAATACCTGCAATGGTACAAACGATCTCGAAGGGGGCCAAAAGTACTTAAGATGGCTCTGGGAAGCGGACCAAAGAACGCTGGGAAGAAACCTAGCAAACGGAAGAAAACAAACAAAGTAAAGGCCACTGTAACTGAAGTGGTCGATATCCTACAAGAAAACGATTCTGCTTCAGCACCTCTTCCGACACTTGTCCTACCTCAGCAACCATTGCCTGCTATGGTACATCCACCAGCAGTAGTTGTCCCACCTCAGCAACCATTGCCTGCTCGGGTACATCCACCTGCATTGCTTGTCCCGTCTCAACCTAACTTGCTTCTTGTCTCCCCCGTTCCAATGCATCAGCAACACTTGCAGAGTGGCTGGCAAAGTACAAATAGCCCAAGTAATCCTGGAGCGGCCAGCCAACATACTTTTCCATCACCGCCTGCATCGTCAAGCCAAGGTACCTCGTTTAGACTGAAGTGGGTTGGAGGGACCACAGTCTCTCGCTGCTATGGTTGCAATGGCGAAATAAAAAACCACCCGAATCAGTTCCAGATGACCTTGCTGTGGTGTATCGCGATATTCGCCAATTCCGGGAACGAAACACTGGGCAGGTGCGTTTTACGACTTTACCCCAGAATGTACATTTCCACCTTCGAATTTCTTGCATTAGAGCAAGGTATCCGAATTTTCCTGGAGCTAGTGCCCTTGTGATACCTGACGATTTCCCGCAATATTTTCATTATGAGCATATCCAAAGATTGAATGCAGAGTTTGGTTGGATACCGTAACTTTAACAGTCGCAACTAACTGAATCCGCTTTTCTAGTTCAGTGTTCCTCGTATGGTTTGCCAGCACTGATCTCGAAATAATACTGGATTAAATCTATTAAATGAAGCCGGAAGTCAGAAAATATATATAACATTCTTTTTGGGCGCAGGAGACGTTTTAGAAGTCATAAGGAGATTCCGTTTCTGCATGCCCTGTGTTTGCCAGTCAGTCATTGTGTAACTCGCTGACCAAACATTCATTTTTCCTAACGCTTTCCTTATTTTAGCCGGTAACTGGTGTAAAAGGCATTTATAAGAAACTATTTTCTATGCTGTATGTTATAAGCCTAAGTTTGCTGCATAAACAATTTGTGTGTATGTATGTATGTATGCATATATATATATATATATATATATATATATATATATATATATATATTATACTTGTTAACTGCTGAAAGAATGCCGTCTGCATACAGGTTAAGCATATAATAGCATGGTTTCGAGGTCAATTTAGGAAAAAACATGCACGAGTGAGTTTTTCAACGGCTATCAAAATTTGCACGAGTCTGAAGGACATGTGCTATTTGAGGTCTTTGAAAAACTGACAAGTGCTTATTTTTCCAAATTGCACTCGAAACACCTGTACTGATAATAGCAGTACAGTATACACTTAACCTGTATACAGAATTTTTTTTGAAAGGGGTACTTTAATACATTGCTTAGGAGTTCTAGCAGGCACTTCACTTGCCAAATTAAAGCGAAATTCACTATAAATTTCGGCAAATTGTGATAACAGATTTTTGCATCGTGGGAACAAATTTTTGCACCGTAAAAACAGACTTTTGCAGTGTTCTTTGGAATTTATTGCACTGGAAACAACCAGAGTCGAGAAACATTTTACTCTATATTAGATATTATTACTATATAATGTTTCTATTCCTACTAGTAGATAATTTTTGTTCCTGTTACGAGTTAATTACAAAGACAACATGGAAATATCCATCATGATCATTTTCTTTTAATATGAACTGACAGTGCATGCATGATTATATCAGTTGCATGAGTGTGTGCAGCTAATTTGCCCTGCTACATGTCAAGATATTTTGTTTTTGGATAACTTTCATGAAACTTAATGCCTTGGCCTAGTCAATTCAAATTGGTTGTATGTTATCAATACGTACTTTTGTATGCAGAAATTTTCTAAGTTTAAAAAGCAACAATATAAACAATAAAAATTTGGTTACAAAAGCCTGGTTTTCATTCATCTCAATTTATCGGCGATGTTCTCATGTTCCATTGGCATTTTTGGTGATCAATGAAAGAGAGAATACTAGCCAATAAATAAAACATTTTTCTCATCAATGATTACTGAAAATGGGGCCAGAGAAACATTGCCAACGTACGAAAACCAGGCTTAATAACGTACTGTTTTAAAAATTTCCTTTACGCAGCAAGTAAATCTTGATTACATAGCACGAGTACGTAGAGAATTAGCATGCTGTGGATGCATTATCAGTCTATATAATGTAATTTGGGCTTCTTTAATGTATTCCCTGTTGTCACCCCCTGATTCCACGCTTGACACCCCCTGATTCCCTGTTTGACACCCCCTGATTCCCCGTTTTGCACTCCCTGATTCCCTGTTAGACACCCCCTAATTCCCCGTTTGACACCCCTTGATTCCCCGTTTTACACCCCCCTGATTCCCATTCCCCATTTGACACCCCCTGATTCCCCGTTTGACTACCCCCCTGATTCCCCGTTTGACGCCCCCTGATTCCCATTCCCCGTTGACACCACCCTGATTCCTCGTTTGACACCCCCTGATTCCCATTCTCCGTTTGACCCCCTGTTCCCCGTTTGACCCCCCTGATTCCCCGTTTGACCACCACCCCGATTCCCCGTTTGACGCCCCCCTGATTCCCATTCCCATTCCCCGTTCCCATTCCCCGTTCCCATTCCCCGTTCCCATTCCCCGTTCCCATTCCCCGTTCCCATTCCCATTCCCCGTTCCCGTTCCCATTCCCATTCCCCGTTCCCATTCCCATTCCCCGTTCCCATTCCCATTCCCATTCCCCGTTCCCATTCCCATTCCCCGTTCCCATTCCCATTCCCATTCCCCGTTCCCATTCCCATTCCCCGTTCCCATTCCCATTCCCCGTTCCCATTCCCATTTCCCGTTCCCATTCCCATTCCCATTCCCCGTTCCCATTCCCATTCCCCGTTCCCATTCCCCGTTCCCATTCCCATTCCCCGTTCCCATTCCCATTCCCCGTTCCCATTCCCATTCCCCGTTCCCATTCCCATTCCCCGTTCCCATTCCCATTCCCATTCCCCGTTCCCATTCCCATTCCCCGTTCCCATTCCCATTCCCCGTTCCCATTCCCATTCCCCGTTCCCATTCCCATTCCCCGATTCCCCGTTCCCCGTTTTAAAGATAGCCGAATCTATGGTCTTATATGAACTGCAGCGGTACAGAAAGCGCCGAAGGTTTGCTGATGTAATATAAGTCATATAAATGTAAACAAGGCCGTTTTTCTGAAAATTAAACAACTGATCTAATATATTTAGTAGACAAAACCTATAGTGTCGGATTCGGCAGAATCAAGCGATCATTTTGATACAGAATTTATTTAAATTCGGACAAACAGAAAATATTTAAACATGTTTTGAAACACGCGTTTCCAAATGTAATACGACACGCGACACCTACGCGATATCTATACATGCACTTAAAAGTTCACATATTGATATCTTACCGGTATTTGCTCTATTCGGTGCTTATTATTGTACTTGCATTTTGTTGTTGTCGGACTATAAAGCAGCAGGGCCAGGGCCAACCTGTTTTGAAATAGCTCGTCATCTTTTACATGCTAGGTCTACCGTGATCGCCGGCGTGTGCAGTTGTAAACATTGTATTATTGTAAAGCCTTTGTAACCATGTTTATGAATTATGATGAAGACAATTGTCAGCCGCTTTAACTGATCAACTATTACTCAGTCACTTGCGAAAGGTAAAGCTATTCAAACAAGGAGAAAGCCATTACTAGGTAAAGAGTACGTATATGTTCTTGGATATACAAGTTTCTCGTCCTCAAGTCAAACTTCCTAGGCACTGATGTCAACACGGCATTTTTTCGCGTCTGTAATAAATTCGTCTATTCTGTTTTCATGGACAAACCTTGTTAGCAACATTTCTGATCAACTACTCGTGAATTCACCAATACCGTCGGAAAACACCTCAACCCAAACTGGATGAAAGACAAAAGAACTCGCGAGCACGCGACGTGCCTAAACGATGGCCAGAAATGTCCTCAAATTATAAGAGCAACCATACATTAATTGTTATTCGATACATATGCACACATAATATTTAATAATAATAATAATATTTATATTGCGCAAATATCTATAAAATATTCAAATGCGCATTACAATACATAGATATAATAATAATAACAGTAATATCAATACAAATAACTACAATTTAAAACTATGTACATGCAAGCAATAATCCATCATATATTAATAAAAAGTTCTGCAGAATAAAAATGTCTTAACCTTACTTTTAAAAGTTGTAATGTTATCTAGTTCTCTTATGTTTGTCGGGAGAGAATTCCAAAGTCTAGGAGCTGCAAGCATAAAGCACGATCCCCAAGTGTCTTCTTAGATTTACAAGAAGGAGTAGCTAAAATTAATCCATCATTATTGCGGCGTAAATTGTAAACAGATGGTTTACTTATACTTAATAATCACATTAATATTCCGGGGCCATTCCATGTACAATTTTGAATGTAATCAATAACAACTTAAATTCAATGCGCGCGCGCACAGGAAGCCAATGTAATTCATGCAGTAAAGGTGTTATGTGACAGAATATTGTGGCGCAAAAAAATAGTCGTGCAGAAGCATTCATAACTCTCTGTAGCTTCTGGACTTGGCATTCGGGTAAGCCATAAAGCAGGCTATTGCAATAATCAAGTCTGCTAGTTATAAATGCATGTATAAGTGTTTCGGTACTTTCTCTTGTTAAATATCTCCTAATACGCCTTATATTGTAAAGGTAGAAGAATGCACTGCTACAAGTCTTCGTAATATGGGTGTTCATATCTAGACAAGAGTCAAACCATGCTCCAAGATTACGTGCTGTAGAAACTATGTTAATCTCCTCCTCGCCAACCTTGATACCATTGACTGAGATTTTCGCTAGTTGTTGCCGTGTCCCGATGAGCAAAACTTCCGTTTTGTCATCATTAAGTAGCAGCTTATCTTCAGTCATCCAACTTCTGATCGCTTTTACACATTTTCCCATGCCAGCGACGGCTTCAGCTTGGCTCACATCTCGGAGTTGCATTGGGAGAGAATGAAAGATCCAACTGTGTATCGTCAGCATATGTATGTACGTCCGGCAGATGGTCCTTGACGATGTCAAACAACTTACTAACGTAGATAGAAAACAATAGTGGACCAAGACAGGAGCCTTGGGGAACGCCACAGTTCAGGTCAAACGCCCTGGAGGTGGTACCGTTAATGGAAACCCTCTGAGATCTGCCATGTAAGTAGGACATGAACCATGTAAGGGCTATGCCGCTGACTCTGAACGATGTCGAAAGTCTTTGGAGAAGTATATCGTGGTCTACTGTGTCGAAAGCAGCGCTGAGATCCAATAACACGAGCAAAGTCACGCGACCGTTATTCATATTCATCATTAGGTCGTTTTTAACTTTAAGTAGCGCAGTTTCTGTGCTATGGTGTTTACGATAGGCAGATTGTAAACCTGGGAATAGTTTATTGACCACCATATGATCTTGCATCTGATTCGCTACAGCGCGCTCAGTTAATTTGGACACAAACTGTAAGCTATTAATTGGGCGAAAGTTCTTGAATATAAGGTCAAGACCGGATTTCTGTAGCAGTGGGTTAACAAGCGCCGATGTCCAGTCATTCGCGAAATAGCCCGATTGTAAGGATAGGTTCACCATTCGAGTTATCACTGTTAGTAATACCTCAAGACACATTGGTAGTAACGATGATCGTATGGGATCGCGAGCGCAAGATTTCATATTAGAACAATCAATCAATTCCCTTACTGCCTCCACAGATTGACTCTTAAAGTTAGACAAAGCGATGTCATTCCTACAAGGGGCATCTGCAGGTGTAGATGGCGAGCTGCTACCAGTGGTGAGTCGATCATCTGGACAAAGAATTCACCCATCTGATTTGCTAGAGAGCAGGAGTCAGTGTGCGGAGGAAGGGCTTTGTCAGTATGCAGGTTTAGCAAGTCCTTGCTGGCTCTAAACAACTTCCTCCGAGCAGATCACATGCAGTAAAAGGTAGAATAAATGTTTGCACATTCATGACACAGATTTTGCATGGCATTGACAACTGCAGCATACAATTTTACGCCATTAATACTGTATATAGACTTAATAAATAATAATGCCATTTCACGCTCTCAGCATAGCCTGACACTGATTTGACTGCTATTTAATACCATACTTCGCTCGTGGACTACCATAGGTTTTGCACCTTATTGCTTGACCGTAAAGCTAACTTTGTTTTCTTAGAAGGTCACCCATTTCTATTCGGCAACGCACAGTCAGTTTACGAAGCTCGATCAGCCATATTGCCTCGTCTGAATATGAAATCGTCCATGCAACGACCATTAATTCGCTTTCAAAAACTTCTGTCATCATTCCAACAACGTCTAGTACATCACAATTAAAGTTGACTACGATTCATACTTAAAATACTTACTAAATTTGTAAAAACTTCGTCTTGTTGAATATCCCGCTCCTTGAGTTATATCTCGCTCCATTGCTGTCATTGATATGACTTGAGTGAAATACTTGGTGTACAGTAGTTATTTTGGCTTCGGTAGTTTCTCGTGAGTCAATCGTTTTATTCTGTGTGCTTTGATTGGCTCCGAAGGCATTCTTTTGTTAACATAACTTAACTTGCATTACACGGGTGATAGCATAGTATCTACTCGCGCATGCGCAGTAGATACAAAAACTGACCAGTTTTAAAAAAAACTGACAATATTTTAGAAATTTTGACCAACGAAACGTGGAGATATGCGTCTAAATAGACGAAAACCTGGGCGATCGTTCATTTTCAGTTGCGGCAACAAAGCTCTGGAATAGTCTACCAATTGACAGTCGCCAAGAGGACAATTTTATTAAATTTAAAGTGCTAATTAAGACGCATCTTTTTAAGAAGGCTTATTATTAATATTGTTAATTATAATTTTATCTTGTAAATATTTTATTGATATTCTATCTTGTAAATAACCTCTATATTGTAATGCGCACTTGATCATATACATATGTAAAATCGCGCAATAGAAATATTAAATATTATTATTATATTTGACAAATTTCAAACGCCATTATTACCATGGTAAGAGCAGATATTAGCACTATTCAACTAATACTTCATAAGTGTGTTCTCCTTTTGCAGTTCAGTATACAGAATAATTATGTAATAGTTATTTTATAGGCAGCAATAACCATAGAATATAACTGAACGGAATACGTCATTAGAAAACTAAAACTCTAGGGAGCCACCTTAAAGCGAGTTTGAACTGGCTAACTTCCATTGTTTTTATCTTAAAATCAGACGATTTTGCAGTAAGAAGAGAAATTGTACAATTTTAACTAGAGGGAAGAACACTGAACACCAAACCTTTCGGATGCTATAATAAAGCAACTCTTAATTCTTCAAATACTGAAGAGCGCGGGAAGCGTGTGCTGTTAGCGCGTTGCATGGGTGGCCTCTGTTAACGGGCTGCCTGTCACCAAAAGTTAAGCCCAGTTGGACAAGGTTAGTGCTTGGATGCGTGACCGCTTGGGAATGACCCCGTTGTCGAGCTGGAGCTCATGTGAGTAGAGTTGTAGTTAATCCTCCTTGTGTAAAATCAACACCTACATCTTAGCTGTGATTCGTGGCCTGAACTTTGCCGTATGGCGGTAGCTGCCTCGTTGATCTGCGTCACTGACCTATATATATATATATATGTTCTACTGATATTCCTATTTGCCCAGACAAATAATTCAGTACGCCTCTCGAGTGGTCTTGGTTCCAGAATTAACAATGACCAACCGTGCATGTAAAGTGACAAAAATCGCCTTGCATTTACTTCAAAAACTCATTAATAATTCACGAGGAAAACACAAAGGAAATCAGTACCATGTCCGTGGTTTTATACCTGATAAAACTTCTTGACGTCAGAAAGCATACTAATGAACATACAGTTTTATATAAAGAATACTAATGAACATAACATCCAATAACCAATCGTTTTTGAAGCCATTCAAAACACTCGCATCGCGTGTTTTATCAGATCTAAAACACTCGGGCTGCGCCCTCGTCGTTTTAAATCTGATAAAACACTCCTGCTCGTGTTTTAAATATTGCATAAATATTGGAAACAATATTAACGAAGTTTAAGCTAAAAGGACCTATAATAAGTCGCCAAAATTCCTAGGCCTGCGATAAGTACAAGCCAGTGGTCGCTACCATTCGCAGAAGGCCTATAAATGCCGCCATTTTGAAACTGAAATGGCCACATTTTTGGGCGGCACCCGCAGTCCAGTTATATTAGGTCAGTGATCTGCGTCCTTCGTAATAATTCAGCCGCTGACTGCGAGTAAGGTTGATTAGCCCCCAGTCCTTCATCTTTTATTATTTCAGAACAGGTGCGCAATTTGTCTGCGGCATGCGCAGCAAGAATGCGCGGATTTCGCGTGGGTTCGTGAAACACTCGGGACACGTTCCCATCCGTGATATAATTGGAAAAAAATGAACAAAATGTTATACTCAATGTCGAATTAATCTACCTGGCGCATTTTTTACCGAATGAATTACCGACTCAGCAGTTCAATTGCCAACCAAATATTAAAAAAACCATGGTCTGAAAGTATTGCGAACGTCTAGTTTTTAAGATATTTTTTGTCATTTCTGCTTTATTTCCCTTTCGAATTTCGCCACAGTCAACGGCTGAAAATGACGTTCCCCCAGAACTACATAATAAGCTTGATGTGTGATAAAATCACATAGTTGGAAAAAGATATGTAGAAATAATGGTCAAGGCGTCTTCAAAAGTTGCTGTTGACAAAACAAGTGTGGTTTTCTTGCTCAGTCTTCAAACCCACTATATTCTGCTTGGGCCGACCAAGGGTCATCGTGAGCGATTTTTGAACGTGCTACGCATTTTCCCCAAAGATTCTTTTCATTCAGGAAAATAGATGAATAAAATTAAACTGCCTTAAAGCTATTTTGAAAGTAATGCGAACGGCTAGATTTTTTGCTATGCTTCGTCAAAGAGGAGGGTTAATTGCTGTTTTCGTTGAAAATAGAGTAATTTGATCAACTCGTTTTCCCAAGAAAAGCTTTAAAATAAATACCTGAACTTATCTTGAGGTAAAAGAAAACGTTTAATCGATGCTGTGAGGTCGGACAGAAAGGGCTCGAGGAGTTGAAATCAATTTTCCCTAAGATCATCTTCGTAAAATGCCGTACTTCTGCTGCTCCGATTACGAACCTTTTCAGCTTCAACGAAAAACACCAAGTTAAACAGAAAAAAATCAGAGAACTCGCTTAAAATCTTATTTTGACTTTGGCATAAAGAAAAGAACAATTGGTGAGAGCAGACAAATTGCCCACCTGTTTTATTTCAGTATATTATGTCCATACTCGCACTCATGACGACGTGATGTACTAAATGCTCTAAAATCTAAGACATTTGGTTTGTATTTTACCAGGGTCTCTGTTTTTCGGATTACCGAAGCGCCCGTTGCAGCTTACTGCATGATGGTTTATTAGTTATAATTCTTGAGTTTTGTTACACTAAGTTAAAGTATCACTTGGGATGGGTTTGGGGCTGTTTACAAGGAAGGCGGGCGTTTTCTGGGATGGGATGTTAAGCAGGATCGCATCGCTACCATGTTTTCCCTTTATCTCATTTCGTTTTTTGGAGAAACTGTTTACCGGGACGTTTTTTGTCTCGTCCCGTCCCGCCTGTAACCAGGATCGTGGCTAGACGAGACAATTTTTGCCATATAAATGCTCTGTCCCGTCTAACCGTGACGATACATGGCGGATGCTGTTTCCAATATGCGATACAAATTAGTTATAACGGCTAGTAGGAGGACAGTAACTCTTTATAATACGTCTTATTATATGCATGACAAAATTACTACATTCTGATTGGTTGAGAGGAGTACAATTATTTTATCCCCGAGCCCGGGCGTAGGGCCGAAGGCCCGGAGCCCGGGTGAGGGTGCTAATCTCGACACGCGTGGAGTTCACTTACACGCGAAATTACACGCAAGTGGGAAAGAAATTCTGCGAGATGTTTATATACATATATGTATGTCAACAAATCCGCAACTTTCGCGGCTCAAGCGAAACAAAATCTTTGTCAGAAAAATTGGTTTACAAATGACCGAAAAAGGAAAGCCAAGAAGAGATGTTGCAGTGGGATGAACCAAACAATGTTAAACACGACTAGAAACCATTGAAAAGCATGAAAAATTGCGATAAAGATCGGAAAAGATGCCGCCAAATGTGACTGAAAAAAACAAAAAGACGTTTCTTCATGTGTTTGTTCAAAGCCAGCAAAAGACTTATGCACTGGTATATCTTGGCTCGAGAGAAAACAGTGAATTGAAATTAAGGAACATCATCACAAACAGCTTTTCACATTTTGAAGAGAATTGATTGCTTTTTGCTAACGAAAAAAACACGGAAACCAAACGCCGTAGCCCGTATGGCAGCTAGTGTTTGCAGCATCTGAGAAGAGCCAAAAGAAAATGTAACGGTAAACAGTGATTCGTATTTAACTTACCAGCCGTTTCTTTAGCTGATTAGAGTCGGTATATATCCGAAACCTTTTCAGTATTAAATAAACTCAGTTAAAACAGCAAAAATCTTGTCAAATAATATACATTTTCCCAGACGTTTTTTTTCATGGTTCGAGTAAAACTTTGCATTAAGTTATAGTTCTTCCCTGGTTAGTTTTTCCTCTCTTATACTTATAGTTTTCAGGCTGTTACCCACGTTTTTTTCTGTTCTGATGTTTTTCTTTGAGGTTCAACATTATATTTGGAACACGAGGAATCATATTATTAAAACAGTTTAATAGGCACCTTGATATAAGCGTCTGTAATTATTGTTTGTTTTTGCTATCAGTTTCTGGTGCTATTAAGTTAGGTCGTGACACAAGTTTTTCCTCAGCCACTGCTTTATTATTTTGGAATAAATCATTGCTTTGGAAATTAGTCAATAATAGAAAAATTACATTCATAGAAGTGATAAAACAGGATGTAAAGGAGGCCAGGAGGGCAAGGGTGTTTATATTTGTATAAAAAACAGATCAGGTGCTTTTTTAATGGGGGGGGGGGGGATTATGTATATTTAATGTGTTAAAAGCGGGCGAGGGGGTTGCGTTTATGTATTTCTAGTTAATTATATATCCTTCTGTAATCAGGCCCAAATACTGCAATTTCATTGGTTTAGAGGAGTGCGATTTGAGCATTAATCGCACCTCTTGCTAGCTGTAATCGCACACCTGCTTCAGCCAATGGAAATCAAGCTAGCTATCAAAATTGTCCAATCACAGTTCAGCACTTAAGCTGTAGGATTTTCCGGGATTTTTCAAAAAATTAAAAAATGGAGGATTTTAAATATTAAAATATAGAACTTAAATTTGTATTTTTTTTGTATACGTTTTGAGAACAGTGTCGTGTCCCCAACAAATTAAAAACAAAGTATTACACCCGAGTAATTTCCTAAATATTTTAGTCAGTAAAGTAGCAACACTCGGTGAAATACAGTAAAGCTTAAATTGCATGAGTGTGTTTATAAATACATGCGTATAAACACGCTATAAAGTAAAGACAAACAGCACTAAATTACTCACATTTTTGGTTCTTGTCATTCTTTATCAATAACTCCCGGTTTTACCTCACATATAATTGTATGAACTCCTCATAAATTCACTTTATTATTTAAAAAAAACTCCTCGACGAGTCTCCGTATATTAAAAGAAATGGCCGCCTGACATTTGCATTTTTTGCGGGCCATGTTGAGAGGCCTAGGTCTAAAACCCAAACGTTGAGCTACTACAAAGTATTTGCTGTCGAAAACAAAGAAGACGAGGACATGACCTGATTACAAAAGGATATATAATTAATGGGTAATAGAACGAATTGAATCGTGCTATTAATGCCAAATCATACTCGTGATTAACAAATCAACCTCCCGCTTCGCGGTCGGTCGATTTTGTAATCACTCATATGATTTTGGCATTAATAGCACTCCTCATCGTTCTATTACCCTCATTAATTGTACTGAGTACAATTATTTTATTAATTGTACTGCTCCCAAGGCCCTGGGAACGATGTAGACAATAAAATTCAAAATGGCGGCCAATTCTGCAATGGAAAGTTTTCACATTTCCAATTACTTGTGGTACACTATGAACTAAAAATTCCATGTAAATATTTTGAAATGAGTACAGAGAACATCCAGAGTGAAAATGTTTCTTGAGGTAATGAAACAAGACGTTTTTAAAGGCGTGGGTGAGTACGAAGCGTACGTGTCGTAATTTTGTCATGCATATAATAAATGAGTAATCATATGATTTTGCTCGTACAATTAAGAATTTACACTACTCGTGATATTTGAAAATTATGCCAAATTGCACTCGCCTAACGGCTCGTGTAATTTTGGCAAAATTTTCAAATATCACTTGTAATGTAAATCCTTAATTGTACTCGCTATCATATGATTACCTAGCCTATACAAATTTTATTTCTTTCTCTGTTGTTCTGCGGTTTTTACAGATTTCTAGCTGTATTTTGAAACGTCCGGTGCAACTTTCCCGCCTGAAAACATCCTCATGTAAACCCGGGATGAAAAACGTCTCGTCCCACTTACTAATTGTTCCGTCCCCGCTCCCATGTAAACAGCTCCTCTCTCAGTATATTCTAAAAAAAAATTCAAGATTAACGTTTGTTCTTAATCGTTGCAGATAAGAGTACATCAGGCAACACAGAGAATTCGAGAAAAAACAAGAATAATAATAACGACACCAATAATAACAATTGTTCATTCACCGACACAGAATCACCAACTAACGAAGATTACCATGTGTGAGTACATGTTTCCTAAAAATCACAAAAGTTTAACTTCGGAGTGGTTCTAGTTCACGTTCAATATATTACCTAGTTTGAATTGTAATGTTTCATCAGTTAAATTTTGAAATTGATGTCTAGCGCACACTGAAGCAAGGGAAAGCAAGAACAATATGGGAAGCAAGAACAATATGGGAAGCAAAATTCCCGGAATTTTTTGTCATGGGAATTGTTATTAAGGAAATCTCCACTTGGAATTTTTTGGGGAATTTTTGGAAATCTTGAGAATTTCTTAAATGTTGTATATTACCGTATCGAAAACACTGGGTAATTCTCGATTATAATAAACTTCGAACATTCGTTACTTTGCGAGTTGTTGCCGTAGTTGGTTCTTTCCATAACCTCAATTGTTAGTAATTAATAAGATTTAGAGTATGTAATGAGACCACATTGGTGTTATAGTAGCTTATAATAGTAGATAAGATAGAGTAATGGAATTTGAATCAACGAAAAGTGCAACTAGCCTCCGGCCATGTTACCTAGAAAATGGCGTCGCGGACTACGCTGTTGGACATGTAGTGTAAAAATTATTACATCTGCAGAAAAAAGAATGAAGAATAAAAAAATGTGTAACGTATAGTATAGTGCAATCAGGATCTTGGGACACAATCTGCCCCCGACGGATAGAACCTTTAATATCGAGCTCATTAAATGAAATTGTAAACTTCTGATTATAATACCATTAGGCCTATCTGTTTAATCGTCTTATGAAATGTTTTAAGTTTGGTTTGAACCTAATTTATAACTAGAGAGATTGAACCTAAAACAGGTTAAGTTATGTGCAACAGCGGCAGCGCTTAGCTTGTTTGTTTTTATTATTTGCTTACGTTCTTTGCCTGGCGAATAATTTCTTGCCGAGGTAGTACTTATTTAATATTTTCCAATTTGCAATGTCAGATCGGTCAGTCCGTCTAAAATTGACTTGCTTTAGATTAGGACCAAATTTTCCTGTCCGACAGCCCTATACAAGCATCAAACCTATCGTGTTCCATTGACTGGTTTAACCGTGTAAATGGAAAGCCCTCTTAGTACTTGCTTCTGTTTGCTACAGATTTTGTGTTAGTTATGAATTCTACCAGTCGAAGTAACAAACCAGGAAAGAGGCCGTTTTGTTGCATACTTTTGCAATTGTCCATAAAACAAGATGCCTACTTATAGGCGTTCACTCGAGCTACTCATAGCTTGGCATAGCCTATGCACGAAACAGCGCAACAGGCGTGCACATATTAAGCATTTGTTAAAAAGTACAAAATAACCTGCAGTGCTAGATTCGTTCGATTCAAGCGATCATTAGACAACCCCGTAAAGATATAGCTGCCAGTTCGCCAGCTGTTAGTGAGAAAGCTGGATTGAACGAGCTACAAGACCGGAAAAACATTGGTTTGACTAACGGCATGGCAGCTAAGTTCACAGCGTTACTGTAATCTAGACGTGCAAATAGTTCGACAAGTACATGTTTCAGTATTTTTTTTTTCATTTGGTGCTACGCAGTAAGCAGTATATTACCTAGACGATTGACAACAAGCGAACGTACCAAGGAACTATTAAAATGTACACACTCAATGAAATTATATTAAAGCTAGTGAAGCAGTTGAATCACATCGAGTTTATTTGGCATAACTTTATTAACACATCAATACATAATCCAGACAATAACAAAGCAAATTACAAATATTAAAGTTACCTTAATACTTTATTAAATATTTAGTTGTCCTTCAGCAGCGTGTATATGTGAAGAAGAGACCTTGGGTTCGATTCCCGGTTGGGATAGTCAGAAAACTTTTCTCTACAGCGGTGATTCCACTTCATTTGAAATTCTTCTTCACTTACCTCAATACATTTAAAGTTTTCCCATTTACCATAAACTTGAGTCTCTTCAGCACCAAATGTCAACACAGATGCTGAGCTATTTATATTTCGATCTGACCAGACAAGATGGCGCATGAAGATGAGCGCACCGTGTGGTTTCGCAAAAGCCTATCGGGATGATGCAAAAATTGCAATTTGCCGACCAGAAAAATAATAACAATACAGGAAAGCCACCGAAACATAGACTCGGCTACCACAAGTAGCCCGAGTAATAAACTAACTCTAAGTGTAATATTTCTTGTTCACGTTTTATAGAAAATATCCTGAAATTACTTCGTACGCGCAAAGATGTTCCTACAAGGACGATTTCACGCGCGGATACAGAGAATACAATGCAATTAAAGAACGTTCGGACTTAGTATCGCAACAATTCAATGAATTGAAGGAAAGACTAAAAAATTTTCCCGAAGACAGTGAAAAAGCTAAGGTGAGAATTCACGCTGGTGGTTTTTGTTTTTCTCTTTGTTTATGGTTTTGCTTTTTGTGTATGGTTTGGTTTATTTTGGTTTGGTTTGGTTTGGGGGGTTTTGGGTTTGGGTTTTGTTAATGTTTTGTTATTGTTAATGTTTTGTTTTGTTTTGTTTTGTTTTGTTTTGTTTTGTTTTGTTTTGTTTTGTTTTGTTTTGTTTTGTTTTGTTTTGTTTTGTTAATGTTTTGTTTTACTTTGTTTTGTTTTGGTTTTTTTTGTTTTGTTTTGTTTTGTTTTGTTTTGTTTTGTTTTGTTTTGTTATTGTTGTGTTGTGTTGTGTTGTGTTGTGTTGTATTGTGTTGTGTTGTGTTGTGTTGTGTTGTGTTGTGTTGTGTTGTGTTGTGTTGTGTTGTGTTGTGTTGTGTTGTGTTGTGTTGTGTTGTGTTGTCTCTCTCTCTCATCTCATCTCATCTCATCTCATCTCATCTCATCTCATCTCATCTCATCTCATCTCATCTCATCTCATCTCATCTCATCTCATCTCATCTCATCTCATCTCATCTCATCTCGTGTCTCGTGTCTCGTGTCTCGTGTCTCGTGTCTCGTGTCCCGTATCCCGTCTCATTTCTCACCCCTCACCCCTCACCCCTCACCCCTCACCTCTCACCTCTCACCTCTCATATCTCATATCTCACCTCTCATATCTCATCTGATCTCTCATCTCCAATCTGCTTCTCTCATCTCCACTCTGCTTCTCTCATTTCCTCTCATCTCGTCCAATCCTTTTCCACTGCAGTTTGTATTTCAGATAAAACCCTGCTACTCATGTTATGTTTATTACTTATATTTTAGGAAGTTCATGCAGAAATATTTAAATTGTATGACGAAAAAAAGGTAAGAGACTACATCGTAATACACTACACGCGTAAGAGTGCACAACTTGATATCCAGCCAGAATTTTCCCCGCTTGAAAGTTGTTGGGACAACCCTTTTGCAACAAGTTTTCCTTACATTGTATCGCATTGCATTGCATTGCATTTACATTTACATTGCATTTAAATTACATTAACATTAACATTACATCACATTGCATTGCTGAGGTTTCGGTCCATTAACTAACTACAAAGTGTTTTACTTTATGTTTACTTCTCTTTTTTTTCCGTGCAGGAGGAATGGACAAAAGATAGACAGAAAATGAACATTTTATATCCGAATCTAAGTCACATAAAACAACGTGTTATTCAATACGATCAAGCCCATACCTAATGCATTTTATGGAAAGACTATCCAATCAAACTATTTAGGCATGGGTTACCTGAAATGTTCCACATTATGCAGATCCAGACGCTCTGCCCAATCGGTACGTACGTACAGCATCCGTTGCGTGGTTTGCGACACAGACTCCTGGCGGTGAGTCCTAAAGATAATAAAGGACTTTGCTGTGAATATACCGTCAGTCTTCTGGTCAGCTGTATAATCAGCAGTTATTAGGGCCTATATTTACATGGAGGTGGGGTGATCTTTCTAGTAAGGTTACTCTAGTACCGTAATTTCTCTATTAAGCCCCCCTCTTTTAATTCCCCCCCCCCCCCCCTTCTAATAAGCCCCCCTTTCTGGAAGCAGAAAATAATTAAGCTACTCCGCCCCAAGTCAATCATGATAAATAAAAGAGAATCAAACATTTTGTACCTATTTGAAATAAGCCCCCCTCTCTATTAAGCACCCCTAGGGGGGTTAAAAGAGAAATTGCGGTATAGGGATTCCCAACAGGCGCGTAATTCTCCCCCCCCCCCCCCCCCTTTCCTCCACAATCAACAAACATAATTTTGACTTCCGTTATTTTAGCTCGTTTAATATTAACCAACTGTGTAATTATAGACCTAACTCTGATCAAAACTTTACTCCTGACAGAACCATACCCAATTCCATTTCTAACTAAACTATTAATTCCTAATTTGCCGTAGAAGAGGCAATTTGCTATGTTTATGAGATTAATGGAAGCTTGCCAGTCAACAAACCCTTAATTTTGGTCAGAATCATAATCATCACATAATCATAACCTAAATCCTCTAAACCAGTGAGTTCTATATATAACAAAAGCGATATCTTTGGCTCGCTGAGGGAAGGGTTACCTTACCCCACCACAAGAGACATCCTATACCAGGGCTCAAAATAACGGCCGGTCACCGGTCAATGACCGGCCAAATTTTTGAGGTGACCGGTCAAATTTGTATAACGCCGGTCATTTTGACCGGTCATATTACTTGTAATTAATTTTATTACTTCCATTTGAAGGAACTTAAAATGATTGTTGTTGTGCTGTTGTAGACCCGTTTCATAATGTCTGATATATATATATATATATATATATATATATATATATATATATATATATATATATATATATATATATATATATTAAAGTTCAAAGATCAACAGGTTTGATTAGACATTGTTATTACTATTTAGTTTCGTGCCACACGTATTGTGTGGTACTCTTCAGATAAAATGGTCTAATGACTAAGATGTAGTTACAGAGATGATTATATAAGTGCCTAGGTTAGGGATTATTTGGAAATTCGTAACGTTCATTCGTTAGTTTGAATATTCAAAGGTTTTTGGCCGTTTTCTTAGTGATATAGTATGTACATGGATATATATCCACTTGAGGTTGGTAAGTGGTTGTCAAAAATGAACATGGAACAGATCCCGGAAGGATTAACATTAGATAGGGTTATACATTGTGAGGTTACGTTACAGAGTTTCTTAAAAGAAATTTATTAGCATGTCTACATGATGAAACAAGTTCGTTTCGTTTGTTTAATGTGGCCAGAGAAGGTTTGCAGATGATAAAATATTTCTCCCACAGACATAAGTTACATCTGTTTGAGGTGTTATTGTAGGGTTTGGCTTGCTTGATAATTCTCCACTTAATGTTGAACTCGGCATTTTTGTCTTTAAGCTCCCAGACATGTTTAACCTTCTCTGGCCACATTAAACAAACGAAACGAACTTGTTTCATCATGTAGACATGCTAATAAATTTCTTTTAAGAAACTCTGTAACATAACCTCACAATGTATAACCCTATCTAATGTTAATCCTTCCGGGATCTGTTCCATGTTCATTTTTGACAACCACTTACCAACCTCAAGTGGATATATATCCATGTACATACTATATCACTAAGAAAACGGCCAAAAACCTTTGAATATTCAAACTAACGAATGAACGTTAAGAGTTTCCAAATAATCCCTAACCTAGGCACTTATATAATCATCTCTGCAACTACATCTTAGTCATTAGACCATTTTATCTGAAGAGTACCACACAATACGTGTGGCACGAAACTAAATAGTAATAAAAATGTCTAATCAAACCTGTTGAGTCTTTGAACTTTAACTATAATATGCTCTGGATTCCCATCGAGCACTCTGCCAAAGGTTTTTACAACATCTTCTACAGTATATATATATATATATATATATTTACAACATCTTCTACAGTATATAACATATAAAAAATAAAGGTTTTTATCTTCTATATATATATATATATATATATATAGCGTAAAATATACATGTGTTGTGTTGTGTTGTGTTGTGTTGTGTTGTGTTGTGTTGTGTTGTGTTGTGTTGTGTTGTGTTGTGTTGTGTTGTGTTGTGTTGTGTTGTGTTGTGTTGTATCGTGTTGTGTTTGTTTTTTGTTGGGGGTTTGTTTGGTCGTTTGTTTGTTTTTAGGGTTGTTGAGTTTGTTTATTGTTTGTTTTTTGTTTTGGGTTTGTTTTTGTTTGGTTTGTTCTTGTTGGTTTGTTTGTTGTTTGTTTTTTGGTGGTTTGGGGGGGGGGGGGGGGGCGTTGTGAAATTTGACTGGTCAAAAATTTCCTTTGACCGGTCACAATTGGAACTGACCAGTCACCATGACCGGCGTAACATGAAATGTTATTTTGAGCCCTGTATACTCCATGGAAACACGCGGTTATATTTTTACCCTGTTAAATGACACCCTATACTAGAAAGTTCAGCTCACTCCATGTAAACAAGGACTTAGACTGCACGTTGAAGTGGCTCTGAAATTGAATTGAAAAAAAAATTCTGAAAAAAAAGTTTAGTAATTATGTAGTAATTTGGCATTGTAAGTGCCGTGTTGAAAAACAATAAATTGCAGGATGTTTTATACGTCAAATCCTGAAGCATTTTCACTTATTCTCTTAAAAACATGTGATGTGATACATGTACATTTTTTAGCTCTAGATTGGCCATATATTATATATATATATATATATTACCAGGGTTAAGTCACGTTGGCCTGAAAAACAGAGAAAAATCTTCTCGACGTTTCGATCGAATGCCCCTCGTCAGGAGAAATTAGTAAACAACTCACATGTGGTCACGCGTATTTATAGCAGAGCTACAATGGGTATCACGTGAACACATGTAAGCCAATAAAAACAAAGTAAACAAATAAATTAATATGTAATTTTAGCCTGTGTGCAGGTGCTGACCCAATTTGTGGGCCAGCTACCTCAAAATGGGCAAAGAAACAGGTTATAAATTACTATTTAATTCATCAGAAAAAGGTTAAGGAAAAGGTGTGGAATATGGTGGTGGAGTGAGCTAAATGAAAGAGAATCGCTCATTGAGGCCGTGAGGGTGAATGGTACCAAGTTTGTAAATGAGACGCATTTCTTGTTTACGACGAGTATCGTTACAACCTGTAATGGGCTGAATGCGCAGATTTTCATGTTAGAAAAGGAGTGGTTGGCACTGTTGAAGTGCCTGGCAACAGGTTTGTTTTGCACATTGTTTTTGACATCACGAAGGTGTTCAACAAACCTGTCACCTAAACGTCTTCCAGTTTCTCCGATGTAAAGCATGGGACATTTACTGCAAGAGATACAGTAAATGAGGTTGGAGGAAGTGCAAGTGAAACTGTGGGTTATGTTGAACCTACATTTTGGAGCCGAAATTGAAATTGAGGAGTCTAAATATTTACAGGTGTTGCGCCTACCACGACAGCAAGAGCTGGTGCCAACATGTGATACCAAGGCTTGCTGCGGTGAGCTGTGAACAACGTTTTCCCGGATGTTTTTGCTATGCCGAAAAGATACTACGAGTTTCTCAGAGAAAATGGAAGATGTTTCTGGGTCATTTTTAATGAGGTCGAAATTGCGACTAATGATGTCCCTTACTTTGAAATTGAAGGGATGAAAAGTGAGAACTATAGAGGTACTTTTTCATTAGAAATGGTAGCCAAAGGTTCGCTTAAGGTGTCTGAACGGGAAATGTTGGAGACCTTGTGTAAAGGTGGATTTCCATTCAGTGCATTTTATCGCGCGATCGACTTTTTGCGATCGCTTTCTTTTGAATTGTGGGTTGTCAAGCGGAACGCATTTCATTAGCTTTGGTTGAATACACACATTTCAAAAGAAAGCGATCGAGAAAAGTCGATCGCGCGACAAAATGCACTGAATGGAAATCCAGCTTAAGGCAGTGTCTAAGAGGTGGGAAGGATAACCGCGATTAACAAAAAAGTTTCTCATTTCCAAACATTTGGCATTGGAATCGTCGTCTTCACTGCAGAGGCGGCGAAGACGAAGAAAATGAGAGAAAGGAATGGAAGTTTTGGTGTGTTTAGGATGATGAGAGGAGAAGAGGAGGTAGCTATGAGAGTCAGTGGTCTTGTAAAAGACAGAAGTGCTCAGCTTATTACCATTAATGGAGACGAGAATATCTAAGAACGACACACTAGTCTCACTGATCTCCCATGTGAACTGGAGTGCTGGGTGGAAGTCATTAACATAGTTAATGAAGCAAACCAGGTCAGCGCGCGAACATGATGCAGTGCCTAAGCAATCATCAATGAACCGACCATAGTAGTCAGGTAGGAAACCAGTGTATTGTTCAAAGATTTGTTTTTCCACATAACCAACAAATAAGTTGGCATAGTTCGGGCCCATTTTGGTACCCATGGCTACACCATTAACTTGTTGGTAATGCTCACCATCAAACGAAAAATTGTTGAGGGTGAGTACTAAATCGGCCAGGCCAACCTCGTCCCCAGGGCATTTTGCCTCCACGTTGGGAGGTCGGCGAAAATGGCCCTGGCATCGGCTGGTCAATTCTATAATCGGATTGGCCGGTTTAAAAACTTGATTAATTCAGATACAGTGTAATTTATTCATCAAAATATGAATTGCAATAAATCCACTCTGCGAAATTCATCCAAAGAATTGTAACGATAGCTTTGGTTAAAGTCAAGAACAACATTAGATATATGTTTCTTCCCGGTATTTAAATGTATCCTGGATAATCGTGGGGAGTATCATGATGAATAATGCTAGCCAGTTGCATTTATGATAAAGGTTCACATGAGTGATTCGGCAGAGCATTAAATATTTCTCATTTATTATTCATGTATACGTATTATACAAAAACGAAACACAAAGACCGCATAAATTTTCTTGCCAAAACACCCCAAAATACTGGGTGTCACGTGACCAGCCGATGCCAGGGCCATTTTCGCCGACTCCCAACGTGGAGGCAAAATGCCCTGGGGACGAGGTTGTCGGCCAGACGTAACAAAGTAGTGGTCGATGGCTCCCGAGTTGTGCGTTGATCAAAGAAATATTTAAGTGCTTGAAGACCATCGTGATGCGGGATGACAGTGTAGAGTGATTTGACATCCATGGTGAAGATGAAATGATGTGAACCCTGAAAACTAATGCGGTCACAAATTTTCAGAGCATGTTTGGTGTCCTTGATGTAAGAAGGTAAATTCTTAACCAAGGGCGCCATGATGTGGTCAAGGTAGGATGAGATGGCTTGGGTCGGGCAACCACAAGCAGACTATAGGTCTGCCTGGGTTGTTGGGTTTGTGAATTTTGGGAAGGAAGTACATGACAGGTGTGCGTGGAGTGGTGGTTAGGAGATTGCTTGCTGTATCAGGCAATTCCCCAGTGGTGATGAGGGTTGATGGTGGATCGAATGGTGGTGTTGTGTTGGGATGTCAAATCACCATCAACTCTGCTGTAAAAAGCAGTGTCGTTTAGTTGCCTTTGAGCCTCTTCGCGGTACAAATCAGCTCTCCAGACAACCAAAGCACCACCTTTGTCAGCAGGTTTGATGACAATATCATTCCGGCTACGCAATGATTTTAAAGCACTTAATTCACTAGAGCTGAGATTAGATGGCCTTTTGGGCCTAAAAGGGTGGGAGCTGATCTATATCATGTCGACATTGTCGAATGAAAAGATCAAGGGAGCCAAATTGGCCTTTAGGATTAGCAGCCTCAAAAACATCCTTTTGTTGGATGGAGGAATTATTGTGAAAATGTGCCTTAAGTCTTAGTCTTCTAAAGTTTCGGTATCCTCCTTCACTGAGAAGGAGTCTATAGGCCCAGGGTTGGGAACAAATTTGAGACCTTTCGCAAGGACAGATCTCTCAGGGTCAGACAAGGGCAAATCAGGAGGAATCGTGACCACTAAATTGACATTACTAGTGGAGTTAGTGTGGTTAGAATTCGAAACGGGACGAGGGCCTACAAGCGTGTTGAATTTCGAAGTTTTACTCGCCTTGAGAAACGTGTAAAATTTCGAGTTCAACGAGTGAATAAACTGGGTGATGCCTGAATATATGACGGTGGGACAAACGTTAGAGAGGTTTGTCTTAACGTTCAAAATATCTGAATCAATTTTGTTGACGTGTTGGGACATTGAGGGAATGGTAATGCGCATGAGACGACGACTGTGTTTATAACAAGCAGCCATGACACTTCTAGCCACGTGTTGTGAGTTAAAATAATTGACGTTAAAAGAAGATTTAAAACCATTGGGTACTACATTATGGTGTAGGCAACGGCTTAAGAAAGAAATGTGATTGCGAAGGTCTGGCGATAGGCGATGAAAATAGTGAAATATAACAAACCATTTCGTTACGAAGTTTACGGTTTAAATTTTTACGGTTTACCATTGTCGCTGTATGTTGGTATACAGTTAAAAGCTTCTAGGACAGCGTGTAAAACAATGTGCAAAACAAACCTGTTGCCAGGCACTTCAACAGTGCCAACCACTCCTTTTCTAACATGAAAATCTGCGCCATTCAGCCCATTACAGGTTGCAACACCTGTAAATATTTAGACTCCTCAATTTCAATTTTGGCTCCAAAATGTAGGTTCAACATAACCCATAGTTTCACTTGCATTTCCTCCAACCTCATTTACTGTATCTCTTGCAGTAAATGTCCCATGCTTTACATTGGAGAAACTGGAAGACGTTTAGGTGACAGGTTTGTTGAACACCTTCGTGATGTCAAAAACAATGTGCAAAACAAACCTGTTGCCAGGCACTTCAACAGTGCCAACCACTCCTTTTCTAGCATGAAAATCTGCGCCATTCAGCCCATTACAGGTTGTAACGATACTCGTCGTAAACAAGAAATGCGTCTCATTTACAAACTTGGTACCATTCACCCTCACGGCCTCAATGAGCGATTCTCTTTCATTTAGCTCACTCCACCACCATATTCCACACCTTTTCCTTAACCTTTTTCTGATGATTTAAATAGTAATTTATAACCTGTTTCTTTGCCTATTTGCAGGTAGCTGACCCACAAATTGGGTCAGCACCTGCACACAGGCTAAAATTACATATTAATTTATTTGTTTACTTTGTTTTTATTGGCTTACATGTGTTCACGTGATTCCCATTGTAGCTCTGCTATAAATACGCGTGACCACATGTGAGTTGTTTACTAATTTCTCCCATGACGAAGGGCCTTCGCTCGAAACGTCGAGAAGACTTTTCTCTGTTTTTCAGGCCAACGTGACTTAACCCTGATAATATTTGGATTTCAACCGTGGCCGACGCTGTCCATATATATATATATATATATATATATATATATATATATATATATATATATATATATATATGTAATGTTTACAACACGAGCGGCCGTGTTGTATTGAATATACAATCACAAGCCAAAGGCGAGTGATTGTATATTCAATAGAAAGGACGCGAGTGTTGTAAACTTTTAAATAGTAACTTTGGGATATATACGACGCTGTCAGAAGAGTATACTAGAAGCTTTTGACGTAATTTCTGAACTATATATATATATATATATATATATATATATATATATATATATATATATTTAAATATATATATATATATATATATATATTTAAAATACTCATTAATAATTCATGACGAAAACACAAAAGAAATCATGACCGTGAAGGAGGTTGTATATCTGATACAAACCACACGTGGTTGTATCAGATATACAACCACTAGTGGTTGTATATTAGGTCCATCTCCGCTCTAAAACATTGAAAATGAGCTTTTTCTGAATTAATCTGAACAAATATTACTCATATTAACATCAAAGACTTGGAGTATTTTAAGCTATTTACAATATTCGTGTCCGTGTTGTATTCGATATTGCAAGCTGTCGCCTTCGGCTCGAGCGTGTATATCCAATACAACACGGCCACTCATATTGTAAATTCTACATAAATATATATATATATACACATATATATATACATATATATATATATATATATATATATATATATATATATATATATATATATATATATATATATATATATATATATATATATATTAACGAAAATTAACTAAATTTTGTCAAATTTTCTACGACAGTGGTTAATTATATTGGTCAAACGCAGAGTTAAATTTCTAGTCTTTACTTGATTTATTGAAGAAAGCGAAACGATAGAAAAACAGAAGATGTTTTGTTCTTTCGTCTGAGCGCTCGCGAAGAACGTTTATTAATGTATCATGTGCACTTGGTGAAAATTTGAAACAAAATTTGTCAAATTTGCGACGCGGTGAAACGTGATGCCTCTTTAACCAAGACCAACAAGACAGGCTATACTAAAAGAACGTCGACCACTATACTCCTCTGTAAGCAAGTCTGTGACCACTGATGTCGTTAAATGCCATTTAATGAACACGGTCGTATTTTAATTATACAAACTGAGACAGAGGCATTGATTGTAATGAATTGTGGCAAAAGGAGATAGCGAGGAAGTAACTGAACGGGGAGGAGGGTGTCCTGTCCGGCGGCCTAAAATGGGGATCGCCCATTTTAGAGAGAGACATTGACGAAGTCTGAGGGGTGCTCAGCACTTGTAGGTCAGAAAATGCCTTACCACATCCAAATCCTTCACGTGGGTGAAGTGTGTGAGGCACAGCACTTCTGTGAAGTGATAAGGATGACAGCACTTCCTGCCACAAATTGAACGCAGTGATAATTCCCCCACTGAAGGTTTTGGATTTGTATAGTAGTAAAAGTGTTTATCTTAATCTAGTAATAGTTAGAAAGTAGAAATATTTATGGACTTGGATTAGGAGTACTGTATATTGTTCGATAATTGCTACAAATTTAGTCAGTTTAACATAATGACCGCAGTTGACGCTAGTTGTACTAAGTGTGAGACGAGGCTTGGGGAAAACGTGTGTTAGGCAAATACCGACACTCAAAGCTTACTTGCTGGTAAAAACCCCGTGGGAAAAGCCAATGACAGGAAAAAGTTGGGTGGAGCCAAGACGAAACCAGCAGCTTCTCCACAAAGCAATTATGTTACAAATTTTGTGCCGAGTGTCAATATCTTGCGAAACAACGCCAAGCAATAGTTACTGTAATAGAATGCATCACGTAGGAAATTGGTTCTTGATTATTATTGGATTTGTAATTTTTACACATGGTTTGTTGAGTACTGTCTAGGGGTGACGATCGATCAACGATGTTGGATAAAATAGAATAGGCTATTGCGGAACTGAACAAAAATAACGCCGTGCGTTTTGCGTCAATTGCGGTTATGTTCTGAACTTGCGTGAGTGTCTCAGGAGAGTCTTTGCTTTAATCTCTGTGTATCGCCGTGGCAACGGGCCTTCTGTCTTGGCTTTTAATATTAACTGTCATCTAATATTGGTATAAACAAGAAAAAGGGGACAAAGCAAAGCAGAGCAAAACACAGGAAAAACACGCAAAAAAAAACCCAACAACAACAAAGGAAAGGGTTGTGCAATAACAGATCGTAAGAGGGTGAAACAGAAAGAAACTAATAGGCTGGGACTCTGCAATGACGTCGCCGATCGCCAAGGTATAAATATTATCAAGGCGCGCGCAGAGACATTTCTTTAAAATTGTGAAGCGGCACTGTCACTGTGCCGTTCCGTATCATATCTTGAATTATGTCAAACAACAGACGTGCTTTTCGATAGTTTCCATTAGCAGGACTTTCGACGGTCTTAGTGATATTCCTTCGTCGGTCACGGTAGCCGCCGCATAACAAGTTAAAGTTGGGTTTGAACTGCTGGATATTTTGAGAAACAGATGATGTTTGGTTTGTTGTATCTGGGCTTGTAGCCGAGGGTAATGAAATGGCAATAAGACCTCGAATGGGGCAGTTATGCCGTTCATGATCATGCGTTGAAGGGTTTAGTGTCAGAAATTAACGCGCTAGTTGAGAACCATTGAAGGATATCGAAGGTTTCGAACAGTTGTGAGATTGCCTCATTATTCAAATATATACTATTCTTTTCTTTCTTTTTGTATCCTTATATTTATCGTCGACTGACCGAGACTGGAGTGGCTGTCGACAAGTATTATTAAGCCGGCCGAGTCATTTGACCGCATTAAGTTATTCTCGAGGTCTAGTATTATAAAGGAAGAAATTTAAGGAAGAAATCCCAAAGTTCTCGCGATGTAAAGACACAAGTATATATATGCTAGGGACGGGAAAGCAAGGAACATACTCACAAATACTTTTCGCTGATGCGGTCTTGTGGTTGCATACCAGAGCCTTCAGTTGTAATGGTTTGCTTGAAAATGACAGGCGATTGGATTTCATTAAGCCAGGGACCATGCAAGTCAGATGATGAATTATAAAGATCCCCAAAAACTTAAACTGCTATTTTACAGAACGATTTGAGTGAGCTCTCTGACTGTGAGTCTGTGATAGAATGACCACCGTCACCCTTGCCGCATTCATTTATATCATTGCCTCAAGGGGGAATTTTGTTTTGATAAGGGGGAATCTTTAGATAAAGGTTTGGGTTCGGCTTTATCCATTTTGGCACATGTTTTTATGCACTTTATTACTCGGGCTACCTGTGGTGGCCGAGTCTAGGTTTCGGCTCCGTTTTTTTTTTCCCGCCACACAAAACTGCCAAAATGCGCAATACCTCCCATATATGGAGCCCTATACTTCGAGTGTTTCGGTCACTTCGAAAATTCATCGACAGACGACAGTCATGTTCCTTTATAGTTCCTATTCTGTGGAACTTTGTATCAAGTAGGCTACGTCACTGATCAACCATACTGTATAAGCAATTTACTTGGAAAACCTACCAACAATTTCGTCAAAGGCAAAGCTAGCTGAAGCTGTTGCATCCAAGTGGCAACCGAACAATCGACAAGGATATACAGTATATTTTTCTCATGGCTAAACATGTCTCTACATTCTATAAATATTTAATACCGCCGGTACAGAGATGAGGATCAAAACGCTAACATTCTGGAACTTTATACAGTATTGGCACTGTATAGTGTATACACTTCCTCATGCTTTTGGTCGAGCAATTGCGATGTTCATAGGTTTTTCACATGGCTTCAGCAATACTATAAATGTCTATGAATTGGTCTCAACTCAGGACTTGTAAACCTCATGAAAACTATTGCAAACAAAATCCAAGATGTGAGAACACAAGGAATAAACGAGTTGTATATTTGTTTATTATAAAATGCTGAGTAGGAAGCTTGTATACACATCTACAGTATGTACCATTTGTGTTTTTACCGACTGTTGCTTGTCTTTGAGTTTTAGATCGACAATGGACAGTAGTCTTATTTGATCCATTAGGATTTATATTCAAAGTGCTTTGAACCTTCGAGTATGTAATTTTGTAACAACTAATAAGTATGTTATCCATACCTTGATGTTCATTTTGATACTGTATAAATTTTGATGCATAGATTGAGTAAAAAGATATTCATCATAGAAACAACTATTAATAGTTTTGTGCAACTCAATAATTCAGTCAGAATCACTAGAAACAATACAGAACTAGATGTACTAGTTTCTAAGTGATGTACTAAACTTTTTTAAGCTAGTTAATTAATACTTGAACTGTAGTCTACCTTGCTCAATACCAGATTCTACCTCAGTTAATCAGTTTAAAACTCAACTTTCTAATCACAACAGTAATGCTGTAATTATTAGTTAATGCTTACAAGACATCAATAACTATTTTTTGGAAGTCACTGTTTAAAATGTTCTTCATCCTGACCTGTAACACACTGTACTCTCTTCTAAACCTTACTGCTACTGACCTTAATCACTTATATCTATTGTATTTGTTTACATGATTATCCTGAATTGTGAAATGGTCTACAATTCCAGATAATCCTGAATATTAAAGAAAATGAAACCCAAGCATGACCCCCCACCTCTAAACCTGACCTAATGACAACCCCCAGTAACCCTAAACCTAACCACAACCCCCCAGGGAGAAAGTTCCACCTCTCGGACCCTGACCACAACACCCTTACTGTGTTTTTTTTGTTATATGCTTTTTAGTTTAACATCCTGCATGTGGGACAGAGAAAGTCCCCTAGGCCCCTAGGCATAAGGATCATCCTGAATTCTAGACACTTTAAATTGACAATTCAGGATAGTCCTGCACCACATTCAGCCTTCGACCCGATATTCGGCCTACTCCCACCTCTTCTCGCGTGTTATAGAGACCTCTGCACTTTCCAGTAGCCCGAGTGAACACCTGACCCAGGTGTCTTGTTTATCTGGCTTTTGCATCTGACCTTGTTCACCTGTCACAGGAACTACACTTAATGATCGCTTTGAGGCAGGAGATACATTATCTCTCACTCCCTCGCATTAACCTAAATTTATTAATAATAAATTTCTAAAGTATAAACTCGCGCAAAGGATTGCGTACACAGTTAGAAGGGCACAGAGTTGCCAAACAAAGCAAGCTACTAGCAAACGTACTTCTGGTAGCGGCTCTCTTCTTAGACCCCAAACAAAGGCATCACCTTTCACCCGCGTCGCAAGTTTGACAAATTTTGTTAGAAATTTTTGCAGAACAACACATATGTAATGTATGTAAATGTATGTAAAACCTTATTTAAACCTTATTTAAAATTATAGAAATTTTTAAAACAAATGAAAAGCATAAATACAAAGAAAGATTAAAAAAGGAGGGAATGATGTAACTGTACATTATAGTTTACAGGGTTTATAAGTTCTTTATAATCTATATACATATAAATACAATAAATTCTTAGGCGTGACCCAGCATCGTGGCCTAAAGTGGCGCATATGCCTTTTAAAAGATTGAAGCGTCTCAGATGATTTGGCTTCTGAGGATAAAACACGTTCTACTATCGAGTGGGATATTCTATTAAGCCGGATTTTTGAGAAAAGTGAGAGAAAAAGTAAAATATTGCCAGAAAAATTGCATTGCTCTAAATAAATGACATTGAAAATGATGATTTCAACATAATGAAAAGAACTCACTGAACAAAAAGGTTAAATTCGACCAATATTTGTTTCAATAACCCAAATTTAAACATTAATAAATTGATCTCTTTGTAGGAAATACAACAAAGAAATCGTGTCAGAATAAGAAAATAATAAGTTTAGCTAAAATTACAAATTATTTTCAAAAATGTAGTTATTACAGATTGCAAAATATCACAAAAACCGTGCAAGCTTTTAATCAACACAAAACAACACACAGAAACTAAGCAAAACAATCATTTTTATTCAGAAGAGTAGCAAGAAAGAAAATATTAAAGAAGTAATAAGCATTTCTACATATAATCTGTGATTATTATATGTACACATATAAATTGTGCATAATTCTTTATTACTAAATAGTTCTTCCACAGTTTCAAAGTTCAAGCAATTATTATATTACTAAATAGAGAATTATGAATAGTAATACAACATGTCAAACATGTTAAACCTCAATAAATTAAACTCACTATAGTCAATAAGTTTATAAATGTTCTTCCTCGAGAATTCGAGGACATGTTAAAACCCAAAATTAAACATTATAGTCAATAATACTTTATACAGTATGTTTGTCCTCGAGAAGTCGAGGACATGTTAAAACCCAAAATTAAACATATTATAGTCAATAATAATTTATACAGTACAGTATGTTTGTCCTCGAGAAGTCGAGGACATGACTGTTAAAACCCAAAATTAAACATATTATAGTCAATAATAATTTATGCAGTACAGTATGTTTGTCCTCGAGAAATCGAGGACATGTTAAAACCCAAAATTAAACATTATAGTCAGTTTATAAATGTTTGTCCTCGAGAAGTCGAGGACATGTCAAAACCTATTAATAAAACATATATTATAGTTGATATTTTATACAGACAACAGCAATTGTTCATCCTTGAGAAGTTGAGGATATTTCAAAGACCAGTTACCAAAGCTGTGAAGAATGGAGATCATCAAAAATTAGTCAATTAAATATAATATTTACTAAAATATCATTCTAATAATAGTCTTCAACATTTCAAAGACCAGTTTACTGACTAGTGTTGCACTGCATGGCAGATCCAACACACTCAGGTAACAAATGTTGGTCATATTATTGTTGAAATGTTGAGCTGAAACTGGTAACAAATATGTATTTATAATATGCATGACAAAATTACTACAATTTGATTGGTTTAAAAATTAAATCATTAAGTGCACTTAATGTTACCATGGAAACAGTGGTAAAATTCAAAATGGTGGTCCGTTTTGAAGTGCCGACAGATGGCAGTTACCATTTTCAGTTTTCCAACGACGTGTGGTACACTGTGATTTGAGAAAAGCATTCAATATTTTCCAGTGAAAAAACAGTTCATCTAAACTGGAAATTTTTGTTGTCAAGTAATGAAAGAAAACATCTTTAAAAGCTTAGGGAAATTTTCCAGTTTACCGTACCCGAGTAATTCAGCAATTCCTACCCAAATAAATAACCATAATCCTAATCAATAACCGTGTTTACTGCTTATCTTGTACACTAACCAAGCCACTAGTGAGTTTACTGCCTTGCTTTATACTGACTAACCTGACACAGTGATGTGACTCAGGTACGGTAAACTACCCAGCTTGGATGAGTATGAACTATGAAGCATACATGTCGCATTCTCACAAGATAAAGTAGTTGTATTTTGTTTAGCAAGTTAGATGTTTGTGGTTTCATCTAGTTGCTTGCAAGAAGATTTCTTGTTGGAAAATTAACTGACTTAATTAAGTTGGAAGACCATTGTTAAAATTGTTTGCAATCATAACAACAGTTAAAGACGTTAAACATTCAAATAAACAAAGGAGTTATGTCAGACAATGTAGTCATAACACTGTAATTTTGTCATAAATATTATAAAATATAAGTAATCATATGATTTTGCTTAAGGATTTTACACTAATCATGATATTGGAAAATTTATGTCTCGCGCAATTTTTGTTCTATTTTCAAAAATCACTCGCAGTGTAAAATCCTTAATTGCACTCGCTAAATTTGAAAATTCATTCATGTGAGTTCATTTTGTCAAAGAACAATTGACTCTTTGATGTTTGAGTCTTGCTTTCTCGACTAATTTCTCCAAAATTATGCACTTCAGTCCAAGTGTAGAACATGCAATAGCACATTGAAGAGCCAACACCACTGCAAGCATCAACGATATATGATGACTTATCTTTGTTGTACAGTTTGATAATGTCAACAAGCAGCTGTGAGGGCTTTTGTCTGCCAGTAGCTTTGCGTTTGTGACATATCAAAGCCACAGCAGTTTATCAGGTAAAAAAAACTTAAAGGCTGAAACGTTAACGGCACCACAACTGATAATTATATCTGTTTAGTAGTCGTGCTGCCACACTAGCCATATGTGAACACCTCAGGACAAAGTCAAACCAAAGCGTAGTGCTTAATATCAAGACAAGTTTTCGTATACCAAAAAATTTGGCCAGTAATTGAAGATTTGCTCCTTCGTGCACCTGGCAAAGCAGAGCATGCATTGCTTAGGTTTACCAAGAGTGTCATTATATTATGTTATCCTTTTACAGTTATCAGTATTTATCTGTCTTTTACTGATTTAATTTTTGATTACTTATAAATTGACTGAAGTCTGAACCATCTATCCACTTTCAAAGTTGTGTTTGTACTGGCAAAAATGCCAGAGTTAAGTACATAGACTGGGTACAGTCTAGACTCTAGAGTACATACTGCAAGAGCTGTTCAATCAAAATGATTAGAAATGAAATTATTGCTTGTTCAACTGAGTGAGTGATTTGAAGTTTGAAAGAACGTAGCAATTATATGAGGTCGATTCCCGATGATTGGCGAGCACAAGTCATATAAACGCAACAACAAAAATCATAACGCAACAACAACCAACATTCGTGGCACTTACTGGTTCTGTTGTTCACAGAAACCTCAAAAAATAATGGTACTTCCTCTCCATCCTGGCGCGCGTGTTCTTCTTGTTCTGTTGCTCATTGGCACCAGTCACATATGCACGTACAACCTCGAGTAAGCTCAGCAATATGATCAACCAAACCAGGAACCATATGGGGGCAGAACCAAGTTCTCGCATTTTGCGACAATTTCGAAAAATTCAAAAGTGACGAACCGAAATTTGCTTGTACAAAAGCGAATGACACATCAAATGAATATACGCGCTCTTTTTTCGATCAGCGCATGTGTTTGGAGAAACACCGCAAAACATTTAGACTAGAAATAGCGAAGGGCTGACCTTTATATGTGGCAGAAGCTTATTTTGCTCGTACGGCTGAAAAAATATCACCAGTATGTAGCCAAGACTTCATATTTTAATAAACCGTGCGATATTTTCAGGATTGCTTTCTATATTTTGAGAAAATGGCGAAAATATTAAGAAGTCCCTATAAAGTGTCGTTGGGTTGCGCGTAATCCCCCACCGTTGGTAATGCGATATACGAGCATTTCTTAACACATTTTTTGGCCATGATTAATCCATAGTTATATTGATAGATACGTACCTTCCCTAATTAAATTAGTTTTCTTTATAACATCCAGAAACTTGTAACTTGTTGTCGTCTTCGTGTGTTGTGGCGCTGCCTTTCTTTTGTTTCTTAACTTCGGAGGGAAGTGGGTCGACGCCTGGAATTTCTCTAGCTTGGCGCAGCCGCGCAGGTCGTTTTGCTATAAGGTCAGGTGGTGTAGGATTAACAATTCATCAAATGTTTCAATATCGCGTAGTTCGTTGGCCAATTCTTCCTCAGGTAAAGGTTCTTTGTCTTCCCCGAGTATAACTTTTTGAAGATGTTTAACAAACGCCTCTGTCGACTTCACAAAAGGCTCAAATTTTCGCCATATCTCGTTGGCAGTGATTCGAAGAGACATCTGAAAACTAAATAGATTCTTCCTTGTCACGAAACACAATCTGAAACAAAAAGAAACATATTTCTTGTAATAACAGCTTTCGCCAAATAATAAAATAGAAGAGAGTTAGGTTTACCTTCACTATATCAGTTTTAGTGGCACTTGGTTGGACATACGTTACTTCGTTAAGCCCCTTTCCATCGCACTTAGAGCGACCCACACCCGTTCAAGGAAGATTTTGCTTAATCCTCCGGAGGTGAACCACCACTTGGCTTTTCTTGTGTTGATTGTTTAGACTTTCTATTACCATCTTCATCGCAACTATGATCGCAACACTACAGCGTTCAACAGCTCAAGCCATGTGCTTCAAACACATAAGAAGCTTGACAGTATTTCAAATCGGATCACAGAACGGATGAAACTCTGTGTGATACCGCAAGGCCATCTGCCAGATATCGCCATTCATTGACAATATATGGGATCTAATTACTTGATCCAGTCAGTCACTTTTAAATATTTATTTGTTTTATTCATAAACATTCGACATAAATCGAAACAGCATAAAGCGTGTAAGTGCCATGTTGCAAAAGAATAACATACACGCTAAACTGCAAGAAATGATGCGAAAACACAAGACTCGTGTTTAAAAAAAGTTAAGTGGCTGGTAAACAATACACGCCAGATGTATACAACAAAAGAAATTTGAATGTAACGCCTATATCGTATGTCACAAAAATTTAATTCATTCGTTGGGTTGAAAAGTAAACGACTGCTCTTCGAAAGCGTTGTCGTTCAGTCGTTGAATCGTGATGGATTTGAACACAAGTGATTTAGTTGGACTTATGGCATTTCATCCAATGGAAAACTCAAATGGAATATCCGAAGACCGTTGTCTAATTGCCACTGGTGACCTTGACGAACCCGATCAAGATATTTCTGAAATGCTGATGAATCAAGTTTTGGCCATTCAGATTTATGGTTCGTTTTTTACCGGCGAATTTAAAACTTCAACGCAAAATGTAAATGTTGGCCGATGGGTTCCACAAGTAGTGAGGACGAAAACGATGGTAAGTTGAAATTTAAATTTGTGAGATATTTAGGCGAGGTTATATACAAAGCGGAACGTATGTTGCGCATATAAAACTCAACGTTGGTTATAGCTCCGACACCGGATCTTTAGGTTCGATGGCTATAGATTCGGCATTGACAAAACGCGTGCGCAATACAATACTATATTATATTCTAAGTATTTAGGGTGAAGGAAAATTCGAGTGTGAATATATACATTTTAAGACCAAACCGGGAGCAGTTGCGAAAAATGCAACTACACAGGCCCTCCGGCAGGAATTGAACCCACGACCTTGCGATTCTAGTGCAATGCTCTGACCACTGAGCCACGGAGGCCGTTGCCGAGAGCTTGATCGCGAGTTCTGTATATGTAATAAGGTGGTAATGCCAGGAGAGAATTGGGTATATTATAATAGTCAGTCAGATTTTTTTAACAATCAGCACAAGGTGCCCCAGCGGACACAGTATATCAGCTAAAAGATGTTTAGTTCGTTCTGGATTCATGTTTGGCCATTCAGATTTCCTAAGTGGCCTCGGGATTCGGTTATAACTTTTTGATCGAGGAATTCACGATTCATTCGCATGAAGAAATATCAAGAGCGTTGCCAGTTTGGCGTCAGAAAGCCGCTAAAATTATCCCTGGCGTCAAAAACGTCGCTTGCGTAATTCAACAGTTTTACTCTAGAAACCACGTGTAGTAGTCACGTGGTCAAATATGTAAACAGAGCCGAAAGTTCGTATATTGGATTTGCTTGGCCTATAACCCCTATTCGTACCGTAGTGGTTGTCACGAAAAGGTGTTTCTGGGGAACGTGCAGAAAGGATACGCGGTATCCTCATCTAATAGAGACAAATGAAAACAATGATCCTGTGACATTTTATCATTTCTCTGGCCCTAAGAGATCGGCAGAGAGACAAAAGAAGTGAATAATAGCGTGCCATCGTGGAGACAAATTTGTATGGTGTGCCATATCCGCCAAAATTATATAAAGTTGATTTATTCAACAACTTTTTGCCTATTTAGTCAGCAAGCTTGTAAATTATTCGTATTTTCCTGCAAAAATAGTCAGCGCTTTCAGCCCGTTTTTCTGCAAAAATAGCCAGCTGCCAGCCCGTTTGTAGCTAGACATACGCATATTATTCAACCGTGTTTGTAACACTAGTCAGCACTTTATATTATTCAACCTTGTTGTAACATTATTCAGCGCTTTTGCCGCTTTATATTGTTTTCAGCCCGTTTGTATCATTAGCCAGACATACGTGTATTATTCAACCGTATTTGTAACATTATTCAGCACTTTATATTATTATTCAACCCGTTTGTAACATTAGCCAAACATATTCAGTACTTTATATTATTATTCAACTTTGTTGTAACATTATTCAGCGCTTTATATTATTATTCAGCCCGTTTGTATCATCAGTGGCGTAGCTACACCTGGGCCTACCCGGGCCTGTGCCCGGGTGAAACCTGCGTGTGCCCGGGTGAAATATTGCAGACAGATCTAGCTCTCATTATATAGGCAAAGTAATTTAAGTATAGAGTATAGCCACTAGGAAGATTATGTATAAGTTTACTGTTTACAAACTGACTATAAAATCATGATTTTCACTGGTTTATATTTTATCTTAAATAATTATTGAGTCGGTTTTCTTTGTTCTTGCGAGGGTTGTATATAGCATACAACCCTATGAATACTAATTAGAAAATAAATGAAGAAAAAAAACTAGGAAAATCTTTGTCCAAGGTAGAAAAAATAGACAAAACTTTGTTGGAAAACCTCCTCAATAATCATTTAAGTCGGATAAAACCCTCGAACGTCGGGATTTATGCTATATAAAGCCCTCGGACGCTTCGCGTCCTCGGATCTTTATATAGCATAAATCCCTCGTTCTCGGGCTTTATCCTATACTTTTTTGTTGTTAAAATTGCCCCCAAAATGCAGGAAATAGCATTTCCGTGGCGTAAAAAATCAAAAATTTCCTGGGGGAGCATGTTCACACCCCAGAGGTTTCCCGCATGTTTGGCGCTCTGAACTGCCACTACCAACCGGACATACTGTACTTCAAAATTGATGGCTACGGCCCTGTGACTGTAAATCACTGTAATAACAAAAAACCCACCAGAGAATGTTGAGACCTGTGCCCATGTTGTGCCCACATGACATCTGCTTCCTGGCTACGCCACTGTGTATCATTAGCCAGACAATGGTGGGTTAGTCAATCGTGTTTGTAACATTATTCAGCGCTTTTGCCGCTTTATATTGTTTTCAGCCCGTTTGTATCATTAGCCAGACATACGTGTATTATTCAACCGTATTTGTAACATTATTCAGCACTTTATATTATTATTCAACCCGTTTGTAACATTAGCCAAACATATTCAGTACTTTATATTATTATTCAACTTTGTTGTAACATTACTCAGCACTTTATATTATTATTCAGCATTGTGTGGCTAATGTTACAAATAAGGTTGAGTAATAATATAAAGTGCTGGATGTTACAAACACGGTTGAATATAAATACGCGTATGCCTGGCTGTTACAAACGGGCTGAAAAATGACAAAGCGCTGGCTATTGTTGCAGGAAAATACGAATAATTTACAAGCTTGCTGACTAAATAGGCAAATAGTTGTGAATAAATCAACTTTATATAATTTTGGCG
This sequence comes from Corallium rubrum, assembly GCA_964035015.1. Taxonomy (NCBI): domain Eukaryota; kingdom Metazoa; phylum Cnidaria; class Anthozoa; order Scleralcyonacea; family Coralliidae; genus Corallium; species Corallium rubrum. The sequence continues at coordinate 12,884,410 of OZ036000.1, read as the reverse complement.
GATATGGCACACCATACAAATTTGTCTCCACGATGGCCCGCTATTATCCACTTCTTTCGTCTCTCCGCCGATCTCTTAGGGCCAGAGAAATGATAAAATGTCACAGGATCATTGTTTTCATTTGTCCCTATTAGATTAGGATACCGCGTATCATTTCTGAACGTTCCCCAGGAACATCTTTTCGTGAGAACAATATTGGATTTGCTTTGGCCTGTTCGTACCGAGTACGAACTTTCGGCTTTGTTTACATATTTGACCACGTGACTACTACACGTGGTTTCGAGAGTAAAACTGGTGAATTGAGTAATTTACATGCATGAATATTGGAAAATAGAAAAAGAGATAAAGAAAATTCCATAATTTGCTCGTTAGGTTTTACAAATCATGTAAATTTGGTCTCGTTAATGACGTTCACTCTAAATAATGCAATTTGTAAATGCCAGCAGCTAGTAATTTAAGGAATTTTGTTGTAATTTTCGTTTTCTATTTTCCACACAAGTGATATTTGAAGATTGTATTCCTTGTCCATTCCAACCAGTATTTGATAAATTTGTATTTCTCCTGGCCAAAGACATGCCATTTCCCACCAGCAGGGAGGACAGGGAGACTGTGCACAAGATGTGTTGATTGTTTAAATTTGGTGATCTGGAGCTTGTGAATTATTGATCTTCTTTGTTAAATTTCATAGGACACTTTGATTCCAACCGAAACACCAAACTTTGTACAATTGTCACCTGATAACATTGACATGGAGTGGCTGCGAAAAGACATTCCCAAATTTTTGGATAATTCACGATAATCACCGAAGATAAAGAATGGTGGAAATTACTTTTTTAGTCAAGTAAATAAAATTAACAGGGCTACATCTAATCATGAAAAGCCAGCAACTTGGTTGCTCGACGAGCTAAAGTTTACGAAATTTGGCTGTGGTCGGGATGGGGTGGAACAATTACATACAGGAGCAAATAAGCTGTGATTAATGACCTCCCAATCCCAAAATGTACATATATACTGTATCATGGTGGTGTATCAATTTTTATAGCTTTCAGTGCTGTATATGCTGTAATTGCTACTTTTTGAAAAATATTTTGATATGTACAGTATGTATTTTGCTTTTCTTGTTTGAACAGAGAAAGTGTTCTCTCTATTTCACTTGATTGGATATACTACAATGAACAGTAATTTCTCTAAGTGCAGCTTTTCTTGACAATTTGAGGACATTTTCTTAGGTTGTATTTAGCTTGATACATTTTGCTTTTATTTTTAATACAAACATTGTAAAGTATGCTCTCAGTTGCTGTTATATGTATATACTGTAGGTGCTACATTTTCAGTAATTCCTGCAAGTGCAACTGTCCTCGATAGTTCGAGGACATTTATTAGGTTGGATTAAAGAAAATATTTTGATATATTTTGCTTTTCTTGTTAATACAAAAATCATTCCTTCTATTTTCAAATGATAAATGTGCTACATTTTCAGTAATTTCTCCTTGGTGTGTTGGTCCTCGATAGTTCGAGGACATTTAATGGATTAGACTAAAGGAAATATTCAGACTGATATATTTAGCTTTTCTTGTTAACAGAAAAATTGCTCTCTCTGTTTCATTTGATGGGTATGAAGTCCTCGAACTTTGAAGTCCTCGAAAGTTCGAGGACATTTATTGGGGTGGATTAAGAAAATATTTTAACATATATTTTGTTTTTATTGTTGACAGAATATTTGTTAGTTGAGTAGAGAATAATAAATAGATATGCTACATTTTTAGTAACATCTAGTCCAAGTCCAGTAATAAAATTGAGCTGATCATTGTTAAATTTAGTACACATTTTCATTTATATTCAAAGAAGCTTCATTGAAAACCTCTGCACAAATGGTAAATTTAGCTCTTCTATGCTGTCTATTAAAATCTGGTAGCACCAAAATTTAGTATAGGATATCTGCTAGAAAATGCCCAGATACTTTCCCTGCCAATTTATTTTTGTCTATGAAGGTGATTTTGACATAAGTCAAATATTTGTTTGTTGTTTTATGCAAAAAACTAGAATTCTGGCGACAGAAACCTGGTTGCTGTTACTTTCTTGCAATTTTATTGAAGAAATAGAAATATGTGGCCGAATTTAAGCTAAATAGAATATCCCACTCGATTGTAGAACGTGTTATAAGTTATTCCATAGCATGGCACCGCTATATTTAAAGCTTCTTTTCAAGAATTCTCTTAAATCGAGTAAACAAAATGTATATACCTCTTCTTTACACCAACTTCTCAAATTCATGAATAATTCATGAGCTAATTAGCCAGTCAAAAACACGTATTTCGTCACGTGCGTGAGTTGCGAAACCCCGGTAATAAACGAAAAATTGAATTAATAATTAGGAAATTAGATAATAAACGCTTTAAACCATAAAAAGCGTACATTACAACATTTCTAAATTATAAAAACAGTTAAAACAAAGAAAACTGTATTATTACCACAATTCTAAATTATAAATGCAAAACTCAACACAGAAACCAATTAAGTTAGGTTATATAATAGCACGCCATCTAATTGGGGAATTCTACAACAATAGACTATTGTCAACTGAGAAGTTATTTCATAAACTCGTGGCTCGCGTTTTACCAGGGTTTCCAAACACTTGAGAACAATTGAATTCACTCGACTGTTCACCGCGCGATTTTCATAATTGTTCTCTCGAGTTTGTAAAACACTCAAGACAACAAAAACCACTCGGCCGTGCCGGCCTCGTGTTTTCATTGCCTTTCGTGTTTTACAAGCTCTCGAGAACAATTATAAAAATCACTTGGTGAACAGCCTCGTGAATTCAATTGTTCTCGCCTGTTTGGAAACCCTGGTAAAACACTCGTTTATGAAATATTACTTATAACTGCCTCGCAGTTGTCTGTGTTGTCAAATATAGGCATGGAAATGTATGAGATAATGCATGGAAAAGTAGTGATACCCCCCATGTGCATCCTCGTTCACAGCGCCTCCTCGGTTTCACTGGGAAATCGGAGGCCCTGGTCAGATGAAACGATTGAAGCGTGTGATTGGCTGGAAGAAGGCTATTGTTGAAAACAGGAAGTGGGCAAATATATTTTCAACTGTCAAACAACGGTGTGAATAGAGTGAAGATTATCGCTCAGATAACACCGAAAAAGTCTACAAATAAAGCCAACAAAGTAGGATTCATAAAGCGAGTCGGAACTGCGATGAGTTTCATCTGTTAACTCTCAAAATCGAACAATTTTAGACGTAGCGTGATTCGGTGATTCATTCGTCGGCGACGGCAAATTATGTTCGTAAACAACCGAAGCGAAATTGTATTATTTTGTCCAGCGGGAAGAACAGTAAACACCAAACCTTTCGGACGTCATAATAAAGCAGCTTTTCTTCAAGTATCTGAGTGTATCTAGTTTGTTTCGTTGTATTATGTCCATGCTTGCACCCAGGGCGATGTGATGAATTCAACGACTCAATGTCCTAGAATCTAGGACATTCGGTTTTCATCTGACCAGGGCCTCCGATTTCCCAGTGTACCGAGGAGGCCCTGGGAACGAGGATGGTCTCCATATGGGGGCATATGGAGACCAATGGGATGCCGCCTCATTAAACATTCAACTTATTATTTATTCATTCTTAGGCTCCTGTGGGACCTCCTAACTCTAATCTCATTAACCCTCTTAACCCTAGCTTTTTACCACCCCCCAAACCCTAGCTGTTACTCAACCCCCCTGATATTAACTATACGCCATAACCGACTATATTATTTATGCATACGTCATTATTGCTGAGGCTCCTTTGGGATCCCCTTAACCCTAACTTTTATCCAACCCCCAATCCTAATTCTCAAACCAACCCCCCGTGTAATACATAACATAACAGATTTAATATTTATAAAGCGCTTAAACTATGAATATTCTAAAGCGCTGTCTAGATAATACAATCAATAACAAATAAAAGCCATAGAAATATAGTATATACACATTCATTCAAGGAATGTCTCTTAAAATGACTCTTAAACAGTCAACCAAAATAAATATTCCAACGCACAACCTAAAAAGTACAATCAACAATTCGTAATAAATAAATTATAAAATATTAATACTAATACTAATACTGAATTTAAATACTAAAAATAAGAAGTACAAAATATTAAAAAAAATCCCCAAAAAACAAAAAAAAAACCCACAAAAACCCCCCCAAAAAACCCTGTAACAAAATAACTCACTGAATTCATTAGCCAAAACACAAGGGTCGTCACATGGTGGTAGCGCACTACTCTGGTGTTGTTTGGTTAATGAGTTAACAATGCGAAACAGTTTTTTGGGATTTCCCGCACATTGTCAATCATATCCTTGTAATAATAATTATAACCGATAGCTCTCCGACTGATTCCCGAAGTTACGTCATCAAAAGGCACTCGACTTATATCGTTATAAGTATTAGTAATTATATCTTTCATTTATACACTTAACTCAAGCGCCAGTCGACAGTTGTGGGACACGTAGGCGTACAGAGCATGCTAAAAGTAAAGTTTAACAAAATACACGTTCGTTACAAGGAACTAAAGAGAAATTAGTAGACATACTATATTTTTTTATCTTAAAGCCTTGTCTGGAGGATTATAGTGAGTTTTGATCAGCCTAAGTGTCTGAATTGGCAGAGATAACTGCTCTGGTGAAACCTGAATATTATTTGAATAATATGGAGACTTTGAATATTATACCTAAATAATAAAACAGTCTTATACACATTTGGTGGCAATAAGTGTTAACAATTTTAGAGAGTTATCGTTTACTTTTGCCTAGTTTGTACCTGAGGAACGAAACAGAAATGGATAGAGACACTTTATATTTTTTTATCTTAAACCTTTGGAAGAATATAGCGGGTTTTTGGTTATGTACGAAGAGATGAATGTTGACAGTTTTGGTCGAATTATCGCTTATCTAACCCTAGTGTATATAGAGTAAACGAATCCTTGGATGAAGAAAGAAGAACGGTCAATGATTTCATGAGAAAATCTAAACGGAGTAACTCTTCAGGCTGGTTGCTACGCTTTCTGTTACTAAGTGTGATATTTGCATATTTATCCTCAGTGCACGTGCAGGAAACAAAAGAGAAACTCGTCAGGGGCAATTAAGAGGATTAGGCAAGTCTAGGCGAGAAAGTCATTAGCGTGTATTTGCATAAGATAGAATTCACAACAATCAGTTTAAAATATTTATGTAGGCTTTGGCTTAAACATATACATATAAATTTTAGTGGTCTGCTTCTTAGATTATATTTAGGTGTTTTTATTTTAAAAGTAGCATGATAGTCTTTCTTGTCCTCTGACGATAATTGGGACACATCTTCTTTTGTCATAGGTATAATATACTCCGATGGTATTTATAATACTGTATTATTGATAGTCTCTTTATTCAGTGTCTCTGGTCAACTGTCATTCTCCATTACTCTCGCCTCATGTTTATATCTCTCTCGCCCCACTCCTTTTGCTCGGTCATACACTACATCCCTTCTTTTCTATTTACAATAAAACTCATAACTGTAATAAGAACTTAACTAAACTTAACTAATAACCAGATACTGTCCCACTGTTTATGTCGCGATAAGTTACTACCCCAAAATTAACAACAGTTACTTCTGACTGTTAATGTCGTCAATTTAATCTGTATTATTATACAATACTGATACAATCTCGACTGTGATTGGCTAAAAACCTACAGATAATTCTTGATGTCTTGCCAACGACGCGCTGGCCAGCGGTTTGAACGAAACAAACATGGCGGCCGTCCTTAGGAGTGAAGATCAGAAGCGGATTAATCCGGCGGATTTGGCACGTTTTGTTGACGCTAAAATCACCAAGAAAAAACAAGCGAGCTACACATACAACTGTTAGAGTTTAAAGCAGTGTTTGAAAGAGAAAATTGTATCTGAAAGCGAAAAAAGTTAGCGAACCTCGAACTGAAGACGGTATGAATATTTACTATTTTTACCTATAAACTTTGTAAAAAACTTTCTAAAGGCTTCTACATTTATAATTGTATAATAAAACAATTATTGAATTCGGTTATCGCATGATATCAAGAATTATCAAGGCCTCTGTTTGTGTTAACCGCCTCAGCCTTCGGCTTCGGCAGATAACACAAACCTCGGCCTTGATAATTCTTGATATCATGCTCAACCTCATGCAATAATTGTATATTATCTTTCGTTTTCCACTAAGTATTCTGGTCTGGGTTTTTTTCCTGTTAGTTCGTACTGGGTATCTTCTGATCTCCTCCCCATCTTCTCTTTTTTCAGGTTTCTTTCTCTGCAAACCCTGGTCGTTTCTTTCGGTCGATTCTTTCGGTTCTGGCTGTTGTAGACGATCTACTATCTTCTTAAAATGGGACGAATTCTGGGTAATCCTATGTCCGGGTCTTACGGCTGTGATCATAGAGCCTTTTATTCTTGTAACGCGATATGGTTTGATATCATAGGGCAAGAGAACTTGTTTTGTGCGTTCCTGCTTTACTAGCACTGCATCCCCAATTTGAAACTGTGAGTGCGTGATTGGTCTTGTCTGCGACATCTTTCATTTTCTGCTTCTTCTTCTCGTCTCGTTCTAAGGCCGCTCCGACTACACTGGAAGACGTTGTGGCGTTTGAATCCTCAGGTACTCGTTTTACTTGTGCTTCAGGTTCCTTGCTCACTTGGGGACCACTTTGTAAGTGTGTTGTACCAACGCAGGAATCCAGTAACTTGTTTCGAACAGGTCGCTTAAAGAGAAGCTCTGCCGGGACACGCCTGTTGTAGCATGAGGAGTGGTGCGATATGAAAACAAGAATTGGTACATACTGTTTTTCCAGTTCTTTCCCTCTGCCTGGGCGATACGAAGAGCTCTTTGTAGCGTACGCATAAAATGCTCCACCTCTCCATTAGCTTGGGGCCAGAGAGGTGTCACATTCCGATGTTGAATGCCATTTTCTTGCAAGTGGTCGTGGAAATCCTGTTCGTTGTATGGCGGGCCGTTATCACTAACAAACTGACGGGGGTGTCCATGCACGGAGAAGATCTTCTGAAGATGAGAAATAGTTGTTGGTGTAACGATACTGCTGATTGGCTACTATAAAGCCAATCAAAGGACCGGAAAGCCATGTGCTAAAAAGTGGGGGGGGGATTTAGGACCAGGGGATTGGAGCTTGGTCTGGATTGTACAACAAGCTATTTAGTGAACATAATAAACTTTTTCTATAACCAAAGTTAACATAACTTTACATGGTGTCAGGAGTAGAAGAACAACTTACTCTAATAAGGAACATCACAAAGCAATGTCGGATTCAGAGTAGCCATCGACGGCTAACGCAGCAGTAAACCAGCCGAACATAACAACACCACAAATGTTCACGAGCAAAGTGCCGATACCGCCGAACATCAACCTCAAAGGTGATCTGAAACAAAACTGGAAGCAATGGAAACAAATTTGGGACGCCTACGAATTTGTAACCAATCTGAATCAGCAAAGTAACGAATATCGCGTTGCTACATTCATAACATGCATTGGCCACGAAGCGCTAAAGATTCATAACGGATTGCCATTTAAAAGGGAAGATGAAAAGAAGGATATCACCAAGATTCTGGAATTATGGAACGAGTATTGCAGCAGGAAGACAAATATCATCTATGAAAGATACAAGTTTAACAACAGAGCCCAAAACTCTGACGAATCCATGGGTACCTACGCCACTGTTCTCAGAGACTCGGCAAGTTCATGCAACTTTGGCGTTTTAAAAGAAGAAATGATTAGGGACAGACTTGTCTGTGGAATAATAGATAACAGCATACGAAGAAAGCTCCTCCAAATCTCGGACCTTACATACGACAAATGCATTGATGTTTGTAGGGCCACTGAAGCTACGAAATCGCAATTAAGCGCCATGGCAGCAAACGACACACTTCTGGCGAGTGATGTCAATTTCACAGCAAATTCCAAGAAGAAGCCTTCCAAGAATGACGCAACTAAGACGGGGGGGATCATGATTTCGAATGCCGTTATTGTGGTCGCCGACATATCAGAGGTAGGAACAACTGCCCAGCGTTCGGAAAAACATGTGCGAAGTGTGGTAAAGCAAATCATTTTGCAGCGAAATTCCTCTCCTCAAAGAGAAAGCCAGTCAATACGGTCGAGGTCGAGAGCGACGACAGCGATGTTCTCACTATATCCATCACTGAAGATGAGCAAAGCGTTATGCACTTTTCACAAGGAAAGGAGTCAGGGAAAATTTTCGCCACTATACAAATCGACCACCATCCCGTGAGAATGCTTGTAGACTCTGGGGCCTCTTGCAATGTCATTCCTGCCAAATATATTCCGAAGAGCACACTAATTCACCGTTCAAAGAATAAATTGGTCATGTATTCCAAGTCCACAATGCCAGTGATTGGAACTGCACGACTGAAGCTGGTAAACTCCAAGAACGCGACAACCCATTGGGCAAATTTCACCATTGTAGATGGCGATTACACACCATTACTGGGTTCAACCACTGCACAACAAATGGACCTGCTAACTGTACAGTATGAAAACATTCTAAACACTGTAACCCACAACAAACCAGAGCAGAAGGAGGTGAACAACTGCCGTGGAGACCTGGAAAGTGTAATGGAGTCGTACGCTGATGTATTCGACGAATCTCTCGGGAGTATGGAAGGGAAAGTACACCTGGAAATCAATCCAAATGCAAGACCCGTAATCATGCCACCACGACGAGTGCCAGTTGCCATTAAGGACAAAGTCAAAAAAGAATTGGAAAGACTTACAGAAAGAGGTGCAATTACACCAATCCAGGAACCAACAGATTGGGTTTCGAGCTTGATAACAACAACGAAGGCAGATGGGAATATTCGACTATGCATCGATCCACATCATCTCAATCCCGAGCTGAAACGAAGCCATTATCCTCTCCCTATTATCGAAGAGATTCTACCTGAACTAGCCAAAGCCAAAGTTTTTTCGAAAGCCGATCTTCGAGAAGGGTTCCTTCAAGTTAGTCTAGATGATACCTCGAGCAGACCGACAACTTTCCAAACGCCATGGGGAAGGTACAGATGGCTAAGGATGCCATTCGGAATCTCGCCTGCTCCAGAACTATTCCAAATGAAGCTGGATCAAAATTTGGAAGGGCTAAAAGGGGTTTTCAAGATAGCAGATGACATCCTCATCACGGGCCAGGGAGATACAGAGAGTGAGGCTGAAGAGGACCATGACAGAAATCTTGCAAATTTTCTTGACCGCTGAGAGAGACAGATCAAATTGAACAAAGCAAAGTTCAATTTCAAGTGCCAAGAAGTCTCCTTTATTGGACACCAACTTACGAAGGACGGTCTGAAACTCGACACACGAAAGGTTGACGCGATCCTGAAGATGGAGAAACCCAAGGATGTTGCAGGAGTCCAAAGGTTGATTGGCCTCGTGAAATACCTAGCCAAGTTCCTTGAAAGTCTTTCGCAGATGTGCGAACCAATCAGACGCCAAACCCACAAAGAGACGCAGTGGAATTGGACCCATGAACAAGACGAAGCCTTCGAGAGAATCAAAGCGGCTGTGACAACAGCCCCTGTCCTGCAATATTTTGACTCAAGCAAGCCAACCGAGGGTTGTGGAGACGCCTCGTCGCAAGGACTCGGATTTGTGCTGACGCAAGAAGACCATCCAATATCGTATGCAAACCGAGACCTAACTACTGCTGAACAGCGCTACTCGCAGATCGAAAAGGAACTTCTTGCTCAGGTATTTGGCCTGGAACATAACCATTATTACACTTATGGCAGAAGAATAACTCTGTGGACAGACCATAAACCACTAGTCTCTATCGCAAAGAAGCCACTGGCTTCAGCACCTAAACGCCTCCAGCGACTCCTTCTCCGCTTGCAACAATACGACGCCGAGATCCAATACCGACCGGGCAAGGAGATGTATCTGACAGACACCCTATCGAGAGTATTCCTGCAAAACAACCAAAGATCTGAGGCCGAGGAAGAAGTCGAGAGCATACACGTGGTTGATTATCTAGCAATCTCCAAGCAGCAACTCGAGGAGATCCAGAAAGAAACGTTAAAAGACCCAACCCTACAAGTAGTAAAGAAGACCATTCTGGAAGGGTGGCCAGATAGTAACTCTACAGTGCCCATGCAAGCCCGCCAGTACTACAGTATTCGGGACGAGCTCACAGTGCATGATGATATCCTGTTCAAGGGGCAGAGGTGCATCATTCCGCAGAATTTACGACAAAAGATCAAAGAACGACTGCACAGCTCCCATGTCGGGGTGCAAGGATGTCTAAGGCGAGCTCGTGAAGTTGTGTATTGGACTGGGATGAACAAAGACGTGACGGAGTATATACAGAAATGTGACGTATGCAACACCTTCTCGGCAGAGCAACAAAAGCAGCCTCTCATCACCCATGACGTACCAGATCGACCGTGGCAAAGAATCGCCTGCGACATATTCATGCTGGATGGGAAAGACTACCTGTGCACCGTAGACTTCTATTCAGGCTACTTCGAAGTGGACCGCTTAGAGAAGAAGACGGGGAAAGCGCTAATAAAGAAGCTAAAACGCCACTTGTCGAACCAGGGGATACCAAACAAGTTATTCAGTGACAATAGTCCGCCCTTCAACTCTCTTGAATTCAAAGAGTTTGCGGAACAGTATGACTTTGAGTTGAAGACAAGTTCACCAAACTATCCCCAAAGTAACGGCCGGGTGGAGAATGCCGTGAAGACAGCTAAACACCTCCTAAAGAAATCCATCAGCGCAGGACAGGACTTTTACCTAACGCTCCTAGACTGGCGTAATACCCCATCCGAAGGCATGGACAGCTCTCCAGCGCAACGACTTCTTGGTAGAAGAACAAGAACACTACTTCCAACGACAGCCCAGTTACTGAAACCGGAAACCCAGCCAAATGTACCAGCGAAGTTGCTCAAGAGGAAAGAACTGCAAAGGAAATACTACAACCGCAGTACGAAGGATCTTTCTCCTCTCCAAAAGGGTGATACTGTACGTGTACACCCTTTATCAACTGACAAGCACGGCCGATGGTTCAAAGCCCAGGTAGAAGATAAGGTAGACATCCGTTCTTATATTGTCCGTAAAGAAAATGGCCAAGCATATAGAAGAAATCGAAGACATCTAAGAGCGACAAAAGAACCATTTGACAAGTCAGACATCGAAGAAGCATTCACACCTGAGTGGCAGAGCCAAGTGTCACAACGCCCAAACCAGGAACAACAAACCCAGCCATCCGCTAATACAGCAGAAGATACATCCAGTGGATCTGTAATCCAACCAGATACAGTGCGTGATCCAAGCGAAGATGCATCCAGAGGATCTGTAATCCAACCAGATACAGTGCATGATCCAAGCGAACATGAGATACAGACAAGGAGTGCGCGTACAGTAAAGCTTCCCAGTCATCTAAAGGACTTTATTCTAAAGTAGACATAAGCTAACTAACTAGAGATATACGGACACGTTCAGATAGGACAACAAACAGTCAGTTCATATTTTATTCAAATATCATGTTTCTTAAGGAAGGAAAGGTGTAACGATACTGCTGATTGGCTACTATAAAGCCAATTAAAGGACCGGAAAGCCATGTGCTAAAAAGTGTGGGGGGGGGGGGATTTAGGACCAGGGGATTGGAGCTTGGTCTGGATTGTACAACAAGCTATTTAGTGAACATAATAAACTTTTTCTATAACCAAAGTTAACATAACTTTACAGTTGGTGTGTTAGTAGAGTGTACGATGGCCACTTCTGGAAACCGCGAATGTTCGTCGACGAGGACCAACAAATACTCGCCAGTGCGAAAGGGCCCACAAAAATCTCCATGAACTACATCCCATGGTGCTTGCGGCATTTTGGTCATCTTGAGTGGTTCAGGAGGTCGTTGGTTATTCGTTGCTTGGCATAAGATGTATCCTGCTATAAGTGATTCAACCTGTCTGTCCATTCCAAGCCACCAAACCTTCGTTCGCAGCAACATCTTTGTCTTTACAATACCTTGGTGGGTTTCGTGTGCAATGGACAGGGTATGTTGCCTGAGAGATTTTGGAATAACTATCTGTAGTCCTCGCAGAAGAATTCCATTTTCGGTGACACTTAGCTCATGACGTAGTTGAAACAGAGCTCGTATTTCTGGTCCACGCTGACCTTCCGAGTTTTTATTCCACGTCCCTGATTTAACTGCAGCAGTGACTTCTTGTATGACTTTGTCCTTCCGTGACTCCTCTTCAATTTCCGATCTTTCCATTGACTTTCGTACAGCGTTAGTTACTACAAAGTTAATATAGGCTTCACCAGGGTTTTCTTTAGGTTTCCCTTCCAAAGGGTGACGGGATAGAACATCCGCCGGGTTCATCTTGCCAAGACGATGCTTGAGCTTAAATTGGTACTGCTGAAGACGCAGAGCCCAACGTTCAATGCAGGCAGGTGGTTTTGATTTTGGGTGGTAGATAACCTCTAATGGCTTGTGGTCTGTATCCAGCTTAAATTCTGCACCCACGAAATAAATGTGAAACTTCTCACATCCATAAACCACAGCTAAAGCCTCCTTCTCAGTTTGAGAATATCTTCGCTCCACTTGGGTCAAGGTGCGACTAGCATAAGCAACAATTCTTTCATTGCCATCCTTGTCGAACTGTGATAGTATGGCTCCAAGGCCAACAAGACTGGCATCAATAATAATAATTTTAATAACTTATATTGCGCATTCTGCATGACGAGATGATCGAATGCGCAACCAAGGACTTATGCTCGGGATTGTAAAATGCCATTGTACAGTCTTTGGCAAGTTCCTGCTTCACTGCCTCAAAGGCAACTTGCTGTCGCTGTGTCCAGGCCCAGGGTGCACCTTTCTTGGTAAATTCTCGCAATGGAGCGGTGATGGTGGCCAGATCCTTAATAAATCTCTCGCAGTAATTGGCCAAACCCAGAAAGCTCCGCAGCTGATTCACATCGTTAGGGGCTTGCATATTGATAATGGCCTCAATTTTCTTTCGATCAACTGAAATACCACTCTTGGATAGTTCGTATCCATAAAAACACAGAGATTCATTGTCGAATGAGCACTTTGCTTGGCTTAAAGTCAAATTCTTAGTGACTAGACGTTCCAGCAAGGCTTCTAAGCATTGATCATGCTCAGCTTCTGTACGACCCATATAATAACATCATCCGCTATGTTGCGCACTCCTGGAAAGCCCTCGATGGAGCTGACTTAACTCCAAAACAAAGTCTCTTGTATCGCATCAAACCACAATGGGTATGAAAGGTTGTAAGCCTTCTGGATTCTTCGTAACCTGAATGTCAGGCCTTTATTTGTTCCCGCCTACGGCCAAACCCGGCAGGCGGGCAGAGGTGCGGGCGAGCGAGAAGGCGAGAAAAATAAAGGCCTGCAGAAACTCTTAACAAAACCGTTTTCCGCCCACTTTGCTATTTTTAAATATGAACGAGTGTGATTGATATGAGTTGTCAAAATATCAAAGCGTATGTTTTGATTTCACCCCACAGAAATATAGAGTCTTTCTCCGCGTCTGGTTTTAGTCCAGACTAGTCCAGGTAGACTTGCAATAAATACACGAACTCGAATTAAAGGCGTTTGTCCATGGTATACCTAGACCCGATCTATAGAAAAGTCGAAATTTGACAATCTGAGAATATACATATATATTGATTCAAAATTCCACCATAATAAAAGATAAACCCGATTTGATAGACGCCTTGATATAGTTTCGACTAAATTAATAAATATTTAATTTTGTAGCATTAGAATTTAAATTTTAGAACGCAGGTAGACCATTTAATTAATATATTGATACATAATTATAAACACGTCTCAACCGTATAAACTCAGTCATCCACAACTAAGACTATAAACTGCTCCAAGATTCCCGTTTTGTAACTTACGGGGCCACTTTTCTGACAACCATTGTTCAGCACTGCCATAAACAACTTGAACTTTCGCATCGGCTTCGCCTTCAGTAGCCATCGTCACTGATCATCGAACGAAGGACCCAAGTAGACTGTTTGTCGCACGGTTTCCACCTGCTACAACAAAATTCCTCAGCGTGCCATGTTGAAGTCGATGAAGCTCACAGAACACAAATGGGAATATCTGATATATCAGACTTTCACCAAAACCAGTGGGCAAAACAGCAAAGACATCTTGGCTGTCAACAGACAACAGCGAGCTTTCGAATGCACGTCGTTTGTTCTGGTTTCAAAGACTCATAGCCGAAATGCGTCAATGAATTTAACAAAGCAGTTTCGAAAAATCCTTCTATGGTTTGATTTTGCGACATAATAAATGATTAAATGAATGAATTGGTCACAGAAACGTACACGATATAAACAGATTCGAGAAATGGCGATGACCTTGTCACGGTGCACCTTGATGGTGCACCTTTGGGAAAGTTGTTTATCTGAATGAACCAATCAAAATCCTTACTTCAATTATCCCTTCCTTATCTTCCCTTTATCTTCCTCTTATCTTCCTTATCTTCGCATTATCTTCCCTTTATATTGCTTATCTTCCTCTTATCTTCCACTTATCTTCCCATTATCTTCCTTATCTTCCTCTTATCTTCCCATTATCTTTCTTACCTTCCCTTTATCTTCCTCTTATCTTCCCATTATCTTTCTTATCTTCCCTTTATCTTCGTCTTATCTTCCTTATCTTCCCATTATCTTCCATTTATCTTCCTTATCTTCTTTATCTTCTTTTTATCCTCCTTATCTTCCTTATCTTCCTCTTAACTTCCTTATCTTCCTCTTATCTTCCCTTCATCTTCCCATTATCTTCCTCAATCACTTGTGGGGAAATTGTTGGAGCTAAACCAAGTCTCCCTTCACAACGGCAGTTGTATTTGACATAAACTACTACAAATGCTGACCAACGTCTACGACGTTTAACTTACAATGGTTAACTGACTTAAACTAACTGAAACGAATACTAACTGACATCTACGACGTTTTACTTACATCTAGACGTTTTACTCACAATCAGTGCTGTGAGTAACTTCGTTACAAGTAACTAGTTACATGTAATCGAGTCACAATCATAACTATATACCTGACATCTACTGACCTACGACGTTTTGCTTATACAGTTATTAGTTGACTTAAACCAACTGATGCGAATTTACTCCAACTATCGACACGGGACAGAGGAGCAGGGAATTTACCAATTTCTGAAGTCGACCACGGATGCCAGTACGTTACTACACAGACATTCAATAAGACTATGACTGAAACTAGACACTTCACGTGAAACTTAACTGCTGTGGTCAAACGTAAAGTATTAGGCCTAAAAATGAGCGAAAAAACTGGCAAATTTAAGGAACATGGTAAAACACAAAGTATTATGCTCCAAATTCGTCCTCACACAACGCCAATGAAGGTCTCACTCACTTGTGAGAAAAGGTTGGAGCTAAACCAAGTCTCCCTTCACAACGACAGTTGTATTTGACCTAAACTAACTAATACAAATGCCCTAGGCGTACGGGCACAAATTTATAGGGGGGGGGGGGGGGGGCAGAGAACACTTTGCCCGACTGAAACGGAAATTGCCCGACTTTTGATATAAAAAATTTACTTAGTGCCTGTTATTCAATATACTTTTTCTCCTACAATACACAGATATAAAATTGTTTTGATTACTTTTCGTTATTTTCATCGTATTTTTTAATTTTTTCCCTATATTTTTGCCCAACTTAGCTTGAAAATTTGCCCGACTTAGCAACATTTCCATTCGTCTGGGGGGGCAGCTGCCCCCTCCCTGCCACACACCTCCCCCAACACCCCCGCCTCGTACGCCTATGACAAATGCTAACCGACGTCTACGACGTTTAACTTACAATGGTTAACTGAACTGACATCCACGACGTTTTACTTACATCTATCTATATACCTGACACCTACTGACGTACGACCCTTTACTTATAGTTGTTAACTGACTCAAATCAACTGATGCGAGTACTGACATCTACGACATTTCATTTACAATTGTAAACTGACTTTTAATTAAACTACAACTGGAACGAACACTAACCGACATGTAGGATGTACCATCTCACTCACCACTACACAGATTACACAATAACCCTTTTATTTCTGACGTAACAGCGACATAACTAAAACCACAAACCACGCGATAACTAAACCTGTTTACGCCAACTATCGACTTGGGACAGAGCAGCGGGAAATTCACCAATTTATAAAGTCGACCACGGATGCCAGTACGTTATGGACTACACCAAAACTACAAAGACATTCAGTAAGACTTTATTTTCATTTTTAACTTGTCTATTATACTTCAGTATTGCACGCGCCTTCTAATATCTGTAATTTCGTCTTAACATTACTGATTTCAACATCGACTCAAAATCCCTCCTGAAGAATCTTCCTCGGGAAGATTATCTTCCTTATCTTCCCCTTATCTTCCTCTTATCTTCCCATAAGATTGATTCTTATAAGAATGAATAATTGAATCCTAATATTGAATCAATCTTATGGGAAGATGAGTGGAATATAAGGAAGATAATGGGAAGAAAAGAGGAAGATAAGGAAGATAATGGGACGATAAAGGGAAGATAAGAGGAAGATAAGAGGAACTGAGATAAGGAAGATAAGAGGAAGATAATGAAGATAAAAGGAAGATAAGAGGAAGAAAAGGAAGACAAGGAAGATAAAGGGAAGATAATGGGAAGATAAGAGGAAGATAAGGAAGATAAGGAAGATAGAAGGAATATAAAGGAGATAAGGAAGATAAATGGAAGGTAAGAGGAAGATAAAGGGAAGATAAGAAAGATAATGGGAAGATAAGACGAAGATAAGAAAGATAATGGGAAGATAGGAGGAAAATAAGGAAGATAAAGGGAAGATAAGGAAGATAAGACTCCAAGCTCCCGGGTCCCAGCTCCAAGCCCCTGGGCCCCAGCTCCGAGCCCCCCGTGTCCTACCTAACTCCGAGCTCTTGGCTCCTAACTTCGAGCCCTTGGCACTGAGCTCAGAGCCCTTGGCCACTGGCTCCGAGCCCCCGGCTCCTGGATTCGAGCTTCCGGGTCCCAGCTCCAAGCCCCTGGGCACCAGCTCCGAGCCCCCGGGTCCTACCTAACTCCGAGCTCTTGGCTCCTAACTTCGAGCCCTCGGCTCCGAGCCCTTGGCTCCTGGCTCCGAGCCCCCCGGTTCCTGACTCAGAGCTCCCGTGTCCCAGCTCCGAGCCCCTGGGCCCCAGCTCTCCGAGCCCCCGGGTCCTAGCTCCGAGCTCTTGGATCCTAACTGCGAGCCCCAGCTCCGATCTCTTGACTCCTAGCTCCGAGCCCAGGCTCCAAGCCCTTTCCCCCTCCTGTTTCTCTTATTTTATAACACCGCCTCCAAAAGTTGAACAACCGACACTTAAACATAATTTCTTTCATAACTGGGAAAGCTCTTTGGAGTGGAAAGAAAGCGACTTGGCAAAGATATCCCCGGGTGAAAGAGTAGAGTATGAAAACCATCTAATGATGACTAGATCAAAATATTTACCTATGACAAAAGAAGATGTGTCCCAATTATCGTCAGAGGACAAGAAAGACTATCATGCTACTTTTAAAATAAAGACACCTAAATATAATCTAAGAAGCAGACCTTACTAAAACTTTTTATTTCTATATGTCTAAACCAAAGCCTAAGTAAATATTTTAAACTGATTGTTGTGAATTCTGTCTTGTGCAAAATACACGCTAATGACTTTTTCGCCTAGACTTGCCTAATACTCTTAATTGCCCCCAATGAGTTTCTCTTTTGTCTCCTGCACGTGCACTGAGGATAAATATGCAAATATCACACTTAGTAACAGAAAGCGAAGCAACCAGCTTGAAGAGTTATTCCGTTTATATTTTTTCATGAAATCATTGATCGTTCTTCTTTCTTCATCCAAGCTCTCAACATTCATCTCTTCGTAAATAACACTCAGATTACTTAACCAAAAACCCGCTATATTCTTCCAAACCATGTTTAATTTAAGATAACAAATATAAAGTGTCTCTATCAATTTCTGTTCCGTTCCTCTACAAACTAGGCCAAAGTAAACGATAACTCTCTAAAATTGTTAAAACTTATTGCTGTAACAACGTCTATCTCACTTGGGGTCTCTATTAGAACTGATTTTATTATCTGATTACGTCTTAATTAATCTATTTAGCTATTATATTACATCTCCCTTTTTCCAGTCATGCTTTCTTAATTAACACCGTCCAACTGTTGATGGATTTCATCTATGTTAATCACATGTTTTCTAAATGCTAAATCATATTGTTTCGTATATTTAAGAGTTAATCAAATTGTTTCGTAATAAAGAGTTAATCAAATTGAGTTAATCAAATTGTTTCTGAACTGTTCATAAGATTTTAGCTACGCTTCATATCGATTCGGTTGAACAACTTTCCGTCCACTTCTTGTCTGGTAGTATGGTTCTTATCTTGGTTTGCAGGATGTTGAACTACCGCGTCTCTATAGGATGGCAACGGTGCTGGTGGTTGCTGATCCTCAGCGTGCTGTGTTACGTCGTCATCAACCTCGTAGTCGTCTGGTTCGGTTGTCTTGTTGTATTGTGATTTATACAGATGTTTTCTGTTGCGTCTGAGTATCCGACCATTGGCTGTTCGGATAACATATGATCGTGGTTCTGCTCTTTTCTGGACGACGACGGCAGACTGTAGTCCACGCTTTGTCTCGTATCTTATTTTTTCGCCAGGTTGTATAGAGTGGAAAGTTCTTTGGTGTGTTGGTCAAAATACCGTTTTTGTTTTTCTTTTTTCGTTTGTTGAGCTTCTTGGACAATTTTTGGGTTGATAACTTTAGGTTTTATTAACTGTGATGACGTTGGTAAGGTTGTTTTTGTTCTCCTTCCCATCAAACGTTGGGCTGGTGATCCTAGCGTTTCGTCGATCGGAGTATTTCGGTAGGATAGCAGAGCGAGATACGGGTCGTTTCCTCCGTGTTTTGCTTTCTTTAAAAGCTTTTTTGCGGTTTGCACAGTACGTTCAGCTAAACCGTTCGTCTGAGGGAAGTTTGGACTGGACGTCGTGTGTAGGAACCCATAAGCTAGTGCGAACTTTCGGAATTCGTCGCTAGAAAACTGTGGGCCATTATCTGACACAACTTTATCAGGTATGCCATGACGAGCGAATTGGGATTTGCAATGTGTGATCACATGGTGCCGTGTAGGTTGGCATTTCAAAGAACCCAGAATAGTAATCGACAAGGATAAGGTATGATTCTCCATCAAGCTCGAAAAGATCAGTTCCTACTGTTGCCCAGGGTCTGATCGGGATTTCGTGTGGATGTAGTGGTTGTTTCATGTTGCGACGTTGATACTCCCGGCAGATTTGGCAGCTTGTGACAGTTACCTCTATTTCACCATTCATACCAGGCCAGAATAATGTATCTCGAGCGCGGCGCTTGCACTTGTCGATGCCCAGATGAGCATTGTGTATGATCTTTAGCATTTGTGGTCGCAGCATTCGCGGAACGATGACTTTGTTGCCCTTTAGTAGTAGTCCATCGTGCAACACGATTTCGTCTCGATAATACCAATATGGTTTGGCTCCATTTAGTGCTTGCGATTTCTGTAATGGCCAACCATCTTTGACACACTTTGCCAATTCTTTTAAGTCTTCGTCTTCTTGGGTAGCTTTCTGGAACAACTCGACTTTTTCTTTGGTCATTGGCAATGTTTGGATGATGTGTACGTCAAAATCGTTGTCGTTTTCTTCAATCTGGCTTTGCGTACAGGCGCATGATAGGGTATCCGCGATAAGCATCTCTTTTTCTGGTTTATATTTCACATTTATCGAGTATTTCTGGGTACGAAAGATCATCTTTTGCAGCCGTTGGGGTGCGTGATGTAAAGGTTTCCTGAGGATGTACTCCAGGGGTTTGTGATCAGATTCTACGGTGATTTCTTGTTTGCCAAAGACGTATTCATGGAATCTTTCGCATGCAAAGGTTATTGCAAGCATATCTTTTTCTATTTGCGCGTAATTCTGTTGGGCTTGTGATAAGGACCGTGAGGCATAAGCGACTGGTTTTCCTTTCTGTAACAGGGCAGCACCCAATCCATCAGGGCTTGCGTCGACTTGCAGGGTCACTTCTTGGTTGACGTCGTAATACTGTAATACAGGAGCTTGAGTTACTGCTTGCTTGAGCCTTTTGAAACTATTTTCTTGTTCTGGATCCCAATGCCATTCGGTATCTTTCGCTAGTAAGGAGCGAAGGGGACCAGCCAATTCAGAGAAGTTTGGGATGAATTTGGCGAGGTAAGTCACCATACCTAAAAATATCTGGAGTGCTGGTTTGTCTTCAGGTCTGTCCATGTTTTGTATCGCCTCTACTTTCTTTGGATCTGGTTTCAGGCCTTTGGCACTCAGCGTGTGTCCGATGTAGGTCACTTGGGTTAATCCGAGCTCACATTTGTCTTTGTTGAGCTTGATTCCTGTTTCTCTTGCCCGTTCGAGGGTTTGTCTTAATCGCTCATCGTGTTCGGCTTTCGTGTTGCCCCAGATCAATAGGTCGTCGACAATAACTTCTACTCCCTCGCGGCCGTCAAAGATTTGGGAAGGGTTAAATCTGAAGAAAGGGAAGTCGGTTAAATCTGTAGCGACCGAAGGGTGTGTTGAAGGTACATTTCTTCGCGCTTTCTTGGTCGAGCTTGACTTGCCAGAATCCCTGTGCCGCGTCTAGTTTAGAAAAGAATTTCGCGTTTGGAATTCGGGAGACGACTTCTTCTATCGTTTTCATGGGATAATGTTCTCGTCTAATAGCTCGATTCAAATCTTTCGGATCAATGCATAATCGGATTTTACCATTAGGTTTGACGACAGTTACTAAACTGTTTACCCAGTCTGTTGGTTCTTGTACTTGTTCAACGACTCCTAGACTCTCCAGGCGGTCCAGTTCATCTTTAACTTTCTGGCGCAACGCGACTGGAACTCTTCGTGGCGGGTGTATAACTGGTTTAACGGCTGGGTCTGTTTCGATGTGATGTGTGATCCCTTTTACGCAACCTAATCCAGTAAAGACGTCGCTGTATTCTTCGAGAACTGACTCTTTTCTGTCATCGCTTGAATTAACACATTCTTTCGTATTGATACTTAACACTCGTTGCACAAGAGTTAAATCAAGACAGGTGGTTAGACCAAGTATGTTTGGCACGTGTTGATCCACCACTTGAAATTCGATTGGCCAGTATTTATCTTTGTACAGGCAGGCTAGAGTAACTTTTCCGATTGGTCGTAGTCTTTTTCCTCCAAACACAACCAAGTTTCACTCTAGACTTTGCCAAAGGAGATTTACTCACACGGTCAAAGGTGCTTTTCGAGATCACGTTACACTCGGCTCCTGTGTCGATCTTGAAGATGACGTCTTTTTGTCCAGTGTTGAGTGACACGGTCCACTCCTTGCTTTCTTCTTGCGATTGTATTGTACCGATAAAAATACTATTTTCGTCGCTTTCTTCGGAATCACTGTAGTTTCCATCAACATCGTGGCTGTGGATATGCTTGGAACGCTCTTTTTGGCTTGCTGTTTTACACATTCTTGAATAGTGGTTCTTTTTGTCGCACTTGTGACAGATGGCGTCAATCGCTGGGCAGGTTTGTTGTCTGCTGTGTTTTCCTCCACACCGTGTGCATATCGAAATTCGGGTGTCGAAACGCTGTCGTGTTGTGGAGGTCGCTCAGGTCGGCCTTGTCTTAATATCGTCTGTTTGCCATGGTCATGTTTGCTAAAAGCGTTTATACATGTACCTTCCGTCTTTTCGTCGTTGGTAAGGAATTTTAACTGCTTTGAACTGACTTCGCTTGCTCGACAGATATCGATAGCTTTCTGGAGCGTTAGATCGCTCTCTCTTAGTAGGCGCGCATGTAGTTTATCGTCTGTGATACCACACACAATACGATCGCGAATTAGGCTGTCCTTGAGAGTTCCAAACTCACATGAGCTTGATTTCGTGCGTAGATCTGTTACATATTGATCTATGGTCTCACCTCTCTGTTGGTTACGTGTGTTGAATACATGCCGTTCATAGGTCACGTTCTTTCTTGGTGTGCAATACTCTGTGAATTTCTCCATTATTTTGTCTATTTTCATGGCGTCGTCTTCTTCGGTCCATGTGAAAGTATTGTAGATTTCCAACGCCTCTTCTCCAATTACGTGGAGTAACGTTGAGGCTTGAATTGTGGCGGACTTTTCGCCGATTCCGCTCGCGGCAAGGAACAGTGTAAACTTTTGTTTCCATTTGCGCCAGTTTTCGGATAGGTTTCCCTCTAGTTGTAGCGTATTAGGCGGTTTCATGTATTCCATCCTGACACCATAACAACGTCTATCTCACTTGGGGTCTCTATTAGAACTGATTTTATTATCTGTTAATTAATCTATTTAGCTATTATATTACAATTGCCACCAAACGTGTGTAAAACTGTTTGATCATTTAGCCTAGGTTCTAACTAATATAATATTCAAAGTCTCCATATTATTCAAATAATATCCAGGTTTTACCAGGAGAGTTATCTCTGCCAATTCAGACACTTAGGCTGTTCAGAACTCTCCATTATCCTCCAGACAAGTGTGTCTACTATTTTCTCTTTAGTTCTTTGTAAAGAAAGTCTATTTTAATAAGTGTCAGTTGTTTGCTGTACAAGCTGTGTTAGTTAGTAATACTCAGAAAAACTCTGAGCTCTAAGCGGGACTCGAACCCACAACCTTCTGAATGCTAGCCAGACGCTCTAACCACTGAGCCACTAGAACTCAGATAGCGGAGCAAGGTTAACTTAAGGTAATTATACCTTAGACTGTGCCCAGTCCTCCAGGAACGAGTCTTAACCGCTCGGTTACAAGTACTTGTTGGTCTACAAGACGCGTTGTAACAGTAAGTTTCCAGTAAGTTTCCAGTTTACTAACATCAAGCTGCAATTTCTGAAACTAACGTCAATTTTGTTAAAGTTTACTGCGTACGCACGCTCTGTACGTCTACGTGTCCCACAACTGTCGACTGGCGCTTGAGTTAAGTGTATAAATGAAAAGGTAATTACTAATATTTATAAGGATATAACTCGAGTGCCCTTTAATGACGTAACTTCTGGAATCAGTCGGAGAGCTATCGGTTATGACGTATTAGATGGGGGGTTGGTTTGAAGGGTTAAGAGGGTCCCAAAGGAGGCTGAGAAATAATGACGTATGCATAAATAATATAGTCGGTTATGACGTATAGTGAATACTAGGGGGGTTGGTAAAAAGCTAGGGTTAAAGGGTCCCAAAGGAGCCTGAGAATGAATAAATAATAAGTTGAATATTTAATGAGGCGGCGTCAACACCGCTGCCGAAAGTTTGCGCACGAGTGAATTCGCTAAAGTAAACA
Organism: Corallium rubrum; assembly: GCA_964035015.1. NCBI lineage: Eukaryota > Metazoa > Cnidaria > Anthozoa > Scleralcyonacea > Coralliidae > Corallium > Corallium rubrum. The sequence continues at coordinate 12,860,969 of OZ036000.1, read as the reverse complement.
TTGCAAGAGAAGTGGTAACTAGCCGTGGTGGCAACAACCAGACAGCGAAGACTAAGTAAGGCTCGACCATTCATTTGTCTTTTAAAAAAAGGGTAAAGAAAATTACTGAGATGTAAGTTCAGAATATGTTACAATAATGACAAAGAAGCCATGCACAAATTACCTACCTTATCTTTTCAGTAGTATACTATGTTTATAATTTTAACTTTTGTGTCGGACTCTCAGATCATCCAAATATTTCATTCTTTTCCCGCTCTTTTTCTGAGGCCGAACTCGGACGTCGCGCATCAGGGCGGATTTAACGTTAGTCAAACAAGTCAAACGACTAAGGTGAAAAAAGGCGCAGAAAAAAAATCTCTTTCTATAGTTTTCCCGTATATTCACTGCTACACTCTACAAGACTATCCAAGTCCATAATATCTAGTTACTCTAGTCAAGCGAATATATGATACGCACGCAGCGCCGTGTAAACAGAGCGCGGCTTAGCTTTGTTCTTCATCTTGCCTAATTTGTGCTATTGTATTAGCTGCGGTGATTGTCTGAATGCCTAAAACGAATTCTATTACGCTCGTTCATTGGTTTGCCTGATTTCGTTGTCTTTTTTGCCTGATTCGGACCATTATATGACTTATTCTCATTGGTTGAATTTTCGCAGAAGCTCTTTATCATGAACATTGATTGGTTGGCGGCGTTTTACTTTGTAGTTCTTGCCTGGTCTGCCGACTGATCTGCTGTCGAGACTGCCGATTCTGCCGAACATAAAGTATGTATACTAAGAGTCAGACTGGGAGAGCTCTTTCAGTTTCGAACACATTTCGAACATGACTTTACAAACGTGATAAAACGTGTAGTATTCACTTCATTTAAACAGCAGTGAAGATTCAATTGTCCCGATCGGTAGGTAAATTTTAACGTTAAGCCTTTGGTTGTCAGACGCGCAAATATTATCGACACTGGCTATAAGGCCAGAAGGTATTACTCGTCAAAGGATTCTCAGAGTCTTGGCAGTCAGACTCAAACGGTTCAGAACACCTATCGCGGTAACTAATCCTTTGATTATCAAACGCGTATGTTATAATAATAGTTTAAATTGAACCATGTGCTGTCTGGTATAGTGATATAGTTCTGCGTAAATATTGCACAACATGAGAACACATTATACTTTTGTTTGGTTGCCTCGTGTACCTCTTGATGTTTCTCACACGACTGTGGCCTGGAATATCATTCAAAATATCTAAAGTGCGTGCTTAATGATTTTGGTAACACGATTCTTTGATCTTGTCATATGAATATGTTTATGTGTACGTTCTGTTGTTATTCAGGATTTCTGTCGGGGGTGCATACGTAGCAGCTACCTAAGATTCGATTTATTGGATTTTCCCCCGTTATTTTCTATAATTTTAAATGTATTTGCATAATAAAACGTCCACTTTATCCCTAAATTTATTTGACACCTTCCAGGTTTGATAAAATGCGCTTTTGCAAACACGATTTAAAACTTTTAAATCTTTCCCAAAGTACCGTCAAAATGCAGGAAATGCCATTTTCAAATTTTTTTCGGGAGGGGGGGCATGCCCCCGGTCCCCCCTAGGAATGGTTTGACTGAGGTGAAAAAAATTCTAGATCCGCCCCTACGCATGCGCAAAACTTTTTGCAGTGTTGGCGGCATCTCTTTGGTCTCCATATGGGGCGGTATCACTACTTGTTTGGACAATGCATAAATTATATATAGTATGAGTCATTTTAAACGAAAGCTAAGACTTAGGAGATTTTCGACATGATCAAGACAGAACAAGTCTTTGATCCAGTCTTCCGAACGAACCATCAAAACTTTGTAAACATTTGCTGTGTAAAAGGATACATTTGTCATGAATCTATCCTTACACGTCCGAGAATAGGCGAGTTTCAGGGCGTTGCGCGCGCATCGTTTTGGAAAGAAATTGGCGGGCTCTTGGCGGGCTCTCTACAAAGTAAGCAATGGCAAACAGGCTTGCTAGTGAGCCAACAACGGCAGAATAACAGTGTTAAACATCCAGAAACTGTATCTATACTTCGTTTATTTTAAACAGTACGTTTACTTTGAGGGGAGCTTGCCAGTTTTTTTTTGAAAATGATGCGCGCGCAACACTCTGAAACTCGCCTATTGTTGCTTTTACCAATATGACAATTATGAAGGGACCTTAAGCATCGGGAACTTTGACGTTCCGGACGTAGCCTGCTGACCGCGCATTCCTGGGACGGGAACGTTTCAACTCGCGTGACGGGGTCACGAAAGTTGACGTTAAGCAAAATGGGAACGTTGAACAAAATGTAAACAAACATTTTAATACAGCCATGTGTTCTTTTAAAGATGCTTGGAATATTCTTTTGCTATCCTTTCAAAATAAATATATCACAGAGAATGAATTTCTGTTGTTGTACCAAGCGTTCTCCTCAAAAAAATCCAGTTTTTCCACACTCTGAATACAGCCGCTTCAACCTTGAAGATATGGACGAAGCAGAGTGTTTACGTGAATTCCGAGTTCGTAAACTGGATATAACTCGCTTGGCTGACGCACTTGGCCTCCCACTCAGTCTCAGATCTCCACAGAGAACGAAAACAGACCGAATAGAAGGACTCTGTATTCTTTTAAAGAGACTGGCGTATCCATGTAGGTACAGTGATCTTATTCATCGTTTTGGTCGCGCGGTACCAGAGCTGAGCATGATATATGGCACTGTAGAGAACTGGATATATCAGCATCATCGTACAAGAGTAACAGAATGGAATGCCGACTTGCTAAATCACGATGCTCTTCAGCAATACGCTGATGCCATAGCACAGAAAGGAGCTGCTTTGACGAACTGCTTTGGCTTTGTTGACGGTACTGTCCGCCCAATTTGTCGTCCTGGCGAAAATCAGAAAATTGTCTACAACGGCCACAAGCGAATACACGCCTTGAAGTTTCAGTCCTTGACAGTTCCAAATGGAATCATTGCTCATCTTTTTGTTTCGTTCCCCGCAGGAACGAAACTGTTACTGTATTAGCTTTCCATTGACATCACAAAAGAAACTGTCATCACAGATGAAAATCGTCCAATCGTAGTGCAGTGTTGTTGACATAACTGTGATCTTATCCAATGAAATCAAAATTCCGCATAAAAAATTTAGTTGGGGGCGTGGTTAAACGCCAAAACGAAGTGAAAATATCGCTGATCTAGAGTAATTTGAAGACGTAAACAATCCCGTGCGAAGCGAATCATCAATCTTGTGCTGTAGAAAGCACAGCGGCCCAAGTTCAAGGTGTGTGGTAGCCCGCAGTGCGGGTGTTTTAACGGTAATTTGAAAATATATGTGACTTGACATAAACCCGTAAACAAACGAACGAATTTGTCTTAAATATCAACATTATGTGAATAAAATCTACTAACCTTGTCAATATGATGTCTTGTCTCATGTTTTATTCGTCGTCGAGTTGGCTTGCAGCGATTTACAGCGAGTTCTTTTCGACGCCGTTGCTTCCCGTTACTTCGGCGACTCTTTAATAGTATTACCATATAAAATAGAAAGGCTGCACACTTCAGCGACGACACCCCGAACTCAAAGTCAAACATCTCCGCTCAAAATCGTCGCTCGAACATAATTCTTTCACGAGCGCATAGCACGAAGGTTGGGCTTGCCATAGAATACGGTTTGTTGACAACTCGTGGAATTTTCGCCATGTACGAACCCATTACCCTTCTCAAATTCATCAGTTTCAAATGTCCTCAGAGCCGTGGCGACGAGTTCGTGTTCTGACTGCCCGGGGTGGGACAGTCAAGTTATGCACATGAATTACCGGGGGGGGGAATTGCGCGGCTTCACCGCGATTGGCTGCCTGAGACAATGGCCAAGGTTCAAATTTAATCAAAATTTCCCCCGGTAAATCATGTGCATAACTTGACCGTCCCACCCCGGGCAGGGGCGTGTTTTGTTAAAATCAGAACACGAACTCGTCGCCACGGCTCTGAGGACATTTGAAACTGATGAATTTGAGAAGGGTAATGGGTTCGTACATGGCGGAAATTCCACGAGTTGTCAACAAACCGTATTCTATGGCAAGCCCAACCTTCGTGCTATGCGCTCGTGAAAGAATTATGTTCGAGCGACGATTTTGAGCGGAGATGTTTGACTTTGAGTTCGGGGTGTCGTCGCTGAAGTGTGCAGCCTTTCTATTTTATATGTAATACTATTAAAGAGTCGCCGAAGTACGGGAAGCAACGGCGTCGAAAAGAACTCGCTGTAAATCGCTGCAAACCAACTCGACGACGAATAAAACATGAGACAAGACATCACATTGACAAGGTTAGTAGATTTTATTCACATAATGTTGATATTTAAGACAAATTCGTTCGTTTGTTTACGGGTTTATGTCAAGTCACATATATTTTCAAATTACCGTTAAAACACCCGCACTGCGGGCTACCACACACCTTGAACTTGGGCCGCCTGTGTAGAAAGTAGGAACTTTCCCCTCGTTGAACTTGAGAATGCATTCGTTATGTATGGCAACTGCGCGTTCCAAAAGGTCAGTCGCACTGTTTCACGCGTGTCTAATAATTTTAAAATATAGCTATTTCAGTTATGAACAATGTCAATAGTTTGAGGCTAGAAGTTCGTTATCATTCATTTGTGGCCCATCTAAATGGATTATTCTGATTCGAGAATTAAACTATGACCTATGACGACGAAAATGATGATAGTCCGTTATTGACCTAATTTATATTGATCCTTTTGGCCTTGGAAATTTATGGATTTGCTATTGGCAATTATTCAATAAATACCACGGTGTCAAAAAAATCAGCTGCATGAAATTTAAATGCGACGTGCTAGCGTCTCGCAATTTTCCCGAGAAAGCAATTATTTTGGTAACGTTTTATTTTCCTCCTATAGACGGTCAGAAGAGTATTGCTACTGAATAGAAGATTTACGTTGCCAAAATAATTGCGTTCTCACGAAAATCGCGAGACCGCTAGCACGTCACATTTAAATTCAGTCGAATTTATGCGACTGCGAATAACCTGAAATAATCAATAGAGCCTGCCCTCTGGACTGCGGAGGAGAGAGTAATCCGTCATAATCAGACGGTACAACGTCTGAAATGTGTGTTCGTTTTATTAGACGAAGCTTAAATTATTTTTTGGTAGTTTTATTATAATCTTCTCGCTTCAGCATATTTCTAGTTTGTTTATATGCAAAACAAAAATCGTCCAAATTAAATTTATCGTATGAAACGCAGGCGCGTAGTAAAAATTGTCGCGCCAGTCTACATGGGGGAAATAATTAGTTGAGCTAAAATTCGTCACTGCTGTTGAAACAGACCCTCATAAACGACTGACCGGAACGAAACAGCTATTTCTTTTAAGAAATAGTTTCTTGTTGGTCCTGTAGGTACGTGTAAAAATTATAGTAGAACGCTGAATAATAATTTGATAGTAGGACACAAACCATGGGCATGGCATGGCCATTATTTTTACATTTAATTATTTTCACATCGTTACATATGTTACATCACATTTAACATTGTATTATGACTTTAAATTTGTACAGTTAGTGTTGTCAAAAGTCATCACTATTTTGGCCCTTAATTTTATGTGTAGAAAACAAATCATTAAATAAAAAAATTAGGGATATTCCAGACAGTTATAAATTTGTGTAAACATATCTTGATCATTCAGTAATTTCTCCTCAATGTTTGGCTTTCATGTTTTAGCACTTACTGTACTGTACATATAGTTTCCATGTAGTACTGCTGCAAATCCTCAGAAGAGTAATGGAAACCAATACTCGGAATGCAAAGCTACAATTTTTACAGCTCTTTTGCTGTAGCAGTGTTCTGGCTTCGAATGACAATCTCAATCTAACTCTTACATAGTTTCTTATGACTATAATTATGGGCCGCACCCCAGCCATCATCAAATAACATAAACAATAAGCCCATTTACTGCAGCCTATGTGTGAGGTTTTAATAACAACAATTACCTATTATTGTCTCTTTTTCCATTGTCTTTAATTAATAGAATCAAGTTAATAATGTTAATTTTACATTGAATTATTACTCGAAAATATATTTTTGATTCTTTTAGCCAATGATTTAATATTTTAACAACAATTTTATGGGTGTACAAGTACAGTATTATGAATTTATGGGTGTACATGTACAGTACTGTAAATTTTACTATCCACAGTATTAAAGCAATACATTTTACCCATTTTTTGTATTTTTTGCACAGAAGGGAGAAAACATGACTCCGCAATGCTAAGAGATTCTGGTCTGCTTGGGGAGCTTGAAATGCATGCATTTTCTCCAACAGGAAACACCATGTGCATTTATGGTGACCCTGCATACCCTCTCAGGATCCACCTACAAGCACCATTCCGCAACATACCTCTCACGCCGCAGATGGTAGAGTTTAACAAGTCAATGAGTGCTGTACGGACATCTGTGGAGTGGATTTTTGGGGATGTTGGCACATTCAAGTTTCTGGATTTTAAGAAAAATCTTAAAATTGGCTTAAGCGCAGTGGGGAAACACTATATTGTTAGCACACTGTTGCAACATGCTTTAACATGCATGTATGGAAACAGTACATCTAAATTCTTTGGTATTGATCCACCATCAGTGGAAGAATATTTTGGCTAAATCAATGATTACCTATCTTACCCTTATTCTAGTTGTCGATACATCAAATTATACTACTATAATTGGTTATAATGTAAATACTAGGAAATGAGAAATAAGAATGCAAATAACATTATTTATTGAATTGATTGAAACTTTATTTACAATGTTATAATGTATTGATTTATATCAATTAATATATTTATTGAGTTAAATTTTAAAAAATGGCATTTTCATTTTAATGTCAAAAAATACAATACAATGTATATTGTATATTGCTGTACAATAAATAAATAAAATTAATATTGTATTAATAATAGAAAATTGAAATTTATTGAAGTAATAAGTTTTTTTTTTGTCCAAACAATGCTAGAAGCATCTGACTTTGCTGTTGCTGCTGCTGTGCAAGGAATGCCTGAAGTTGCATAAATTGTTGTTGTTGTTGTTGTTGTTGTTGCTGTTGTTGTTGCTGTTGATGTTGTTGTACTAACATCTGCATGAAGGCATCATGCTGCTTTGCTTTTGACTCAACCTCTTTCTCCTTTAAGTCAATTTCTTCATTAGCTCTTTCCCTTAGAAATGCCACAAGCTCAGTTCCACTTGATCTTCTTCTCTTAGAACTCTTTGGGCTAGATCCTTGTTGACTCTCTACTCTCTTCTTTGTTCCAGCAAATGATTCCATGGCCTTTAGCCGAATATCTTCTGCTGCTTTTTTTTCTTTTTCCAACTTCTTTCTAATGTTCTCATCCTCTTGACGCACCATTTCAAGATTTGCATCCATTCTTTCTTTTATCTCTTCTAACAGTGTGTCCAACTCAGTCATTTCTGGACTAATGCCACTTTCTCGTTCCTCTTTATTATTTTTCTTTTTACATTTTTCAACGATGATCATAAGGTGGTCACGCACTGACCTCTTGTCAACTCTAAAACATGGATCCTGGAGCTTGTTTAGATTATCTGCTACCGTTTGCCAGGCTTGTTCCCTAAGTACAGTTCTTTCTTTTAACTTGTAAGGCTCTACTTGAAAAACCTCTGCACAAGAGGATGTTTTGTATTCACTCCACTCCATTTTACTTCTACAAATACATAATTTTATAAAATTTGACGCGGTTTTGTAATAGTTTAGACGTTTAGGATCAGTGGTTTTAAACGGAACTGTAATATCCACAAATTTTTATATGCTGCGAAATGCACCAAGCAAAAATACTTTCATGCAATTTTTTGTGTTTGCTTCGCTAAAACAAAATAAATTTCGGTGTTTTCCAAAATCAAAACTCGTATTTTTGTCATTTTGTAACTTTTTTAAGCTAATACAAATTATAAAATATGTACAGAAAATGGTTTTCAACTATAAGATCTGTAACAAACGTTTACGGTGTACTGTGAACTTTATACTGAAATGCGTAAAAACTAAAATATAGAATGGAAACTAAGATCAACATTACACTAAAAGTATTAAATAGATATTCCACTTACGGTTTTCTGGAAGGACCGACAGAAACAAGTTGCAAGGTCATATTTTTAAATTTTTTTTCAAAGTTTTTCTTTACGTTTGCTCCAAAACGTAAAACAACACAAAGCTACGTCCTCGACGACACCTTGGCTACGTTGCGTTGAGATTACGTCACATTTATGGGACGTAAATAACTTCCGGTTCACGTCCAGTACGTCAAAGTTCTCGATGCTTTAAGGTCCCTATTATCCCCGAGCCCGGTGAGGGTGCTAATCTCGACGTGCGTGGAGTCCACTTTACACGCGAGATGAAAAGCTGAAAGTAATTCTGAAACCTGTTTGTATATATATATATATATATATATATATATATATATATATATATATATATATATATATATATATATATATATATATGTTCTAAGGATTTTGGGTGAAGGAAAATTCGAGTGTAGAATATATACACTTTAAGACCAAACCGGGACCAGTTGCGGAAAATGCAACTACACAGGTCTTCCGGCAGGAATTGAACCCACGACCTTGCGATTCTAGTGCAATGCTCTGACCACTGAGCCACGGAGGGCGTTGCCGAGAGCTTGATCGCGAGTTCTGTATATAATAAGGTGGTAATGCCAGGACAGAATTGGGTACATTATAAGTAATATTGGACATTTCACTCGATTACACAGCATGTTCTAAGGATTATTATATACAGAACTCGCGATCAAGCTCTCGGCAATGCCCTCCGTGGCTCAGTGGTCAGAGCATTGCACTAGAATCGCAAGGTCGTGGGTTCAATTCCTGCCGGAAGGCCTGTGTAGTTGCATTTTCCGCAACTGGTCCCGGTTTGGTCTTAAAGTGTATATATTCTACACTCGAATTTTCCTTCACCCACAATCCTTAGAACATGCTGTGATATATATATATATATATATATGCTCTGGTGTATTCTACATAACTCGAGAGGGAACGCCGATGAAGAAATTTTGAAACAAACGGCTTTTTAGATCATGAAGACAACTGAATGATGCCTTGTCATATAAATGTGTCAACAACGAAAAAAGTAAGAAACCGCGAACGAGAAAAACAATCCGAAAAGACTAGACTGAATTATTAAAAAATGCATATAAAGCGGGCGAGTGGTTATTGCGTTCATGTATTTCTAGTATTTAGATATTGTTGCCACGAAAGTATTTGTAAAGAAAAAATTACTGCATTGTGTCTCAACAGTGCTACGCAATCGCCCTTTTAATGGAGCGTTAAGATAGACCATAATGCATTGCGAATTCAAGATGGCGCCGCTATTTGTGAAAAGGTCTATTTTGCGTACATTCTGTACGCATAAATCCAAAAAGTTACTGCTTCAATAGGCTCTCTTTCAACTCCGCGCCTACTCCGCGCCCTCGCCTTCCAGAGATCCTGCTTTGTAGGCTAGCAGCCAAGGTAAAGAAATGTAAGACTCCGTGAACTGCAAAGTTGCTTAACACGACGTACTCCTTCATTACATTTGGCTCCCGCTGGCCAGCAACCACTGTTGCACAATTTGGCAATTTTCTTGGAATCAAGAATCTTTTCTTCATCTTTCTGAGCTGTGCGCTGGTTGAAAGTAACATTTGAAAGTAACATTTCTAGAATTGTCAACAACGATTCGACAGTAGAGAAAGGTAAGTTGTAAGCCGTAACTCTAGCACTGCGTTAAAGCTCAATTGAACCGGTACGAACTTTTCGTAAATTTGACCATAACAATATGTGATATATTTTGCGAGCTTGGAAAATATTTCTGAGCCCCAGCTGATCCAGCCACAGCATTCATAATCATATAGTTTTACAGTCAAAATGGAAACACATGCCTTCCCACTTCTGCTTCTTTAGTTTGTTGTGTATTACTGCTGTATTTTTGTATAGCTGCAGTAACTTAATTGTCAGGGCACTGCAATTTTGTGCAGTTGTGTTTACCTGTTGTGTTTACCTGAAGCACGGGTAGCGTGTGCTGTTAAGGCGCTGCCTCTCACCGCCCAGTTGGACGGGGTTAGTCCTTGGATGGGTGACCGTCTGGGAATAGCTCCGTTCTCAAACTTGAATTTCATGTGAGTAGAGTTTAGTTGGTCTCTCCTGTGCTTCGAGGGTTTTTCGCAGGGTTCTGCGGCTTTCCTCCCTCCTTAAAATCAACAGTTACTGTAGGTCTTAGTTTATGTCGTGCACTTTTAACATGAGCCTCTGGCTTGGATGATTGGGCGACCACATCCTGCGTTTACGATGTTAAATAAATCATTACTCATTACTGTGGAATGCTTTGCTTCATAGAGATTGTCAAAAACCACCAAAGTCTCTCATGTCAAAACATTACTTCCATTTTTAGTGCGACAGTGCCAGAGCCCATAACATTTGTGTGGATGTGGCTCTATCAATTCTGCATATAAATTACTAACAAGCAAAATTATAAAGCTGACCGACAAGCTTAGCCACTACTCACTAGCTAGTGGAATGATCAAATTATGCTTTTCTGCACCAACATGATGTTGTCAAAAAGCCACTAAAATTTTTGGCATCAAAAACATTGCTCAGCCATTCCATGGTGACTCGATCGCATGACCAAGTCACAAAATTTTAGGGTTAAAAGGGTTATTTTTTACTACTTCTAATTTAGCAAGGATCTAGCTTACTTTATTACAATGAAGCCCCTGAGGATATAGTCAAGTTAATATATTTAATTCGTATTTATAATAATTTTATTTAATGCGCTCGATTTAATAACTTATTGTCATGTGACACGTGTGACTGCCAGAAATGTGAAAATTCCAATTACTGGGATTCTGATTAATTTTCCTGGCAACTTACTGATTTTATTTAATCCTAACCTTTATAAAACATATAGTGGAATATAAGGCTATGACACTCCAGTGAAATTTTAGAAAAATCTTTTTTGGTTTAACAGATAATGTTACAAGTAAAACATGACTCGCGTGACATAAGACTGTGACTCGCATGACGAGTGCTGAATAACATAACAAAAAGCCTGTTTAAATGACAAAAAGTCAATGGTTTTGTTTTCTCATTATTTGTTGGAGCCATTAATGCCATTTGCAATAATAATTTAGAACAAGATGGACAACTGGAAGCATATTTTTAGAAATGCCACAGTACCCCAAGACTTCTATGAGAATTTGTAGAAAATGGCTTTTAATAGTGTTAAAGCAGCCAAATCAATATTTTAAGAATAGATCGAATTTGAATTAAATACATCTATTTAACATTCTGTGTTGATTTGTTCCTTGATCCACTCCATTTGACTGATATGAACATCTCAACAGCTTTGAATTCTATTCTTTTGACTCACGTGATGTGACTCGTATGACGAACTTGAGGGTGATTTTTTTCTGAAACTACTGAAAATATTTTCCTAGATTTTGGGGGATTGGTTTCATTAACTAAGAGTACCAAGTTGTGATAGGCTTAAAGAAGTTGTTCAAATTGACAGGAAATGAAAATACTTTATGTGAAAATATTGTGACTCGCGTGACACTAAAATGAGGGTGTTTTCACTGTGGGCTAACACAAAGCCGATACCTCATTTTGAAATTTAGAATTTGAAATAAGTTATTAAATAGCAATGGCAAGTTGAATACATAAACTAATGAAGAAATTTAGTTTTGATACAAGAAATAGGACACTTTTCTTAAAAAGTAACAATATTTGTTCTAATCAATGCATAATTATCTATGTTCTTATTTCTGTTCCCACAATGCCTGTGGGTAATTGTGGTAAATTTTTTTTCACATTCCAGAAGGGCAAGGTATTGTAGCATCCAAAAATGGTATTGTAGGTGTTACAGTATTATGTTAATTTAATTTTTTTCATGTGTCATTTCTGTGGAATGGCTGTGCTTGTATTCTCATCAGGGGCACTGCAATTAGATTTATATAATAAAGGGCGATAACAAGTATTATATATTTAACAATTAGACAACGAGCCCGAGTTTTCTATGAGCGAATAGTCAACGAGGCGAAGCCGAGTTGACTATCGCTTATAGAAAACGAGGGCGAGTTGTCTAATTGTTTTAGTATAAATTTACCAACAAAAGTTAAACAAATTCTCGACCATAACATATTCTTTGAGGCTCGTTTAATACATTTTTCAACTGCCAAAAACAAACGTTCAACAGTCATTTCGGACATCTCCTTGGCCCGTACAGTAACTGATGGAAAAGTAAAGTTTTCTTGCATAATTTAGCATGGATTTTCATGTACACTATTGAAACAATATATATCCACTCATTTGATTTGTAAAAGTGACAAAAAGTTGAAAGAAACATTCAATTTAGCATATAGTTTACATCATGAAATTTCGTCAACAGCAAACGTAATTTTGACATGTCTTTCGTTTGCAGTTATTTCGTTTTAAACGAACACAGATAAACAATTTAACTTACCATTAATAATTTCCATTCTAACCATTTTGTAGCCGTTTTTGTTTTCTGTAGAACGCATTGCTTCATCAAAGTGCTCAATTTCTTCTTTCATTTGCCCACTCCGTTATAAGTTCGGGCTATTGTTGCTTAACAGAACAACCGCTGGCTCTAACGATCATTGTTCGTGCTATACTACGCATTTTGTCATTGGTCAATTTTTTTAAAAGAATGACTTTCATTGGTTTATCCCAGAGGTTTATATCACCAATTATAAACTCCTGCAATAGCCAATGAAATTCGAGGATTTGCATTATAAACTTGTAAATTTATACTAATGTCAATTAGTTAACCCCAACAATACCAGTATGATGTTATTGATAAACGTACCTCAATTGTCAGACCTTTAGGTCATCATATGATAGAGTATGTGCATGGGGTGGGTGCACACATTGCGATTGGTTAAAATATATTAAAGAATGCAAGAAATTATTGAATTGTTATAACATGGATATAAGCAATCAATTATGTTGTTATGAACCTCGTACCCAGGGCCTTCTGAAAATGGTGGGGTGGAGAGAAGACCCTGGCAAAGGCTGGTCATGTGACACCAATAATTTTGGAATATTTTGATGAGTGACTCACACTGCATGCACCGGGGGGCATGGTACAGTCACGGATGAACAGAGTATAGTTGGCCTATTCAGCGAACTATTTCATAGGAACTCAAGAATAACCACACTGTATATACAAATAACGTTCAAGACATAATATCTTAACAAATTTATCAAATCAGTTAGTAAGAAGCGTCTACACTACAACATATTTGCTTTATTATGCAAGCAAGAAGTGTTTAATATTTCGGTTTCTGGACTTTCCGAATCTAATTTAAAAAGTTTAGAAATATACAAAGTCAAAATCTTCAGTGCTGATCTATAATATGTTCGTCGATCATAGTATTGTAGTTGTAATATTTGTATTAAAGTACAACCTCAAAGTCAACGAGGACAGCAGATTTGAATATGCCATTTGAATATCAAATCGACAGATACAACAATTAAATTTCCACAAATCCCAAACTTGTGGACAAGAAACATAAATGTGCTACTGTATACTGGACAGTAAATAAACTTCCAACAATCAACAGCATTCAAATATTTTGTATATACCTGTATGGCAGTAGTTATTTGAAAGCGGGTTTCTGTTTAACTGTTTATGATCGTTCGTCGCCTTCGCCTTTCTTTCTGAGTTTCTGATGATTGATGGCAACAAACATGAAATATCCAGCAAATGTCGTAAATTTTGAAATAGATCTAATTTACCGCTCGAATTTAACATTACATGACTTGCAGTTTATAAAAGCTCTTTGGTAATTGGTGAAAAGAGACATAATATTACTCTCAAACAAGGTTGTTGAAAATAAACTGTAATTAACTATTTAAAGTATTTACGATTGGCATTTAATTTCCAAGCTAATTAGTACTGTAATGACAAAACTAATTCATTTAAAATTTATAGTCTTTATAAGTTTTTTCTTTCTGCAGCATCCATTATAATTTCTACATTTTGCATCCCTACATTTTTGGTTACGCGCATCCATAACTTGCTGGTAATATTTATTAATTTAGTCCGACCCATATTTGGCACGGAGTGCATCTATATATAATAACAATTGGAGATATTAACAAAAGATTGATGTGAAATAGAATAAAACTTGTGAGACTCTGAACATTTGTTTAATTAACTCTGAATATCAGCAAACTAAGGGGTGATTACATGGACCAGGCTAGCCATCCTATATAAATTGCATGTCTTTTCAACATTTCAATTACATGGCAAGCGAGCTAAGCCAGTTCGCCTGGATCCCGGTTGTCACAACCAGTTAACCGGGCGAGTCCAGTCCATGTTTAAATTTTAGTATTCTTTGAAACATGTTTAATATTCATTGTAGTCTGGTTTATTATAGCATACATGCATAAAGTTTGCCCCAGATTCCAACACTGGGAACATTGCTGTCTAGCTAGGAATATCTAGTTTTCAAACTACAGTCGAACCTCTATTAAGCGGTCCCCATATTAAGTGGTCACCCTTCATTAAGCGGTCACCTGGCAAAGTCCCGAAAATTTCGTAACTTTAATACTACTAAAGTGGCCTTTATTAAACGGCCACCTCTATTAAGCGGACGCGGTCACCTTTATACAGTCCCAAAGTTAATACTGTATTTCATTGTTTTGGAACTGTATTTCTCACACATCATTAGATATTCATAGTATTTCGGCCAATCCGGTTGCTTGATTTACGTCACATGTACTTACCTAGAAACCCAGTCTAAACCAGAGACCAATTAATTCAAGTGCGAGAACAATACATACTGTATGTTAATTTTAAATTTCAATACTGTATTTCGAAATGTTTTCTAAATACAGTAAACTGTATTTAGAAAACATTTCTAAATACAGTACGCTGTATTTAGAAATCATTTCCCAATACAATTTTCTGTCGCTATAGAAACCAGTTCCAACTACAACAGATTTTTTTACCTAACAGCCCTCCACAATATAAGCGACTACATGCGATACATATATTACAAGTAAAATAGACTAACAAGAAACCAAACTTACGTTGGTGCAATTTAAGTTATTCGACGACAGACAGAAACCTACGAAAAGCACTAAAACAGTGATGTTGCTTGCAGACTGATTGAAGTAAGGAAGTTTAGACATCCATCTACCTTTCATAATATTATGAAGTACATATAAAAGTATACAAGACAGTCACCTCACGCTTTGTTTTCTCCGGTATCGACCATTAACATCTGTCTTCTTTAGTTTGTAAAGTTCTACATTATTCCAAATGTCATCTGTATTTTCTCTGCTCAATATCAGTCCTGGGTAAATTGATCCTGCTATTCAACATAATCTACTGTAATGTATATTATCCAATAAATCCAACGTCTTGCGAACCAAAACTCCTGGCTGTTTTAAAACAAAATTTCCCCTTGTCTCTGCAAGCGCTTGACGACTATAGTCTGTTGTGATTGACCTCATTGCAATGAATATCTAATGATGTGTGAGAAGCTATTTCAAATCCGAGTTAACGGCACATAGGATTTAGAAACCATGTCTAGAACACTAACTGGGATTTGAAATATTACTAAAAGGTCACCAAAAATAATTATAAGTAACACGATGTGGTAATAATTGGGTTTGACAGCTTTCGTAGTCTTTCTTTAATCACTTAATAGATCAAGTGTCTTAATCGACTCGACAACTTTCTTTATAGTATTATACTAGAAATACATAAATGCAACCCCCCCCCCCCCCCCTTGCGCTCTCTTATTGGAGGCCTGGAAATAGCTACTCCTGTCGGAACGATGAAAGATGAAAATATAGGTTTAATTATGGTAGGATATTTGAAATAAAAAATAACACTCTATTTTTTTGAAGAAAAATGCCACAAAGAAAAATTTAAGGATGATATTTCGTAAAATATATTGAGATGAAGAAAATTGCACGTTGCATCCAGGGTTTGAACTCGATCTTGTTCGCGTGCAAACCGACGATGTTACCACCACACTACTGAAGCAGCCGTCAGAATTTTATCAAAATATTAGGGTTATACTTTACAGTTCTTTCTTCCCATGTTTCTTCCTGCGTGAGAAGGCTCTGGGTACGAGATTGTTATATAGCCAGAGTTTCACTGGATGCCACGATAACTGTCATTGGTTGGTTTATGGTCACATGACCTTAGCTAAATTTCAACGTCTACCGAGCGGGCAATAATTGAGAACTTATTGCCTGCTCGGTCAATAAGTTTTCAGTTTATAGGTCTTCAAAGCATGTGTGAAGATTAACTGGAGAAATGTATTGCTGTTCTTTTGTTCTGAGACTTATATTTGACTATTTGTTTGGTTGAAGTGAATTACGGAGCCAGGCGAAATGTTTTGGTAAGTCTTTATAGTGTAATAGCGTCTGTCTTTTGTGTACTTTCCCGTGATAAACGTCGAAATTATTCAGCGAAACTCAAGCTATATAACAAAATACTTAATGTCTGCTCCCTCGGGAAACAGTTAGTTTTGTTTTCCCGAGAGTCTCGAGATTTCCCGACTTCGTCGAGGGAAACATGTATTATTGCTTCCAATGTGAGGATTGACTGATCCAAGAAGTGCAGGGATTTTCTCATGTATATTGCTATATGGGGATGTTAGCAGCTGCAAAGTGTATGGTCTTTGCCATTCTTAGATCACTGCATGTTGTAGGGAGTTTGGTGAAGGAAAATTTCAAAGTGTAAATAATCGTTGACAAAATGGTCGGCACACATTACACGTTTAGCAGGTGTGGACCCCACTTCCCCCATTTTAATGTTGTACTAATGACCAGTGTTGTGATGCACATCGACACTCTATCATCGTAATGGGACCAACATTGAGATGGGGAATGGGGGCAGACAGAGGATAAATTAAAATTTTCCAGCAATATAGGATTTGAACACAACTCCGCAGTGTCGGTGCCAACTATTTTTGTCAATGATTGTCTGAATAAAATATAGGTCATAAAATGCAAAAAGTTGACAAGAAAACATTATTATTAGTTTTAATTTAAAAAAATGTTCTAAAAACATTTCTCATGTATACGTACAGAGCATGCGTACAGTAAACTTTAACAAAATAGACGTTCTTTACAGAAAGACGTTCTTTAAAGAGAAATTGATAGAGACACTTTATATTTTTTATCTCAAAGCATGTCTCGATGAGTATAGATAGTTTTGAACAACCTAAGTGTCTGAATTGGCAGAGATAACTGCTCTGGTGAAACCTGAATATTATTTGAATAATATAGAAACTTTGAATATTATATTAGTTAGAACCTAAATGATCAAACAGCCTTTATCTCTGCCAATTCAGACACTTAGGCTGTTCAAAACTATCTATACTCATCGAGACATGCTTTGAGATAAAAAAATATAAAGTGTCTCTATCAATTTCTCTTTAGTTCCTTGTAAAAACGTCTATTTTGTTAAAGTTTACTGTACGCATGCTCCGTACGCGTCTACGTGTCCCACAACTGTCGACTGTCAGTAGGATAAAGTATATAAATGAAAAGGTAATTACTAGTACTGGTAAGGATATAAGTCAAATGCCTTTTGACAATGACGTAACTTCGGGAATCAGTCGGAGACTAATCGGGAATGACGTATTCGCACGGGGGGTTGGATAGCTAGCAATGACGATGCATAAATAATAGTCGGTTATGACGTAGTGAAAACCGGGGAGTTGGATAAAACGACGATGTAAGCATAAATAATGAGATTAGGGTTTTCTCCATACGTTATAGATCACTTTCATAATGGCCACCATTTTAAATATTCTTTTTTTGGATCTAAATTAGCCTCTCTGGCCTCGTTATGAAGCAAAGATTCTTTTGAATTACAAACACACAAACGAGGCCAGAAAGGCTTATTAAGATGCACATAAAAGAATATTCAAATTAGTCGCTATTATGAAAGTGATCTATTACCTTTAATGTTTCGCGTGTAATATAGTGCAATGTAATATAATTGTCAGAAGTTGTTTGTGACACAATGGTCTTTGCAGAAAAAATTTATTTTATTAATATACGCGTTATTCATTATCATCAAAGATACAGAGTATGGTGAAGCTGATTGTTAATATTTTGTCCTCCGTCCCTTTCCTTGGCATATTTCTTTTAGTCCTTTTGGCATACTGGATATGGTTTTATCTATATAATCTTTGGGTATTGTTTTTTTTTTTCATAAACCTTCTGGAAGAACTCGCAAAATACTTGATTTAGAAATTTAAACATGTAATGAATTACCTTTCCCTTATAGTGTAAGGCATGTAAAGTTTTAGAAGTATTCACATACCAAACGAGAGATGTATGGTTTAATTGTTTCGATTTTATTCAGACAATCGTTGACAAAATGGTTGGCACACATTACACGTTTAGCAGGTGCGGACCCCCCTTCCCCCTATTTTCATGTTGTATTGGACCTAAATTGTTGTGATGCACATCGGCACTCTATCATCGTGATGGGACCAACGTTAAGACGGGGGATGGGGGCAAACAGAGGATAAATTAAAGTTTTCCAGCAATATAGGACTCAGGGGCGGCGCAGAGCGTAAATTTTTTGGTATTAGTTGTGGTATATAAGGTAGGGGGGTCTGGGGTATCCACCCCCAGAAAATTTTGAAATCTAGAGGCTCTGAAATGCAATTTCCAGCATTCTACAGAAGATATTCTTTGAAAAAATCAAGCGAGATGAAGATCTAAATGCTAAGTATTTAACGCAGTTCGATGACTTCATGACCAAATTAATTATGGATTAACATCCATTGAATTATATCTGTCTATGACTGTGATGTGATTTAGTGATTAATAATATTGTAGCGGTACATTCCTTATATTCAAACTGCGCAAACGGTAAGTCTACTTTAAAGATATTTCGTTTTTAAAATTGTGGGAATTGGGGGCAAAATCGGAAATCAGGATTGAATGTCAATATGCGACATGGAGAAACCCGTTGAATTGTTGGCAATGCATAACAAACTTGTTCACTGTTCTCTTACTTAGTTTTTAAGTTTACATTTAACAGTTGTGACTCGATAGTAAAGAAAAAAGTTTTGAAACATCCCAGCGATGGCGGCTTAGCTTGCGTGATGCGCCGACAATACATATGATCAGCGCAACGTCTGCCTGCTTTTGCGAACGCCAGGCGGTCAAGGTATTAGAATCGCAAAACTAATACCTTGTAGGATTGCATTCTTAGATATACAAATATTCGCATCGTTCTTACCTTTGAAGGAGGAATTATGCCTTTATTTTGTTAAAGATGGATCCAAGAAGGTTTTCCTTTCGTCAGATAAGTTCTAGTCGCCATATCAAAGCTTCAAAATTGTTATAAATAATTGCTCTTTGTTTCCATATTATTGAAGTATTGAACTCCAGTGTTAGGAGCTTTTCCTTGTGAAATAGGCGATACAGCCGATACTACATGGATGATTTATATATTGGGATGTTATATATTGTTAATGTAATGAAGTGAAAAAAATTGCAGACTTCTGGCTGCGAAATAAAAGCAGTTTTAAATCGAAATAGTAAAGCGTCTGACTTCAAAATATAAATATTGTACCACCTGTGGTGAAATTTAACACCGAAAATCCGCGTTTCTTGTCAAGCCAAGGTATTAGTTTTGAGATTCTAATACCTTGAGGTCTAAGCCTTTCAAACACTCGTCGCTAAAGTCGAAGGACGTTACGCGCGTCAGCGAGGACGGTACGGTACTGCGGAATACTAAACTTTTCAGTGCTTAGCTACCAGATAATTGAAATCAAACAATCATTCCGTCTCTGTTCTGTAAGAATAAGTACTTTGTGATGGAATAATTATATTATTTTACAATTCATTTCAATCTGGAGAAAAAAAGGTATTAGACTAATACCTTTAATACCTTAGCGCGCCGCCCCTGATAGGACTGAACACAACTCCGCAGTGTCGGGCCAACTATTTTTGTCAACAGTTGTGAAAATGAAACATTAGGGCCTTCCAGGTCGGAATCAAACCTGCAAACCTTTGAATCTAGTGCATAAATCAGTTATTTGGTCACACTGGAAGAGGGTCTGTTGTTTACAATGTCAATTGCCCAATTATTTAGTCTAACAGACTAAATAATTTCTAGAACTGGGTACTATTGTTTGTCATTTTGTCTGAAATTCCATACTCAAATTTTTTGCAAATATATTTTTTGTATATACATACCGTAAAAGATTTAGGTGAAAACTTGGTTTAATTTTTTTCTCTCTTTCTATTCAATTAAATTTGATGCATAATCTTTTTATCACACTAAAAATAGAATCTACTTAACTTCAATTTCTAAATTTTGTACTAAGGTAAGAATAGGGCAATCCGTAGTGTTAATTTTCAGTCAATTATATGTGTACTTTTAAAACTCAGCATTGAGCTGAATGTTTTAATATCAAATCTAAACAATATTTTTTGAATTTTTTTGTGAATTGCTTAAACCCAAGAAAATTTCAGGAACTTTCTGTTGGTTCCCAAGCTCCATTAATTTTTTCCATATATATGTACTGTACTCTCTAGATTGAAAATGTTGTATGCACCTGTAGCCCATAATACCAGTAATACTCTTGTCTTTTAAGGCTGAAGTGTATTTTTATGGCTGGCTGCCTTCGTAGTAAGATTGACGAGCAGTTGACGTGCGCTCTTTGTTTTGAGCAACTGAAAGATCCAAAGGTTTTGCCTTGTCTTCATTCCTATTGTCACCATTGTATCTTGAAACTTGCAAATCATGGGAACACTATTACATGTCCAGAGTGTCGAACAACAGTGGAGGTTAGAGTACGATTTATGTTTTGAGAAATGCCACTTCATAGTTTTGTCAATGCTGTTCTTCAATTGTTTGTAATATTTAATATTTATGTTATGTTGTGTAAATAGTTGTGTTCTATTGTGTTGTCCGTATTGAGCTGTGTTGCGTACTGTGTTGTACCTTTCGTATTTTTATTATTGTATAAAATAATAAAGGAAAGAAAGAAAGAAAGAAAGAAAGAAAGAAAGAAAGAAAGAAAGAAAGAAAGAAAGAAAGAAAGAAAGAAAGAAAGAAAGAAAGAAAGAAAGAAAGAAAGAAAGAAAGAAAGAGAGAGAGAGAGAGAGAGAGAGAGAGAGAGAGAGAGAGAGAGAGAGAGAGAGAGAGAGAGAGAGAGAGAGAGAGAGAGAGAGAGAGAGAGAGAGACAGACAGACAGACAGACAGACAGACAGACAGACAGACAGACAGAGAGAGAGAGAGAGAGAGAGAGAGAGAGAGAGAGAGAGAGAGAGAGAGAGAGAGAGAGAGAGAGAGAGAGAGACAGACAGACAGACAGACAGACAGACAGACAGACAGACAGACAGACAGACAGACAGACAGACAGACAGACAGACAGACAGACAGACAGACAGACAGACAGACAGACAGACAGACAGACAGACAGACAGACAGACAGACAGACAGACAGACAGACAGACAGACAGACAGACAGACAGACAGACAGACAGACAGACAGACAGACAGACAGACAGACAGACAGACAGACAGACAGACAGACAGACAGACAGACAGACAGACAGACAGACAGACAGACAGACAGACAGACAGACAGACAGACAGACAGACAGACAGACAGACAGACAGACAGACAGACAGACAGACAGACAGACAGACAGACAGACAGACAGACAGACAGACAGACAGACAGACAGACAGACAGACAGACAGACAGACAGACAGACAGACAGACAGACAGACAGACAGACAGACAGACAGACAGACAGACAGACAGACAGACAGACAGACAGACAGACAGACAGACAGACAGACAGACAGACAGACAGACAGACAGACAGACAGACAGACAGACAGACAGACAGACAGACAGACAGACAGACAGACAGACAGACAGACAGACAGACAGACAGACAGACAGACAGACAGACAGACAGACAGACAGACAGACAGACAGACAGACAGACAGACAGACAGACAGACAGACAGACAGACAGACAGACAGACAGACAGACAGACAGACAGACAGACAGACAGACAGACAGACAGACAGACAGACAGACAGACAGACAGACAGACAGACAGACAGACAGACAGACAGACAGACAGACAGACAGACAGACAGACAGACAGACAGACAGACAGACAGACAGACAGACAGACAGACAGACAGACAGACAGACAGACAGACAGACAGACAGACAGACAGACAGACAGACAGACAGACAGACAGACAGACAGAGAGAGAGAGAGAGAGACAGAGAGAGAGAGAGACAGACAGAGAGAGAGAGAGACAGAGAGACAGAGAGACAGAGAGACAGAGAGACAGAGAGACAGAGAGACAGAGAGACAGAGAGACAGAGAGACAGAGAGACAGAGAGACAGAGAGACAGAGAGACAGAGAGACAGAGAGACAGAGAGACAGAGAGACAGCGAGACAGCGAGACAGCGAGACAGCGAGACAGCGAGACAGCGAGACAGAGAGACAGAGAGACAGAGAGACAGAGATTGATTGATTGATTGATTGATTCACCTTTATTTAAAACACGGTAGTTTCATAAGTTACAAAACTTCTTTCCATGAAAGCCGTATGTACAAAATTTCTAATAATATTTACAATGTAGAATATAAATTTAATATAAAAGTACAATTTATCTAGTCACAATTTTTTTTTTTAAATTTTAATCATATTAAGGAATAACGACAGTTTGTCTACCCGATGAGAGGTTCTTTTTAAAAACTGCCTTCGATTCCGAAGCCTTAAACTGATGAGGTAGCGAATTCCATTGTTTCGCGCCTCTGTATGAAAAAGACCCCTTGTAACATTCAGTCCTCGGAATATGATTCATTTCGACATTAAGTCCGAGGTTTCTGAGACAAGATTTATAAGAGTTACTCTCAGACGAGGTCGAAAAGAGATCGTTTAGGTACTGAGGTGCATTGTGATTAATCGCGTCGTACATTAATAAACTTAAATGCTTATCTCGTCTTACGGCAAGCTCCTCCCAATTTAATTGTTTTAGTATATCTGCAGATCGTACATCATATCCCTGAAATGTTATTATTCGGGCTGCACGATTCTGCAGTTTCTGTATTCTGGAAGCCAATCCTTTATTTAAGTTGCCCCAGACGACATCACAGTAGTCAAAGACAGGCTGTATAAGAGCTTTATATATCATATCAAGAGTACTCAGTGGTACATAATCGCGAGCCTGCCTCAGACCACTGATTGAACGACTTATTTTTTGGCAAAGTTGGTCAATATGTTCATCCCACTTAAGATTTTCATCTAGGTGAACTCCTAGATATTTTGTGCTTTTAACTCGTTTAATTTCTTTATCACCAATCTTAACAGGGTGAACTATACCCAAATTAGACAATTTAGGTTCTGTTCCAATATACATATATTCAGTTTTGGTGACATTTAAGCTAAGTTTGTTTGCCAAAAGCCAATCATTTGTATTTGTTAAATCTTGGTTTAACTTTGTCTGCAGGTCAGCAGTGGACGTAGAGGCTGCACTTAATATTGTATCGTCGGCATACATGTGTGGTTTAGTATGCTGGAGACTCCCTGGAAGATCATTTATATAGATTAAAAACAATAAAGGGCCTAGTATTGACCCCTGAGGAACTCCGCAACTAATTTGCCGTGGTTTTGATAGGCAGCCCTCTACTATGCACTGTTGTTGCCTGTTTGACAAGTATGATGTGAACCAGCCGAGAGTAGCTCCCCCCAGACCATAAAGCTCTAATTTCCTTAATAAAATAGTATGCGAAACGGTATCAAAGGCTTTGGCAAGATCAAGAAATACCACCATGTTTGTGAAGCCTTTATCAATGTTTAAATACCATTCGTTTGTAACATCTAGAAGAGCTGTCACGGTGGAATGGACGGAACGAAATCCCGACTGGTACTTCGTAAGCAGACCGTGGGCATTTAAGTAGGCATATAACTGATCGTACACTACCCTTTCGCATATCTTAGATATGGCCGGTAAAACAGAAATTGGTCTATAATTTTGTGGGTCAGTGCGAGCATTAGCCTTAAATAAAGGGAATACTTTGGCTATTTTCCACGGTGACGGAAAAACACCAGAGTCTATAGTTTTATTTATAATCAAGGCTATAGAAGCAGATATAATAGGAGCAGCTTCTTTTAGCAGTCTACAAGAGATATTATCAAGGCCAGTAGCCTTGTTTGGAGAAAGCTTTTTTAGAAACTTTAAAACTATTTCCGCTGTTGTGTGACGTAGAGTAAAAGTTGAATTAGCCGATGTCACGTAAGACTCAAAACTGTTATTCCTATTAGGTACGGCCGAAGCAAGGTTAGGACCAACGGAAATAAAGTGAGCGTTTAATAATTCACATATATCAGAGCATTCAGTAAAAGACTGGTCTCCTTTTTTGAGCTCATTTATGGATGTATTATTAGTAGCTTTGCGATGTGTTAATTCGTTAATTATCTTCCAAATTTCCTTTGGATTGCCGGCATTATTTTCTACTTGAGATTTGTAATAATTAGCCTTTGCTCTCTTTATTTCGTTGTTGATCCTATTCCTCTCTTTTTTAAATTTGTCCCAAGTTGTTGAATCATTTGTTATTATTGCCCGTCTTTTTAATTTATCGCGATCTACGATTGATCTCCTTAACTCTGCTGTGAGCCAAGGAGATTTCTTATTCCGAACTCTTCGCGATCTAATAGGAGCATGCTTGTTCGCTACATCTGTGAACATATTATGCCAAACCTCGACCATCTCGTCAGGTGTGTTGCAGCTGTTTAGGCTATCCCATGGGATTAATTTTAAGTCATCTACAAATGCGTCAGTATTAAAGTTTTTATATGCACGAGTTGTTACATATTTATGCGTGTTTTTAGATGGAATAGCAAATTTACGAACAGCGTACACTAAACTATGGTCGCTTATTCCAATATGCAACACGCCTGATTTGAGAATGCGGGAAGGCTCATTTGACAATATTACATCAATAAGAGTACTTGAGTTTGGGGTTATTCTTGTAGGTTCGCTAATTAATTGTGTCAATTGATAAATAGTGCTCAATTGCTTCAATTGTGTTAATTGGATATCACTATTAGTCGTTAGATAATTACAATTTAAGTCGCCAAGCAGAATATGTTCTTTTGATTCCATATCAAGAACGCGAACAATATTTTCAAAATTTTCAAAGAAACCATCTGTACAATTTGGAGGTCTATAAAGCGCTGTGACATTAAATGCTTTGCTATTAGGTTTCACAATATCAACGCTTAACACTTCAAATTCATTATCAAAATCTTCCCTAAGCCGGTAAGTTAGGTTAGATCTGAGGTAAATGCATACACCTCCTCCGTTTCGATTGCGGTCTTTTCTCAAAATTGAATACCCATCAATATGAATTAAGTTATCGGGTATTGTGAAGTCAAGTCTGGTTTCATTTAAAGCAATTACATCTAGGCATTGATCAACTAAAAAAGCCCTTAGTTCATCGAGGTGTTTAACAAGACTTGCTATATTTAAACTTGCCATTTTAAAACCTCTAACTTTTGGAAATGTAACAGACTTAGCTTCACAATCACGACCACTTGAGGCTGACAAACTGTCGTTATATGCTAGTCAGTGAGAGTAAAGGTGATTTGTTATATTTTTTGCGAGAACTGCGGACCCTTTATTATTTAAGTGTAGACCGCTTTTATTTAGTAAATTACTACCTATTTGGCTGTTGTCAATAAAGCCCCAATCTCTACCATTAACAAATTGTTTTAAAATCTTATTAGTCTCAGTTACCTTTATGCTAAGTTCAGGCTTATCTGATCTCTGGACGATGCCAGATATTGTTACCTTTGCGGTAGAGTTCTGTGAGATATTCTCAGCAAGATTTACGATGCTTTCAGCAACTTGTCTTGATGTATTGGATGGCAGGTCGTTGGTGCCCACATGAATGATTATTTCATCAGGGTCGCTACGTGTTGTTGGTATTACGTACGCTTCCATGTCTTCTACTGTGGCACCAGGAAAGCATCGAGCGTTGACTTTAGTTGTTTTGTGTGACATTTTCCACCACTTGAGCCCTTTGATCATGGAATCACCAACAATACACACAGACGTTTTCTGAATATCACTGTCTGGCTCGACAGCATTAGGTTGAGAGTTCTGTAAAGATCCCGATTCAGGCGTTGCTTTCTTAGCGCCGATTTTCTTTTCTTTGTTTTCCTTTCTTCGAGGAACATTATCTTGTTGTAATACTGATTGGTCTTGCATATTATTTTGCTGAGTTGTTGACTGAGTGATAGGCTCACAATCTGGCTGTTTTGGCTGTTCGTATTGAAAAATCCTTAACGCGTTTATCAGTGTGGATTTCTCGCATTCGAGCATCTTATTAGTTTTCTTAATCTCGTTCATGTTTTCAGACATTTCAGTGAGTTGTTTACGAAGGCTTGTGTTCTCTTCACGTAATTTGAAATTCAAATTATCCACTTCGCTTTCAACTTGAGTTTGAAATTTCCCTCCCTTTGAAATTAACGACATGTCGTATTTCAACTTCTTTATGTCTTCTATAGCGGATTTTAAATCATTCTTTACTTTAGAACATTCACAGGTTGTCGCCAGGAAGGCGTTACTGGAGATTGTACCCGTAGACAGTTCACTATCAGTGAGATGAATAGTTGAATGAGCTTCACTTTGGCTGGCGCCATTGTTCTTGATCGCTTCGCCTTCAGTCTCGACTTCGTCACCTAAACAATCCGCAAGTGCCTTCGAAAGTCCTGCACTGCCAGATCCTTGTAATAAAATCTTATAAGAAGACGTGTAAAGCTTTACCGTGCAATCGGTGGTCTTGAAAGACTGCATTTTATGATGTTTGTCTTCACTTGTATCCGCCGAAGCAATCGAAGCATCGTTTAAAATTTGCGAAACCAATTTCTTCAATAAATTGACGTCTTTCGACCACAGAAAGTAATTGGTATCGGTGTCGTACTTTA
>OZ036000.1:12597116-12833716 GCA_964035015.1 Corallium rubrum | reverse complement strand
CATGTAGCGGAGTTAAGAAAGGAACACGTGTAACAACGGGTACGGGAGCAAGCAAAAGTACCCGCTGATGTCAATAGATTTTTTCTAAGGGCACTACGCACTAAACCATCACGAGTATTTTTATTACGCCGAAAAGAGATTAAAGGGTTGTCGGTGAAAATAGCTGACGTTTCGGGATCATTCTTTAGGATATGGAAATTGTGGCTAATGAAATCCTTAACTTTGTAGTTGAAAGGATGAAATGTAAGAACTAATGGTATTTCAGCATCAGAAACTTTTTCTAAAGGTTGTTTTAAAGTGTCAGGACGAAGAATACTAGATGCTTTGTTAATAGCAGTGTCTAACAGGTGGGTGGGATAGCCACATTGGACAAAAAAGGTACCATGTATTTTGGGACCTAAATCTAATTTTGTTATTCAGCATAATTTTACTTGCATCTCATCCAATATCATTTACTGTATTTCTTGCAATAAATGTTGCATGCTTTACATCGGTGAAACTGGCAGACGTTTATCAGACAGGTTTGCTGAACATCTTCGTTCTGTGAGGAACAATGATGTTGACAAGCCTGTTGCCCGACATTTTAATAGTGCCAACCATTGTATTTCGGACATGCAAGTTTGTGCCATCTCACCCATTTCTGGCGGTAATGTCAGGCGCAAAAGACTAGAAAAGCGTCTCATTTTCAAAATTGGCACCATTCATCCTTGTTTCTGTTTAGCAAGGGCGGACATAAACAGCGTTTTCAATTTATATATTTATCTATTTTTACTCTCGCTCATCCATTTAACACCCCCTCCTTCTTGCTCATCGACGGTATGAATAGCAAATATCTTTCGCATCTCATGATCGATTTGTTATTGTTATTTTGATTTGATTGGCTAATTTTTCGGATGTCATTATCAATTTGTTATTGTTATTTTTATCTGATTGGCTTATTTTTGGTCGCGTGATTACCTTTCGTATATAAGCTCATTGTTTGTTTACACTCTTTACGTTCCTCTCTGACGAAGGGCCTTCGCTCGAAACGTTAGACTCCTACGTTCTCTGCTTCGCCAGTATATCTAACCTTACTACATTTATAGATTAGATTAGATTAGATTAGATTAGATTAGATTAGATTAGATTAGATTAGATTAGATTAGATTAGATTAGATTAGATTAGATTAGATTAGATATGTAGCTATTGATATACCAGGCGGAAAGCGTAGTCTAGTCAAGAAGATAATTGCCCAGCAAATAATTTTCAAAAAAGCCATAACGATAAGGTTTGGAAAAACATAATTTAACTTTGAATGTTACTATGTTACTTGAATAGTGACGAAACGTTAGTTAATTAAATTATGTTTTTCCAAACCTTATCGTTATGGCTTTTTTGAAAATTATTTGCTGGGCAATTATCTTCTTGACTAGATTAGATATATTTTAAGATTCAAGGATTATCCTTAAACTGTTTTCCTAGTAATAATTTTATTTGCCCAAATGGACAAAAATTTAATGGCTTTGTGGTCGGCCTACCGCACGTTTCCTAATGAAAGCCGTCAAACTGAAACTGTTCGGTACTTTGCTCCACGCGTTTCTGTATTTCTGTTTGTAAACAACGGCTTGACTCTAAAATGAAAGAGCCAGGGAAATTTACAACAAGGATTTTGTTAAAGAAGGGAAGTTAAAGAAGGGAATAATGAAACCCCGGATTAGATTGCGTTAGCTCTACAGTCGCAAAGAAAGGAAATCTCAACCCGCGAAGGTAGACAGCTTGTATATGGATTTTTCATGTTTGATACTCTATCTCATTGCATTATTATCAACAACACATGGAACAAGTATCAAACAAACAGATACTTTTACGATATTATTTGTTATTTTGGCTCACTTTATATAAAATACAGTTGATGATCTTTATATGTTTACATCGAGTAGCCTAATACGATATTTCACGCCGGCAAATCACGCTAGCGCCTAAGCGATGCTGTATAATTTGATGAAAACTATCCGGAATTCTTTTAACGTTTGTTTGAACAGATCAGTTGTATCTTTGTTCAACCACAGTGAGTTGACGCTTCAAATATACCCATGTGTCTGAAATATGCGATGAGCACAAATTATGTATGATATACGTCGTTATTCATAACAAGATGAACCAGTTGTCCTGAACTCAAGTGAACATGCACGGCGGAGCGCCTGTAAGGGCTAATTTGAAGTAGCAGTGGTTCGTTTTATAAGCAGGGTATTTTTATTCGAAATGTGAAATACAACAAGGCAAAAGAATACAATTTGAAAAATTTTTCAATTCCTCATAAAAGGGTCTAACACATTATCTTCAAACGGCACGCCGATGACAACTGACAATAAAATAGTTCACCCTCGTATGAAGTTGATGGCAGCTTTTATAACGCTTAAACTTCCTTGATTTTCCTCAAATTCACTCTGTAAAATATTCTCACTCACCTGGTTTGAGTTACTAATCGAATGATAAGTCTTGCGCATGGTAAGACAGCACGAATCACGGTTAACTAAACTTAAAACATGCAGATAAAACTATAATCAAACAGCTAAGATCAAGACATGTGTACAACCAGTGACGTCACAAGCCGTTTTCCCTTGGGTCCAGGTCCCGGACAAAAACAATTCCAAAATAAGCACTTTCAAACTCCCAAAAAAGCATTTTCTTAAACCGTAGTGCAAAAATAAAATAGCGCACGATAATCAGCGTACCTTAAACTACAAAATAGGTGCACTTTTTGAGGAACGATTTTTTCGTTTCATAAACACTTTAAGATAATTTGTTGGTCTCTATAACCTATGGAGCAAAAATTAAGTCTGACTTATTTTAAAAACCAGTTAATATGAGAAAGCAACATCTTTGCAGTTTTTCGTTTAATTGATTCGCTTTTGAGATATTTTAGTTTGTTGAATATAAAACAAGATGCTGGCTTAGGCGTTCACTCGGGCTACTGATCATTGATTGCTGCAACCTTGCCATAGCCCATGGACGGAACAGCGCACATAAGCGTTTGTTTAAAGGATGAGTGTCCAGCTAATGCATTGCGCGCTCACAATGCACGCTCGCGGCCATTTTTCGGGCCACAAAATTCAACAAGTGAAGCAATCCCTCGATATCTGGGCAATCCTTGCAGTAAATTACTCAATTTATATTTTTTGTGAGAGCAAAGATGATTTAGTAAGTAGTTATTGTCATATTTTTGATAATATTTTATTACACTCAGAGGGCCGTGGAGTTGTATTTCGAGACAAGTATTCGTCGATCGGAGTTTCTTACAAAACCAAACGAAAGCCAGACAAGAGATCCTAACTAAACGTAGGCACTAAATTAGATGCCATTAATAAAAGCCAGCTAGACTCAAAGTTTTGTCATTTCAATAAGACGCATTCATACTGCTGTTAGTTGTTTACAAGTGGTTTACCTGTTGTATTGCATCTTCGATTAGGATTTGTTTTGATTAGGCGCTCTTGTTCTCTGGCGTTTAATTTTAAAATATACTGCAATTTATCGCAGTGTTTTGTTTATAGTTGTAGGCTCCTTTCCCTCTTGTGTTTCTGTAGAAACACAAGAGTGAAGACCCGCATCCAAATATTTTTTAGTTCTCAGACAAAGACAAATCGTTGTCAATTAATTTCACGCGGAGCGTCAAAAGTAATATATTTCTCTTCGACACGTAAAGTTTCCTAGCAAAGCCTATAAGTTCATTTTATTCCCTATATTCTATGAGCAGACATGCAGAAATACGTCAGAAACGTTGAGCGTGTATACAGCATACAGAAGTGCTATGCACAGTCTGTAAATGCGAAATAATATGTATGTACTTGAAAGGCCGTTGTAATCAAAGCCGTTGGGAATAGAACATGCACGCTGGCAGATTCGTGGAGTGTCGTTCATAATTATTTTCGACAAATTCTGAGTCAGACATCGCTACAAATCGATTGAAACGACTTTTGGAAGCTTATAATATCATCACCAGAGAAAACTTAATATATTGCGGCAGTTAGATGCCACTTTCCCGTATGAAAACAAAAACACAAGCACGCAATGCATTATCTGGACACTCATCCTTTAAAAATACATAAATTTCAGACGCAACGAAGTTATGCAATGTAGAACTGCACTGAGGCTATGAAAGCTATATTGATTGTACAGTTAGAGCAAATTTCAATTCTCGATTTGCGAGTATTAAAATTGGGACAGTACGTGTTACGTAACTCTAGGAAGACTGGCATAATTTTTGACAAATTGAACGAGGTCTTCTTTGTCTTATATGAAGTACAGCGGTGCACAAAACGTAGGCTGATATATGTAAACAAAGTGTCGCAATAATTAATTTATGCATGTGTGTAATTATAGGTACGTAAATTTAGTATAGATGATGTAATCTCAAAAACAATGACTTATTCATACATAGTAACAAAGAACAATGTAAGGTGCGGTTTCCATCATGCGCCAACATTAGTGTTATAGTATGTGTAATTTTAGTGTGTGTTAGACCGTCAACGTGTGTAGTCGTATGGTAATCGTGAGGTTAAATGTAAGAAATTGAAGATAAATAAAGTCACATATTGTGAAAGATACAGTCCCAGTGTGTTCTTGTGCAACCGAATCAGCAAAGAGCGTCAGTTCACGATCGTGGAGTGAATTACGCAACACATCGTCCTTCGAGCCGGATATTCAAAAGTTCAAGACAAGAAATCCGCAAACGATGAGCGGTTAACGAAGAAGAAGAGAGCTCGGGGAGGACATAGAGTCCACGCAAAGAAGATACTAGAGAAAACGAATGAGACTATTGACGGCTACGACGGTATAGATGAACGGGTGAAGAAACGCTTAGAACAAGACAAGCACTCCTTGAGGGAGAAGTTAGAGCCACTTCACAACCTAGACAACGAGATCCTTGATTTGTTGTGCGGCGAAGTCAGAAGGCGATATCGAAGCTGAAATTGTAGAAATAGCCAATTTTCGAGAACGAATTCAAGAGACAATTGCGCGACTCGAAAATATTTTAGCGACAGATGATCAAGCTTCCACCGGGTCCAAAGATCAAAGTTCGAAAGCCATGCACGAACTCGAAGCAGTCAATTCGAGCGAAGTTGGCAAAACTCGAAGTGAGGAAATTCAGCGGTATGATTCATGAATGGCAAGAATTTTGGGACGCATTCTGTAGTGCAATACACCGAAACGAAGCTCTGTCTGCGGTTGACAAATTTTCTTATTTACGGGGTCTTTTAGAAGAACGGGCTGAATCGGCGATCGCAGGGTTCGCGCTCACAGACGCCAACTACTGCGCTGCCGTTGAAATGTAACAGCGAAGATTTGGGAAGAAGACAGCAATTCAAAGAACGCACATCAAGGAAATGCTGAATATTAAACCGGTCTTTGACGCAAAGGACACCAGCCGACTGCGAAATCTATTTGACACCATAGAGACCCATTATAGAGGGCTACGCGCGCTTGAAGTCGACGAAAGCACGTATGCTACGATTGTGGTTCCGGTGATTCTGCAGAAGCTGCCACAGAACATTCGTTTGACAATTACCAGAGGAAAGGACTATTTGGAATGGACCGTCAAAGAAATGCTTGAACATTTATTGGAAGAAGTTGAGCTGAGAGAAGAACAAACCCATGAGGTGAAAGTTGGTCCAGAAGAGAAGTCAGCCAAGAGTGACAGACGAGGAACAGCAAGCGCCCGCTTTACGAAGAGAGAGGACAAGACCCGGGCGTTTTGGAGAGGCAATCACAGGCACGAAGAATGCAAGAAGATCACAAGTACAGCTGAACGTAAGACAATTATACGTAAATATGGACGGTGTTTTAATTGTTTAAGAAAAGGACACCTGGCCCGCGAATGCACGAAAAGAGTGAAGGGTGAGTGAAGTGGGTGGTCATCACTCGTCGACTTGTGAGTCTGACAAGACCGAGAAAAAAGATGAAAAATTAGTGAGCAATGATGAACAATTAGGAAATCACAGTAGCTGTAATAACATTAGTCCTAATTTACACGTAGGAACGGGGGATAGAGTTTTGTTACAAACAGCTCAGGCCACAGTGATGGGTAACGAAAGTCAGAAAGAAAAGTGAGTGAGAGTGTTATTTGACTCGGGAAGTCAAAGAACGTTTGTGACAGTTAAAGTTGCGAAAGAACTTGGGTTGAGTACAGTGAGAAAGAGTGGTTAGGAATTAGCACGTTTGGAGAAAGATCGAGCGAGGCTGGGTTGACGGAGGTCATGAGGATGAAAGTGTCTTCGGGGGCAAAGACGACGGCTTGATGGTTGAGGCTTTTGTTGTGCCTCACATTTTCAAAGGTGAAGTATGAGCGTTTGGACGTAGTGAAGGGTGAATATTCTCATTTGAAGGAGTTATGGTTGTCCGATGTCTGTAAGGAAAAAGAGTTGCTTGAGATTGATCTTTTGATTGGAGCTGATTATCTTTGGGAATTTCAGAAGGATGGAACTATAAGAGGGGAGAAGGATGAGCCGGTGGTAGTGGAGACACGGCTAGGATGGGTGCTGTCAGGGCCTGTCAAGGGGATCAATGTGGATGGTGTTGTGGGCGTGCATTTATTTACTTGGAAATGTAAGACACCGGAGGCAGGAGGAAAAGATATTGAAGGAAATGTTAGGAAGTTGTAGCATCTAGAAACTTTATGAATTAGGGAATGTAATGATGTTCACGAAGCATTGATATATAGACAAGATTGAATTTAATGGAGCCAGATATTCTGTAAAGTTGCCTAGGAAGCAAGGTCATAGGATGTTGGCAAGTAATTATACAAATAGTGTGGTTAGGTTAAAAAGTCAGCTTAGGAAACTTGAGAAGCATGCAGATGTATTGGAAGAATAGGATGAAATAATACAAGAACAACTTGATGTAGGAATAATAGAAGTAGTAGTGGAACTTGAGAAGGCAGATCAAGTCCATTATCTACCTCATCAGGCAGTGATTCGTAGAGATGCGAAAACGACGAAAGTTAGAATTGTGCATGATGCTTCCTCAAAGGAAAGTAGTATTAAGGGTACATCACTAAATGATTGCTTGCATGTAGGTCCATCATTGACACCTTTATTGTATGATATTCTCTTGAGGTTTCGTGAGAATAGGGTTGTTTTGGTAGGTGACATAGAGAAGGCTTTTTTGAATGTTGAAGTAGACAAGTGTGATAGAGACTGCCTGAGATTTCTGTGGTTAAGAGATGTAATGAAGGATAATTCAGAATTAGTTGTTTATCGGTTTTATCGAGTTGTCTTTGGGCTAAATTGCTTCACCATTTTTGTTGAATGCTATATTAAGGTATCATATAGAGAAGCTTATTGAAGAGGATCCAGAGTTTGTTAAGAAGATGTTAGAAGGGTTCTATGTTGATGACTTAACGACAGGAGACAAGACTAGCTATCTGGTAGGCAGGGTTTATGACAAGGTAAAGAATAGAATGGCTAAGGGTGGGTTCAGACTAAGAAAATGGTTGACCAATGACTTGGCATTAAGAGAAAAAATAGAAATGAATGAAAGTGAGGTAGAGGCGAATGACAGTATGGGTAAGAGGGGAGAGGATCAGACATACACTAAGTCGGCCTTGAGCGTTCATGAAGATAACACTGATCAGAAAGTACTTGGTGTGAACTGGAATTGCAGTGAGGATGTGATTAAGTTTAAATTTTTGAAATTGATTGAGAGAGGAAAGGGATTTGAAGGTGACAAAGAGAAACAAATTGAGTGTGATTGCAGAATTGTTTGATCCATTAGGTATTATTAGCCCAGTTTCAGTCAGTATGAGAATCCTTTTTCAGGAGATATTTGTAGATAAACTTGACTGGGATGAAGAAGTGAGTGAAAAAAAAAAGAAAAAAGATGGTTGGCATGGTTAGAAGATCTAGACAGAGTTAGGGAGATCTCGTTGAGCAGATGTATTTATCATAACCGTATTGAGAATAAAGTGTGGTCATGTCAGTTACATGGGTTTGGCGATGCAAGTCAGAAGGCATATTGTGCAGTGGTATATGTAGTGTATTATACTGAAAGTGGGGTGCATGCGCGGTTGCTAACTGCTAAGACCAGGGTTGCCCTACTTAAGTCTCTCACTATCCCTAGATTAGAGCTGATGTCAGCTAAGGTGTCTTATGGAAACTGTAAAGAATGCCTTTAGGTCTCAAGTAGAAATCACAGTGTAGATACTGGTTAGATAGCAAGACTGCACTTTGTTGGATATACAACAAGGGGAAGTGGAAAGAGTTTGTACGTCATAGAGTGAATGAGATATTGAAGGTTACGAATAAGGAAGATTGGGGTCATTGTCCTGGTAAAGAGAACCCAGCTGATTTAGGATCAAGGGGGGTCTTTGCTTCAAGCCTTGAGAAAGAAAGCATTTGGTGAGAAGGTCCGTGGTTAAGTGGGACAGAGGAGAATTGACCAGCACATGAGGTAATGATGACAGAGGAAAGTAAAGCGGAAAAGAAAAAGACGACTGTATTGACTACGAGTGTAACTGAGACGACAGGTATTGGTACGATTATTGACGTGGAAACATATAGTGAAATATATAAATTGTACAGAGTAACTGCATTGGTACAGCGAGCGGTAGTTAAGTTCAAAGCAATATCAAATGGCAGTGAAATAAGTGCGAACAAAGGCTTAAGCTGAGCAGAGATGTTGATGGCTGAAAGGTTGTGGATTAGAGAAACACAGAAAGAAATGAAAGAGAATGCTAATTTCAGTCAATTGACAAAAGTATTAGGACTTGTAGAAGAGGAAGGAATTTTATATTGTCAAGGAAGGTTAGGTGAATCAGATTTAGACATTGAAGCTATATGTCCAGTTTTGCTACCTAAAGATAGTAGATTGACAGAACTAGTAATTACGGAGTGTCACAGAATGGTTTGCTACAGTGGAGTAAGGAGTACATTAGCAGAGGTGAGATCGAGGTACTGGGTGCCAAGGGATAGGCAAATAGTTAGGAAAATGCATCACTGAAGGAAAATCGTACGGTACACCAAAACCGGCGCCACTTCCTGAATTCAGGGTGAGACAAGTGCCAGCATTTTCGAAAACGGGCGTAGACTTTGCTGGTCCATTGTATGTCACAGTAGGGTCAGATTACAATAGAAAGGTTTACGTAGCATTATTTTCATGTTGTGTCACGAGAGCAATTCATTTAGAATTAACAACAGATCTCTCTGCAGTGACATTTATGCGTTATTTAAGGAGGTTCACAGCTCGTAGGGGGACGCCGACAATGATCAGATAACGCTAAAACGTTTAAGGCAACAGACAAAAGGTTGAGAAAATTGTATCAATCTTCAGAGGTTCAGGCATATCTTGAAACTAAGCGGATAACTTGGAAATTTAATTTGGAAAGGGCACCTTGATGGGATTGATTCTTCGAAAGAATGGTAGATTGTGTTAAAAGGTGTTTGAAGGTGTTAGGAAACGCTCGTTTAAGTTACGATGAGTTGTCTACCACGTTAGTGGAAATCGAAGGAACGTTGAATTCCAAGTAAATGGGGAAATGTTGACGCCTTCGCATCTGATATTTGGGAGGAGGTTATTGTCGATGGCAGACGAAATAGAGGAAGACGATGTAGATTACGAAGGTATTCGTATTTATGCAAGGTTTCGGTATTTGGCGAAAAAGAGGGTACATTTTTGGAATAGGCGGAGAAGGGAGTATCTGATTGATTTGAGGGAATTTCGTCGGTTTAAGGCTGGTCAGGGTCGTAAAATTGTACAAGTGGGTGATGTTGTGGTTGTGTACGAGGACAAGGTGAAGCGAGGAGAGTGGAAAATGGCAGAGGTTGAAGAATTGATAGTAGGGAAAGATGGTGAGGTGCGAGGAGCAAAGGTGAGAATGTTAAAAATGGGAAAGTCAAGTGTTCTGAGCAGACCATTACAAAAGTGTATCCGTTAGAAGTGAGAATAGAAAGAGAAACTGAGGAAAGAGTGGAGACAGAAAGTGAAGTAAAAGCTGTAAGGCCAAAAAGAGCTGCTGCTTTAGATGCAGAGTGGAAAAACAGAGAGACGCTTGACACATAAATGGGTCAAGGAGGGGAGAGTAGCGCAAATTATTGCTTAATTTATGCATGTGTGTAATTATAGGTACGTAAATTTAGTATAGATGATGTAATGTCAAAAACAATGACTTATTCATACATAGTAACAAAGAACAATGTAAGGTGCAGTTTCCGTTATGCGCCAACATGTTATGTCTTACACTGCTAAAGGCAACCGAAAAATTTTTCGGCTGACTCGAGCAGGATTTGAACTCGCACCTTCGGAATTCCGGCCCGCCGCTCTACCTGTTGAGCTATCGAGCCGCACAGGGATTGGAGGCGAGTTCTATCCAACTTAAGTGCACGAGATATTCTCGCGACAACTTAACGCAACTTGGACAGAACTCGCCTCCAATCCCTGTGCGGCTCGATAGCTAAACAGGTAGAGCGGCGGACCGGAATCCCGAAGGTGCGAGTTCAAATCCCGCTCGAGTCAGCCGGAAAATTTTTCGGTTGACTTGAGCAGTGTAAGACATCATAAAAATTTTCTCATGTCTCTGAGGATGATTCTGAATTAGTGTTATAGTATGTGTAATTTTAGTGTGTGTTAGACCGTCAACGTGTGTAGTCATATGGTAATCGTGTAGTTAAATGTAAGAAATTGAAGATAAATAAAGTCACAGATTGTGAAAGATAGTCCCAGTGTGTTCTTGAGCAACCGAATCAGCAAAGAGCGTGAGTTCCCGATCGCGGAGTGAATTACGCAACAAACAAGTCTGTTTTTCCGAATAACAACGGCGATCATACTACTTTCAGTAGACAAAACCTAAAGTGCTGGATTCGGCACATTCAATTCAAGGGATCATTTCGATATAAAATTTGTTTATATCGGGCCAACAAAAACTATTTAAACATGTTTTGAAACACACGTTTCCAAATTACTGGCAAAGTAACACGACACCTACATGAAATCTAGACATACACAGTTCAACATGTTCATATTTTGCGTTATTCAGTGATTGTTACTTGCGTTTTGTAGTGTAGGACTATAAGCAGCAATATAGCAGTAAACAGTATATACGGTTTTTGATGTATTGTGGCGTTTGTTTCTTATATTTCTTCGGGTCAAGCTTCCTTAGGTATTTATAAATACACCGATGTAAACACAGCATGCATATTCCCGTGTATTTTGCAAGTTGCGCAACTCGTCCATTCTGTATTCATGAACAAACCTTCTTTGTGTTTGTTATCCATAGTTTGCGTATTTGGATGTCTTAGGTAAACGTTTATCTCCGATTCCGAAATCGCTTCTAACGAGGCTAATAAGATGTTGATTTTCGCGCTTGATTTCGCGAGTTCTTTCTTTTAAACTAGCTTTGCCTTTAGCCAAGTAAGTTGCTTATATGTTTGCATGATCAGTGATTTCCTTGACACAATAAAAATAATAGGAACACGACAGACTGCACACTCTGTCGATTTTCTCTTCGAAGCGAACCACGCTCAATCGCCTTAAGGCTGACGGGAAGTATTGCGCAATTTTGTGGACCCACCCCCCCAAAAACAAAAAAACCCCAAAAAAACCCAACAGCAACAAACAAACAAACAAACAAACAAACAAACAAACAAACAAACAAACAAACAAACAAACAAACAAACAAACAAACAAACAAACAAACAAACAAACCGAAACCTAGACTAGGTCTACCACTGTAGCCGGATTACGTATACATCTTGACGATACATGTGCATAATGGCTTACTACCCAAACCAGTAGAACGTTTTTCCCCCCGTAGCAGCTAGATTCGTTAACCGCAGATCAATTTCAAATCAATCACGTGGTGCATTCTTATGTACTTATAATAATTGGATGTTTATCACCTGGTGCATGAGAACACCCTACGTCATTGCGTCGAAATCGATCCGCGATAAACAAAACAGTCGCTTCGGAAGCGATGAAAAAATTGTCATGTCTCGCTCTACTGGTATGAGTAGTCTATTTTTCTCTAGTATCTCCAAATATGTAGAATTTTTAAGTGATTATATGTGATAATAGCAATAATAATATACATGACAAATTTACTGCATCCTGATTGGTCGAGAGGAGTGCAATGTTAATGTGATACAGTGCAGAAAAGGTGTAACACAGTGCAGAAAAATGAAATACAGTGCAGATTTCCATGAGTATTAAGCATTCTGATTGGCTACTAAACAACCGGAAACTACCGGAATGCCAATGAAATGCTTATGCAGGTTTTGAAGGATGGTTCTACCTTCACGAGGAAATCCAATATGGCGACCAAAACAGGGAGTTGTCGAAGAACATTTCGATGAAATACAGACGGAATTTTGCTTTAATATTGTCATTAAAGTTGCTGCAAGAAGACTAGAAGAGGTTAGATACTATGAGTAAGACGTTTGACATTTTAGTGAACGAAGCAAAGCAATTTTAAACCATTAAACCTTCGAGAAGTGGGGCAATGAGTGGTATGTAACTTTGTAGCCGGAAGAACATTTGTCTAACCTTCACATGTATAATATTAAGTTATATTTCGGACGAGTGTTATTTGAGGCCTTTGCAAAACTCACAAGTGCGTGTTTTTACCATGCTATTACCTATAGGAATATATAAGCTTGTCCGATAACTCGTTATGCGCACGTGTGACGTCAAGATGTCATATCTGAAAATATTAAACAACCTGTAAGAACTCAACAACCAAGCAAGAAAACGCAAAAGTGCAAGATCTTACTTTGTCATTTCAAGTGGTTTTCTAAATAAGACAGACTTAATTGTCGCATCTAGTGTTCTTTTACTGTTACATAATAACGCATTACAGGCAGTAATGTACGGAAAAACCGACCGCTGCTGAGGCCGTCGAAACGTCATTTGCACTACCACAAACAGTCTTTCTTAAAACTGCATTTAATAATGTACTAATGTTCACAAACATGTACAAATAATACTCCTATAGGTTCAAACCATTTCAGTACTTTAATGTTATTCAAGAAAAACGGAACTGAATGTTAATCATTAACCAAACCTGTATTTATCAGACACCTCTAATACGCAAACACCAGGCAAGGTATCGAAAGTGTTTGAAAAATGAAGATTTCACTATATTGTGATTATTTAAAAACTACCTTTTCTAGCTTTAGTGCTTCTGTTTCGTCAAGTAGACCCCCTCCACGAAGGTTGTGAACAGTCTCCATTGCTGCATTGAGGACCGAACGGATAGACTGACGTGTTTTTACGGAAATGGCGATACCAGGGTACTCTCTCTGTAGAAGTCCTGAATAAGAAAGGACATTTTAAATTATATTCTGTATATGCAGACCGAGCAAACAATGTTCTTTATCAAAAAGCCATTTTAAACATGCGTTTAAAAAAATGCAAGTTTTATTTCAGAAAGTACTTTTATGGATATAATAACATTTAAGGCATCAAATACTGTTAACAGCTAGAGTGTTTTATCTGTTACGATGACAACAGTGACGTTTCAAAATGGCAGCAAATTTACATTTAATCAAATCTATTTTTAAAAACGAGTTGCGTTACTCCCATTTTTAAAACATTTGTCTAAGTTTAAGTAATGAATAGAGGAATTTTAAAGACAGACCCAAAAATCTGTAGATTCTTTTAAAATCTTCCTATTGATTATTTAAACTTAGAGAAACGTTTTAGTGCAAAAAATCAGGGGGAACCGAACTCGTTCTGGAAATAAGTTGGATAGTTAAATGTAAATTTGCGGCCATTTTGAAACGTCACTGCTGTCATAGCAACAGACGAAACACAAAATGTTGACAGTGTTTAATTTTCCAAACGTTATTCTATGCATAACGTTAGTTTTTTTCTTTTACAAAATATTCATGTAGATTTTCCACTTTTCAGGAAAAGTTATTTATTTATTTGCTTTGCCACAACATTATATTATATGTACATGAATACAACAAGTAACATGCTGGCTGGGAGAGAAAAACAGGAGAATCGCTCAATTGACATTTCCCCCAAACAAGTTGAGAAGCGGTAAAATACAGTGCTGAATTACAATTAGAAAGTTACAATTTTAAGAAAATAACTAAATATAAATAAAAAGAAAATTAAAAAGAAAAGTTAAAAAAAAAGAAAAAGAAAAAGAAAAAAAAAAGTTGACTATGGCGGCTGGTAAGTTGCGAGCTTATTCTTTTAGTAACACTTTAACGTACACTTAAACTGACTAATAATACTGCAGCACTTGATAGTGTAGATAAGCTATTCCAAAGGCCGTTCTAGGGATTTTTGGTGAAGGAAAATTCGAGTGTAGAATATATATATTTTAAGACCAAACCGGGACCGGTTGCGAAAAATGCGACAACACAGGCCTTCCGCCAGGAATTGAACCCACGACCTTGCGATTCTAGTGCAACGCTCTGACCACTGAGCCACAGCGGCCGCTGCCGAGAGCTTGATCGCGAATTCTGTATAGAGTTTGGTCTTAAAATGTATATATTCTACACTCGAATTTTCCTTCACCAAAAATCCCTAGAACAGCCTTTGTCCTGGCATTACCACCTTAATGTATACAGAACTCGCGATCAAGCTCCCGGCAACGGCCTCCGTGGCTCAGTGGTCAGAACGTAGCACTAGAATCGCAAGGTCGTGGGTTCAATTCCTGCCGGAAGGCCTGTGTAGTTGCATTTTTCGCAACTGGTCCCGGTTTGGTCTTAAAATGTATATATTCTACACTCGAATTTTCCTTCACCAAAAATCCCTAGAACATGCTATGTAATCGAGTGAAATGCCCAATATTACTTCCAATATTCCAAAGGCTGATGGTTCTTGGAAAGAAAGAACATCTAAAATAATTTTTTTTGTGGGTGGTCGAAGGTCGGTAATTATTAGGATTGCAGAGTTCCTAGTATTGTGAGAAGGACAAGTAGATGTAAAGCATTTATCAAAGTTAACATTAATAAGACCATCTTTATATTTAAAAAGTGGTAAACTTCAGGCAGTTCGCGTCTAAATTCAAGCGGTAGGAAATCAAGTGATACGAGTCTTTCTTTGTAGCTTAACTTCTGGGGGGAATAGTTGAGTATAAACTTTGCGGCTCGACGTTGGATATTAGGGAGGTTACGAAACGACAAAGGGATGTCGACGAAACGTCTCAACCGAGCAAGGGAGTTCTCTCTTCTTGCCAAAAAATACAAAAAATAATCGCCGCAGAAGAAACAGCAAGTGGGATAAGTCCTAATGAACGGAGCTCGGCATTCCTATGGGAGATATACTTGGACGATTTGAAGCGGACGCTTAGCACGAGAAAGCAAATAACGAAAAGAAGAAAAAAGCCGAAGAAGACACTGGTAAAGCAGAAGAAATGCGAAAACGATCGTTGGAGACGTTTTGGGAAACAATGCAGCAAAACGAAAACACTACACCAAAAAAGAAGAGACGCAGCACAAGATCCGAGGTTCTTGAATATTTAAGAGAAAAGGGAATTAGCGAAATTGCGAGAAAGCGAGCTAGAATTGAAAAAAAACGAGAGCGAGAATCGAGAAAAAAAATATATAGAACGTTCGAACAATAGCAGTCGGCGTTTCAACATGTGCTTGAAGGCCAAAATCGCCAAATGGAATAGATTCGAACAATGAACGAGATGATGATGCGGCAACAAGAACAGCAATTTGTCCAGCGAGAACGACAAAATGCTATTCTGATGGCTTTACTTGAGAAAACTGTTAAGAAATAAACTAGCCATTGGCAATTTACTAAAGTTAAAAACATGTATGCAATGAGCACAAATTAGTCAAACTGTTTAACCTTTTGTCATTGTCAGGTAAAGCTAAAGTGTTCATGCATAATTGTTTAAAAAGTTCATAAACTGTTATATAGAAACTGTTGTTATGCTATGTTGTTCTTTATATTCTTTCAAATAGAATCTTTCAAAGAAAATACTCTTCCAGATCTGGTGCATGGTAAACTAAAATACTCAGACGGATTAGATCCATATATACAAGAATTTGCATTTCTGAGTAATAAACAAACAATATACATTTTACCTACAGAGCTAAGGCCAACTTTTAAGTTTCTCTTAAAGCCACTCGACTGAAACTCGAACTTTGCTCAAGCTTTTTGTTGGCTCATTGATTTGTTCCAAGCTTCTCTTTAAACGGGGCGTGTATTGAGGACGTAAGGGATACGTCGGATCACCATATAAATACACAACAAGGTACCATCAGGTGCAAATGAATGCTGTTGAAGTTTCTCAAGAAGGCCAGAGTCAGCTAACATCCCACTGTCGTGCCTTCTTCCTTCTACTGGCCCAAAAAGATTAGCAACATGGCCATTTGGTGCAGCAATAGCTTGAAATGTAAGTGAATGTGTTTTTTTGTAGCCATTGTACAACGTTCGCTGATGGACCACAGGATGACAAATGCACCTCGGACTGTTCCGTCAAAACCCCAGCAGTTTTAGAAAGCTCCGCCTTTTGCATGAATAGAATCTGCAAAGATTTTCAAGTTAGCTAGAGACAACCACGCTTGATTTAGCTATAGTCAGACTATATCGAGCACTTGATTTTTGATAATGCATATCTGTGAAAGATGTCGGCCAAATCGAGAAATCATGTCCAAATGCCGACATGGATATGCAAAATATTTCAACAAAATGCATAA
This sequence comes from Corallium rubrum, assembly GCA_964035015.1. Taxonomy (NCBI): domain Eukaryota; kingdom Metazoa; phylum Cnidaria; class Anthozoa; order Scleralcyonacea; family Coralliidae; genus Corallium; species Corallium rubrum. The sequence continues at coordinate 12,817,081 of OZ036000.1, read as the reverse complement.
GCCTTCCACTGCAGAAACATTCAGACCGTTATAACAAACAATTGGATCCTGTAAACGTAAAACTTCTAAAAGTTTCAGTAAGTATATCTCTTGGAAGGGGATCGAGATTGAATCGTTCGTAATTCCAATAAGGTATTTCTATACGCGTCTTGATTGGAAAGCCTCATACAAGAGAAGAAACTCTTCAGTGTTGATTACATTATTTCCATACGCCAATAAAATCCCATTTCTAAGTTGTCCTAATCTTGCCATATTTATGGTTTTCTCAATGTACCCGTTCCCGCCTTTTCTTTTAACAAATTCGTAATCAAGCTTTAGAGACAACATCGACACAACCCCGCAACATTCTCCATTACCAGAAATTTCGGACAGGATGGTGGCGCGCGTGCGTATTAAGGACCATAATAATGGAGATTCTCAACATTAAATAATGAGAGCACATAATAATTCAAATTTTGCTTAAACGGTGACATATTTTTTCTTTGCTGGACTCCATCTGACTTCAGCATGGACTAAGGAACAGTTCTAAATGTTCTAAAAAACCTTTGCTTAACTTCGACGACAAAGTACTTCCCTAGCTCGTCTTATTTTTCCACTGAAAGCGCCACTATCCATAGTGTTAGCCATAGTAATCTTTGTAAACAGGTGCTAGAAATTGATTTCTAGAAAGTCACTTCGCGCGAAAAAAATCGCTTAGTGCAAAACCGGCTTTATTAGCCAAGACAAAATAAAAATGTCGAGTCGGTCGACAAATGTCACCTAGTGGAAAACCGCCTTTACCCTAAACTTTGGACTTTCGAGCAGGCACGGAGACTCCGCCACATTTGTCCATATTTGTCCACGCTTCAACGAATTGTGTCTGAACTTCCATGGTTCAGAACAAAGGATTTCTCTGAGAAAAACTTGATCGTGTTCGTCTGTCCGTTGCATACACTGAGTGTTACTATTATTACGGGGTCGAAAATATTTTAAAAAGGCAAAACAACAAATATATATGTGTTTGAAAAAAGGGCAATATGCATGAAAACATACATGAAAGTCAAATTTATATTATGAATTCTAACGTGAACAAAAACCAGCTTGATATAAGTTTTAGATTAATACTTATCGCTATAAACTTCAAGATGAAAGTAAAAAAACCTTTGAGTTTCGAATCGATATAAACTGTGTTTTTAGGCCGATTATCTCAAAAGATAAATTTTTCGAAATTGGCTAAATAATCCAATTTCTTAATACTCAAGTTTTTTTAAATGTACATACGGTAGCACAAATTGCATTTGAAAAATAATTGGTGAGGTTTGCTAAGTCAAAGAATTATCGAGTGTCGAATAAACAAGCCAGACGACATCAAAGGTAACTCGAAATTCAACATAAAATCCACTTATCTAATTACCTATTTTGTTTGTTTGACAAGGCTAAAAAAGAGTGTCCCACGTTCCATGCTAACAAAAACGTTTGTTAAAAAAGTGACGTCCCCAACAACGTCAAAACAGCGTAAATTAAGTCGAGGCCGCGACTACGAGAACGTAAACAGTACCGCTGTCATGCGCAGTAGAGTACGTAAAAGTTGGAAGCTTCCGGTTGACGTCGCGTCGACGTTCCCGTTCTCGTTTCGTAACATTCCTATTTTAATATTTTCAAATAGTCGGCGGTGTTTCAAAGTAAAGGGAGACCAGACGCGGGAGCAGTATTCTAGGCGAGGCCGAACAAGGGAACAGTAGAGCAGTTCTCTGGTTTTGACTTCAGATAGGTCTCTGCCGCAGACTCTTTTGATTAGACCAAGGGTCTTGATTTCCCTTTGCGCATATACTCCGCACTTTTCTAATCTTACGTTGAGACCGCATTAAGCCTGGTTCGCACTAGGGACATAAGCACAAGGACAAAACAAAAGACAAAACAAAAGAATGAAGTCAAGCCTACGACATAAGGATAGTCAAAATTATAATCATAATATTATAAGCCAAGAGCATGCGGAACAAAAGACGAACTGAAGAAAAATTCTCGTTGTTTTGTCTTCACAAGTTCCAGAAGAGAAGTTATGCTTTGTTTATGTGTTTATGCTTATGTCGCTAGTGCGAACCAGGCTTAATATCACACGTTATCCTTAATCATATTTAATCGCCACTGTAAATATAAAAAATGTAGATATTTAATTCTTGTCACTTGGTTTGATAACTGTCAAATTATCACCGTTTTAATTGTCACCTTGTTTTAACTTTTATTTTGAGTTTCAAGATGCTTAGATTTGGGTTTATGCTTTGGCTTGTACTATTTTAACAATTTGGCTACTGTGAGTGGTACACAACAAAAAACAATTCACTCTGATTCACTTGTTCATGTCTTCCCGAAACAACTTTTTTCTAAAGTTTGGCAGGGTTACTGACCGGCTCATACAACAGGAGCTGGATTAGTTTTGTTTCTGTTCTGTAATGTTGACTTGCATTTTTCTATAAGCGGCCTCACTTACGGTAGTCATGCAGATTCTAATAATTTGCATTATTATATTGCACAACTTACGTCCGGAAAAATCGCGTACTCTGATTGGCTGAATAGCCTCACGTGCCGTGTATTATTTTTTGGTAATAGACTAGTCCGGATTACGGGACCATCAGCCATTTTGTTTACAAAAGACCACCAAAAAAGTAGTAGGAAAATCGAAAAAAAAATTAATGAATTCAAAGATGATGAGCAATTTGAAAGTAACTTTTACGACCCCGAATGCAATAACAACCAAAGGACAATAACAATGAACATGATGAGTGTCGTTAAAATAGTCATATATAATAAACCTCTTATGAACCTTGATTGCTTGGGCATTACGGAATATATATATATATATATATATATATATATATATATATATATATATATATATAATAATATAGCTACTAACGGTATATATGAGCTATCTTGCATCTGATTGGCTGCATTACTAACTGTATATCAGCTCATATAGGGTAGTGAAAAACAAAATGGCGGGGCAGTTTTCTTAAACTATTGCAGATGAAACTGGCTGTTTTTTCAACGTATAGCTCAGAAAAACTTGAGCTAAGAAGGGGAAACTAACATTTAACACAAAATACACGACCCAAATGCACAATTTACAAAGTGGTAAATTAACTTGAAAAACCGTCTTAAGAGTTTACAAAACCCGATTGGAATTGTCAGGTTTATTTACATATATATATATATATATATATATATATATATATATATATATATATATATATATATATATATATATATATAACAAAGTGTTGCGATAAAAAATATCGAGTTTAAAATCGTACGGATAGAGTGCTCAATGCGTAAGCAGAGCATAACATAAGATGAAAAACACACAAGTTACTTCATAAAGAACTTTATTTCACTACAAATTTGTTTCGTATGGCAAGCGTAGTGCTTGCCACACTCGTCAGGTGAAAGTGTTAGTCCACAGTTTCTCATATATACATTCACACCAACTGTGGACTAACACTTTCACCTGACGAGTGTGGCAAGCACTACGCTTGCCATACGAAACAAATTTGTAGTGAAATAAAGTTCTTTATGAAGTAACTTGTGTGTTTTTCATCTTATATATATATATATATTAACAGTTTTATACCATGAGCTGGAGTGAGCTAAATGAGCTAAAACTCATTAATACTTCATGAGGAAAATTCAAAAGAAATTAAGGTGTAATAAATGTCTGTTTACCCCGATACAGAACTCATACCAGTGTGTGTAAATGTGATACAGAACTGTTTAACAAAACATCAGCCCTGTATCACATTTACAGACACTGATACTAGTTCTGTAGCAAGTGTACAGACACTTCACAATCAACTATCTTGAGTGAGGTACGCTGGTAGCGTCCTCATACAATACAATACAATACAATACAATACAATACAATACAATACAATACAATACAATACAATACAATACAATACAATACAATACAATACAATACAATACAATACAATACAATACAATACAATACAATACAATACAATACAATACAATACAATACAATACAATACAATACAATACAATACAATACAATACAATACAATACAATACAAAATGCAATACAATACAATACAATACAATACAATACAATACAATACAAGATGTAGATGCAAACATTGGCTGAACAACATTTGTTGAAAAACAAACGAGTTGGATAACAAATGATGATTAGAACTGCTATTTATGGCATGTCACTTAGAATATAAAATGTGGGACAACTACTAAATCAAAGCGCATGCTCACATCACTAACTTAATAATCGTAGCGTATTAAACCTTACCTCGAAGGTTTATCAAGTCTTAACATGACGCAGTTTTCGCTAACTTAATAGGCGTATTAGAAGTAATTTACAGAATTCGTGTCCGTTCTGTACGGTGGCCCGTATGTGCAATGCACAAAACAAAATGTCAGTGCACAAACAAAAGTTCGAATGCACAACAAAATAAAGCGCTATGCACAACGACAAAATTTTCCCCTAATGCACGACAAAATTTTCTCCAATGCACGACAAAATTTTCCCCGATGCACGACAAAATTTTCCCCAATGCACGACAACAAAATGTACGACGATGCAAATGCAGAACAAAGTTCACAGCAATGCACAACAAAGTTTAACCCAGTGCACAACAAAAATTAAATGAGATGCACAACAAAAAGTTCTCGGTATTTAAAAAATGGGGTCTGGGGGACTATACGTAACAATACAGCATTGATAAGATCGCGACAGTTGGAAGTGAAATCACTGAAAAACAACCGGATTCATTTGATTTTATAGTCGTTGTAATAGTTAGAGGTAAGTTAAGTAGAACTCAGTACATGAATGTTTTGTCTGTTTTGTGGTGAAACTGTGCAAGTTACTTTCAAATATTGCCCATTTTGCGGACGTGAGTTACCGGAGTTGAGAAACGATCAAGAAGTTTTACATGGCAACGTCGATGAAGAGCTAATTGCTGAGGGTGAGAGCTATGACGAATTGATAACACGTTATTTCAAACAGGGCTTTGCATATCAGAAAATTCTATTGTTTCTCTCTAAATATCACGGTATTGAGATTTCCTTACGGACACTTAATACCAAGCTTCGAATAATTGGTCTCCGAAGAAAGAACAACAACTACGACCTAAATGCCGTTCGTCATAGTGTTCAAGAAGAGCTTGATGGTCCTGGCTGCTCAGGTGGTTATCGAGCTGTTTGGCACACCTTGCAAATGGAGGGGAAGCAAGTCCCTAGAGAAACCGTCCGAACACTTATAAATGAATTAAATCCTGAAGGTGTACAGGGAAGAAGAGCAAGACGCCTCCGGCGAAGAAGTTATTACACACCAGGGCCCAATCATTCATGGCATGTAGATGGTTATGATAAGCTGAAGCCATATGGCTTTCCAATACACGGTTGTATTGATGGCTATAGTCGGAAGGTCTTATGGTTGAAAGTATGCAAGACAAATAATGACCCCACTGTCACAGGTCAACACTTTCTCGATGCAGTTGAAAAGTATCGTGGATGTCCAACATTATTGAGAACAGATAATGGGACTGAAAATGTCATTATGGCTGCAATACAGGCTTATTTTAGAAGTGGTGGTGAGGACAGTTTTGCTGGAGTCAAGGCACATCGATATGGATCATCACCTGCTAATCAACGCATAGCGTGCTGGTGGTAATTTCTACGAATGAACCGCTCCAACTGGTGGATAAATTTCTTTAAAGATTTAGTTGAAGAAGGACACTTGAATACTGCAAATGATATGCAAAAGGAATGTCTTTGGTATTGTTTTTCCCAGCTATTGCAACAAGATTTAAATTTTGTAAAGCAACACTGGAACTCTCATTATATTAGGAAATCAAGATTTGACACTGTTGCTGGAAGACCTGATGAACTGTACTTCCTTCCGGAATGCACAGGCGCACTAGATCATATTAAATATGTCACTCAAATTCAATTTCAAGATATGTCTCAATACTGTCATGGCTATGAAAAAGAAAGTATTATCCAAGAATATTTTCAAACAGTTAAAGAAGAGCTTGGTCTGTTGCAACCTACAAATTGGAGACAAGCTCTTGCTATGTATCACACTCTTAGTGAAATTGCTCAGGGTTGAATTATATCTCCATTGTTATACTGATGTAACTGCTAACACAGCATTTAATTTTAAGTATACTGGATAACCCTATCAGTTATATTTAAACTGTTTTCCTTGGGAGTCCAATAAGTAAGGGCTATCCCTTATTACCCATAGGAAACCTGACTGTCTATTTGGTAAAATGCAACTGGAAGCAATCTTCTAAGCAAAAAGTAGGTTTAATTTTAATCATGTAACATCATCGAGCAGAAATTGGGTTGCAGAGGTGAAAAGCATGTGCACTAACCAATGTGCTCCCCAATCTCGTTCCCAGACCCTTCTCACGCGGGCCGTGCCCGTTGACCGAAAGCTCTGGGATAATCCGTTTCAAATCGACATTTCATTGGTTTTTTGCTCGGGAGACTTTCGCTGGATTTTCTCATGTTGACAGTGGCTAGTTCTGTCTTTCGAAAGCCTTGAAGGGTTTCAAGGTTTGATGTGCTCCCTAGTAACCACCATCCTCAGCTTTCCTGTCCAGGAAATATACTGGGGGTGTTGGTAGCACAGTGGTTAGTGTACAAGCACAGTATGAGTGTACATGTATATACTGTACATATACAAATGATTTCTTAAGATATTAATGTTACTACTCTGAGTTTTATGCATAAAGCCACTGTTGGGTAATGGATATTAAGCAATATTATAACTATATACATATAGAATGTTGTAGAGGCAGACCAATATGATGAAACTTGTGGTAGAAGGCTCCAACTTGGATATGAATGTTGCTCTTGATGTGATAGTAATATATAATTCAATGTATTTAACAATTAAAATAGACTATGAGCTCGAAATTTCTATGAGTGAATAGTTGATGAAAGTAGAGCTCGAGTCTTTGAGTCTAACTATCATATATATATAAGCTTGTTGAAAAAAATTCTGAATAAAACCAATATGTATTTTGTTAAACTGCTGTTGAAAGAAGCTTTTGTATTGTACAATACAGATAAAATAGTGTCCTAAAGATCTGTTGTATGATGAAAAAAGCTCCATATATATATATATATATATATATATATATATATATATATATATATATATATATATATATATATATATATATATATATATATATATATAACTCATTAATAATTCATGAGGAAACACAAAGGAGATCAGTAGTACCATGTCTGTGGTTTGGATATCGGAGGAAGAAATTACATAAATTAAGCAAACTTTTACATATATTTTTATATTATATAAGGTAAAAGTTTGCTTAATTTATGTAATTTCTTCCTCCGATATCCAAACCACAGACATGGTCCTACTGATTTATTTGTGTTTCCTCATGAATTATTAATGAGTTATATATATATATATATATATATATATATATATATATATATATATATATATATATATATATATATAGGTACAATTAAGGATTTACATTGCAAGTGATATTTGAAAATTTTGCCAAAATTTCGCATAATTTTGCATAATTTCGCATAATTTTCCAATATCTCGAGTAGTGTAAATCTTTACTTGTACGAGCAAAATCATGATTACTCATTTATTATATGCATGACAAAATTACGACACGTACGCTTTGTACTCACTCACACCTTGTTTCATTACTTGACAAGATACATTTTCACTCTGAGTGTTCTCTGTACTCATTTCAAAATATTTATGGAATTTTTAAGGAATTTAATAAATGGAATTTTTAGTTCATAGTGTACCACAAGTCGTTGGAAATGTGAAAACTTTCCATTGCAGAAATTGGCCGCCATTTTAAATTTTATTTATATATATATATATATATATATATATATATATATATATATATATATATATATATATATATATATATATATATATATATATGGTCTAGCTTACAGTTTGCTAAAGACACCTCCATTCATCAGAGCTGTCAGCAAATAATGTCCAATATTTCCCTCCACTGTATTCTTATTGACATACAGGTATAACATATTTGAGCAGGTCTGGGCACACGGTATATTTTTGGCATCATCGTGGACAAAGGAAATTGTGGGTTTGGGTTCAAAACGGACTGAAGGAACATCTGTAGCCCCAGTGGCAAACATAACAATATGGCTTGGGGTCACAAGAGGGATAAAATTATTTTCTTTTTCAGTGAGTTGTATACCATCATCTTCTAATTCTTGCATCAGTGTTCCATCTGCAATCAGAATACACAGGAAAATAGCATCTTAAGTTAGTTGCACTATCAGGCCACATGTACTGATTTACACAGTTACTGTACTTCGAAGTAGAGTCACTGTACCTTCAGTAGACTTCAAGAAAGCAACGAATTTAGCCATCACAATTTCTTGTGCCTGTCTGCGATTGTGTCCCTGTGGTGCGAAATCTGGTTTAAGAATTTTTATTACTTGTTTGGTATCCAGTTTGTTATCTAGGACATACTTGAAGAGATGTTCGGCCATTCCTTTATTAGCCAGGATGAAATCCAACATCTAAAAGCAATTAAGAAAAAAAACTAAGATGTAATCGTCAAGGTAACAAATGATGCTCTTCATAAAATTGACACATGCATTTTCCTTACATCATAATACTTTAAACCATCAAGTAATTGCTGCAACATTGATTGGCACTTTATGATAACGAAGTATTTTGTCACTTCTTCGATGAAAGTTTGTTTTTTCTCTAGTGATACAGTTGCAGATAGCCCATCAATATCGTATTTCCAATCACTAGCGGCCATAAATGCATTTATGTCATCTTGCGTTGTGGCCTCTTTCAACTGTAAAAAAATAATACAATGAATACTTTAAAATATAATAGATAACAACGCTAATAAGTTCCAAAAAATACCCGGAATGATTATATTAAAACATAATTGAAGATAATATGATAACTATACGTCAATGTGCGTATGTATTTCTATCCGTCTATCGGCCATGTCATATTCAACGATTTGCTTTTAAGCTCAGTTAACGCTTTGAACTAGGCTTGCGTAGCGTGAAGCGTCTTGAGTGAAGATGATACAGTATGTGTGCGTCTTTACATACACAATTACATTATTTGCATCGTGCGCGGGTTTGCGCGACACATGTCTTTCAAGCGTAAATTTATCTTTATTCTAGTTTAATACATATTGAAATTATTTTAACATACTGCAGTTAAGTACAGTTCTGCGACACAACCAAACGAAGTTCTCGTTTTCTCTTTTTGATAATGAACTGCTTAGTGAAGCTAGATTAAATAGTAATATCACAGTGGGGTTTATCAGTTATGGGTTCATCTGATCGTTATCGGCCTGAGAGAACTGCATAGAAAGACTGGATGTCACGATAACAAATGAAGCAATACAACGATCATAATATTTCATTCTTGTATACCTTGTAAAGTGAATTCCTAACGTTTCGGTCCGACACCTCGTCAATTTCTGGCTTGGAATTCGCAAACCCAGCTTCAATGTATTGGCACATGGCACCGGTCAGTAGGCGTAGCAGCTCTCCGCCTTGTATGATGATGGTAGCCAACATTGCACCAACAGTCAAGAATGTGTCGGTTTGTAACGCTCTTACATTACACCTTACAACATGTCCCTTGGGTGTGTCTATAGTATATGAAATAAAATTTATACAATATAAATAAGTTTTGTGGAAACACCACGTGAGTCAACTGGCCGAAAGATTAGCAAAGAAATATTTTACGTGGTGTTACACAAAACTGATTTATATTACATTATCGCCATGAAAACTTTCAAAGGAAATTTATACAATCAATATTTATAAATGAAAATGAAACAACACAACAATAGTTTTGTTCAACGAAGCACAAAGGAAATGCAGCTTAATCCTACCATTTATGACGAAATCTAATCTTTGTGACTTTTGGAAAATAGCAAAATTTAGTTTCTGCAGTAACTAATTGTCAGAAATTAATTTCTACTCACGTAATATATTACGGTCAGTATATATTTCCTTAAACTGGAGAGCAACTGGGTTATACCGCAGTAATTTTGGTGAAGGAAAATTTCGAGTGCAGAATATATACATTATAAACATCAAGGCCTTCCGGCCAGGAATTGAACCCGCGACCGTGCGATGCTAGTGCAGTGCTTTGACTCTAGTCTCTCTAATATTACTTGTAATATGCACCCAATTCTACTCCTGACATTACCACATTATATATACAGAACTCGTGGCCAAGCTCTTGGCAACGGTTTCCGTAGCTCAGTGGTCAGAGCACTGCACTAGTATCGCAGGGGGGGGGGGGGGGAGGCAGGAAAAACCTAGGGGGCCCCAGCTTAACTGAGGCATATGAAGCCAAATTTTCCCAGGGGGGGGCAGTACTTTTGCCAGAGGGGGGCGGGGCCCCTTCTGGCTCCGCCTCTGGTTCAATTCCTACCAGGTGATCTGAAAACACGGAAAAGGACTGGGACTAGTTGTCAAATAGAAATCCATTTTTCGAATTAAACTATTTAATATCTCGTGAAATATACTTTATTTTGTTCCCAAATTTAGCATAGACTTATCATTTTCAACACTGAACATAAATACAAAGTTTCAACCAGTTTGATAAAGGAAAATGAAAGAAATAAGTTATTCAATACAGCAAAATGGATTTCTATTAGGTTGCTAGTTCCAGGCCTTTCCCTCACGGTCAGATCACCTGGTAGTCGGAAGGCCTTGATGTTGCATTTTCGAAACTGGTCCCGGTTTGGTCTTATAATGTATATATTCTACACTCGAAATGTTCCTTCACAAAAATTACCTAGAACATCCAGTTTAATCGACTGAAATGCCTAATATTACTTCGGTTATACCTCAGCTGTTTTTCAGTTTAAGCAAGAAAAATACCCTGTTATATCTTAAAGTACGTGACCTATATCAGTTCAATTTCGTGTCGCCTAAGTTTACACACGTTATATTCCCGGTGATAATACTTTAATTACCGTTTTTCCCTTAGACTATTTGACAATGTATTCTTGTTGAATTTGGTACGCTACTTTTGGTGTCACCAAAAGTGGTTTGTTTCCCACTTGTTTTCTTATTTCTCAGATATTCTAAGACTTTTTGCGTCTACATTGCTATAGCAACAGTAGAAGTTATGTACCCGTAAAAATATATCTGGCTGACCGTCTGGCTAGATATTGTCACTTTTGTGACGTAATAGCTTGCCCAATATCAGATTCGTCGGCGTGTGTACCGATCACTGCTGCCGATTTGCTGATGTGGCAAGAAGTAAGTAACAGGCTAATGTGATCTAGTAGTGACTGATCATGTGATCAAGTGGCGTGATGCAGTGTGCTCGGCCTCGATCTGTTTCGTCCATGTTGTTCTCACTCAACGATCGAAAAGAAGTTGCTGTTTCTTTTGATTTCGGGAAGATTTTATCGAGGTAAGGGACTCGTTATAACTTGTCACGTCAACGTTAATCTATCTGGAACTGATGGAAACAATATGTATAGCATTTATAGTTGTACGACTGCATACTGAAAGTGAAACATCTCACCTGAATTTATTAAAGTGTTCAATCAAGAATCACTTGCCAATGACGGTTGAAGAATAAAAAGTGTACTATTTATCATGTACTGACTGTGGTGTCAACTAAAGTTTAGTCAAGTTAAAATGCATACAGCCTATTAGCATATGCACAAAGGACATTACAGACATCTTAAATCCTGCAGACAGTGCAAATAAGATGCAGTGTAAAGCATAGTATTTACTGCCATTCAACTTTACAATTTTGTCAATAATTAATTTCCTATTGGTAATCAGTTTAACATTACCATTGACAAGTAAAGTTTATTACTTTTCACTATTCATTTGCGACAGACAGCATGTAGTATAGTATGACAGTGTTGTTTATATATGTACAGTATATAGTAGCAAACATCCTAAACTCATCAAATATCAACAAAGATCCTGTAAAATTCTTGTGTATTTTATCAAATTAAATTGGCCATTTCCTGTTCTAGTATATTTATTGTTTGCTCCAATCTTATGTTAACATATTACACTGCCTGTCAGTCTATTTGATGATTATCTTAACCATAAGGCCTATTACATTTAAATTTTCTTCCCAGTGCTTATGATGTGAATTTACTTACTATACTAGTGTGTTATGTGTTTGTAAATTCTCGAAGTACAAGGAAAGTTGGGTTGTGTGACTAGTCTAGCTATAGACTTAAACGTAGACGCATGTACGCATTTGCGTGCCTATTTTTACTTAAGCGCTGAATTCTGTGGTATCACAGGAGGTCCAGAAGCGCGTGTGTAAGGGGAGCCTGGCCTTCCTGTGGCAAAAACATTTGCAAAAGTGCAAAATACATAGTTTCCCAAATTGCTATGTTTATGTGTTGCAATAAACAGTAGTTTTAAGACTCTTAAAGTTGCAAGGTTTGCATCAAGTTTTGTGGCAACACATTAAAATGTGTTGCTTCTCCACCCATTTCCCAATTCTTATGCCTTTTTTTAAAAAATTGGGAAACCCAAAGAAATATGTCATTCAAGCTTTATATATCAAGGAAATGACCAATTACCAAGGGTGCGAAGAAATATATAATAATTTTACTCACTGACTAATGAAACACTGTCCTTTGAAATGGCTCCTAGAAGTAAATGGAAGAATTCTCGTCTAGGACCACCAAGGTCAACAGCATCCTCCTCACTTTCAAAAGTTGCAAAGGTTACTTGCAACATATCAGATCCCTTTAAGAACCCCCTGCGCTTGAAGTATGGCTGTGCAGTTTGCCAAATGCTTAAGCGGCTGATCACTATACTTCGATGTTCTCCCTGCACTTTATTTGCAGCGTGTTGTTTAATTAACGACATAAAGTTTTCGCTTGACACAGCAACTGGATCATCCTCCTCAACAGGTTCTTCTGAATGCTCTTGTTTATTCAAACTATTCTGTATGGCTTGTTGCACGGCGTCAGTTTCATCGATTCCGATTGGTCTGTGGTAAACATAAATTATGTTTAAGTTTTAAAGATGGATAATTTTGCGCAATAGTATAGACCCTTTTAGTAAGTATCAAATACGTAATTTTCACTCTATGACGTCAAGTTCTTTTCAATTTTTCTTTTGTATTCTTTTCAATTTCGTTTATTGTCTTAGCTTTTGTATATTTTCAATAGAATTCAAAAGGCTGAAAATGACGTCAAGGGTGGAAAATGACATATTTCGCACTTATTAAAAGGGTCTATATCCTAACGGTTTATCTAACTTCTAGACTCTAACATTCACATTTCTAACGTATATTTGTAACCAACTCTGTTAGTTGAGTAACGTATACAGTTTGTAAATACTTATTAGTATTATCTAGGGTAAATAAAGTTTACCATATGGTCTTCCATGCCGCGTCGTCGTCGTCGTCGTCGTCGTCGTCGTCGTCGTCGTTGTTGTTGTTGTTGTTGTTGTTGTTGTTGTTGTTGTTGTTGTTGTTGTTGTTGTTGTTGTTTGTCAGTGTTATATCCAAGCATTACTTATAGGAAATCAGTGACAGTGTAAGGCACTGAGCTAGAGGAAGGACTATTTAACGTTATGCGGATTTTTCCGCGATAAATGACTGTGCCAAGGTTCTTACCTTTTTGGTTCGGTAGTTCTCTCAGACTTCGTTAAATATATTCCAAGTGTGCTTATATCTTGACGTAACTGCATGTGGTTAGAGTTACTCAGCAGACTTATTTCTCTTGCGCAAACAAACGTGATTGTTGTGAGATATTTCTCTTGCGTAAATTAATAAATGCGCAGTCATGGTTGATAACGTATTTATTTAGCTATTTATTAATCTTTATTTCGACACGGTATTATTTCACCAGTAATTAATTACAAACAAAATAAAAGAAAAATAGTGTTCTTCCAATAGGACGTGCATATTAATAATAAATAAAAAGTATATATACAAAAACATAAAAGACTATATATTAAGATACCATATCATAAAATATTTACAAATTAACTACCTAAATATTATCTAATTTTTTTATCTTATTTTTAAAAGTATTGACAGTAGCAGATGTTTTAATATCTATTGGTAATCTATTCCAGACCAGTGGGCCCCTATAGTCAAGCGACTTTTTCATAAAATTAGTCTTTGGCTTTGGTAGTGTGAAATTGAATTGAGATTGTCTAGTATTGTGATCATGTATAAGGTTGACTTTAGTAAAGATCTCAGTTAGATAATTAGGTACTAATTGTTTATCAACTTTGTGCATCATTACTGATAGTTGCTGCATTCTTCGTTGGTAAAGATTTGAAAATTCTAACGCATTTAATACGTCAACCGAGCGAACATTGTAACCCTGGTGGGTCTATTTTGCAAGCGTTCAAGTTTTTTTGATAATGTTTTGCCCAGACATCCCCAAACTTGAGAACAGTAGTCAAAGTATGGCTGAATTAAAGATTTGTAGACCATAATTAATGTGTTATGGTCTACAATATCACGCAAACATTTAAGAATATTAAGACCAGAAATAACTTTTGTAGTAAGTAGTATGGTCAATTTGCGCACGCCAGGTAGGTGACTCGACTATCATTAAACCAAGTGATTTTGTGGCCTGAACTCTTCGAATTGGCATATCTCCTATCTTTAACGATGGTTCTTGTTGAATAGTGGCAAGTTTTTGTTTTGAGCCAATTATCATAAATTCTGTTTTTCCTTTGTTTAAAGTTAATTTATTTGAAATCATCCAATTAGAAATATTCGCTAAGTCTTCATTTAGCATTTCAGTGACTGTGTTGACGTCATTACTCGATGTCATAATTTGAGTATCATCAGCGAACATTTCAGGTCAAGTACTTTTTAAGCTTTTAGGCAAGTCATTAATATAAATCAAAAATAACAATGGGCCCAATACCGAACCTTGTGGTATACCTGTTAATACAGTCAGGGGTTTTGAAGTCTGACCATTCACTTGGCAATATTGCGTACGATCAGATAGATAAGACCTTAGCCAGTCGTGGGCAATGCCTTTTATCCCATATATATCAAGTTTGCTAAGTAAGATTTTATGATCTACCGTATCGAAAGTTTTCTTTAAGTCAAGAAAAACCACGCCATTTAATTGACCTATATCCATATTGTTATACCACCGATTGTGAAATTTGTATTTCGCTTGCGTAAGCAAACACGTAGTCTGATTGTTGTTGTAAAATATGTTTAGTCACGGTTGATATCGTATTTCTCTTGCGTAAACAAATGCGCAGTGATGGTTGTTGTGAAATTTGTATTTCTCTTGCGTAAGCAAACACGCAGTCTGATTGTTGTTGTGAAATATGTTTTTCTCTGCGTAAACAAATGCGCAGTCATGGTTGTTGTGAAATATGTATTTCTCTTGCGTAAGCAAACGCGCAGTCCGCATGGTTATTTGTAATATGGCTATAATAATAATTTATTTCATCACAAGATAATATACATTGTACAAATTGATACGAGAAAAAGATTTTTACAGTTATAAAGAAGCACTGTCATGTAATCAGTTTATTCAGTTAGGAAATTGGAGCGCATATTAATTGAAGTTTGAAATGACTAATAGGTTACTAAGCCATGTTATTCATGTGCTTGGTAGTTGTGTGTATCAAGTACTATACTTTCCAGTGTTAGTGTGCCAGTGAAAAGTCTACTGCCTAATCTATCTTCTCGGCGTTATAGCATGTTTCGTTGCTGCTACTACAGCATTAGGCGATGTAATGTAATGTATATACGTCACTTTTGGTTTTTCAATGCTATATCCTTAATGGCTATTGAGTGATGCTTCATATCATACTAGTACGGTGGCCCACAAGGGTCACCAGTTCTCCGTACAAACACGAACCTTCTCCGAAGAAATCGAACGTTTCCGGAAAAATACGCATGTGTTCCGTAGAAACAGACGTCTTCTCTGTAGAAACAGACACCTCTTCTCGAGAAACAGACGCCTTCTCCATAGAAATAGACGCCTTCTCCGTAGAAATAGACGTCTTCTCCGTAGAAACAGGCACCTCTTCTCTAGAATCAGACGCCTTCTTCGTAGAAACAGACGTCTTCTCCGTAGAAACAGGCACCTCTTCTCAAGAAACAGACGCCTTCTCCATAGAAACAGACGCCTTCTCCAAAAAAATTAAAATCTCCCCCCGGAATTACACCCTGATATTTTTATTTTCGTTAGCCGGGGGTTGCAAATGTTGGTAAAATTGGCAGCGTGCATACATATGTCATCAAGACTGACATGTTTAAGTGTCTGGCTGCTTCCATCCCTACAGTGCACTTCTAGGCAATTGTAACTTTTGTCAAAATTGCGCAAATGTCGTTACAGGTAAGCATCTTTTTTTGGAATGGTTATTTTTAATACCAGTCAAACTGAAGATTCCCGTCGAATTTTCGACAATTAATTATTTATTTATTTTGAAGGTGAATCTGATACTGAGAGAGGTGGACAGGACGAAAGAGAACTGATTGAAAAGTATTTTCATTTTGGCTACAGTTACCAAGTTATAATCGAGTTTTTAAAGAAAGAAACCTCGTGAGAGTAGAAATGGCCAATGCTGGAGAACAGTCTCAGGATACCAGACAATTTGGCATGCTCTAAGATTAATTCATCACGTTCATGCACCAAGGCATGTCGTGTCGCAGATTCTTCGAGAGTTGGACCCAGACGCATGC
This sequence comes from Corallium rubrum, assembly GCA_964035015.1. Lineage (NCBI taxonomy): Eukaryota > Metazoa > Cnidaria > Anthozoa > Scleralcyonacea > Coralliidae > Corallium > Corallium rubrum. The sequence goes on along the minus strand of OZ036000.1, from coordinate 12,800,367 downwards.
AAGGTAAGAAGACGTAAGAAATTGACAAGGAGGAAATACTTGTCCCTTGGCCCAAATAATTGTTGTCATGTTGATGGTATGTTTCTGCACAGTACCCAAAACGCATGTCTTACTGCACGAGTGTTTTTGTTATTTATGCTAATACCGTTACACTTTAAAGCATTTGTATCGGAAATTTTAACGGTAAGATTTGAAATAATTGTCTATTTTTAACCTTTGCAGTAAAGTAGGCAACAAATCAACTCAGAAAGATGCAAGCAAAATATGTAATATTTATTCATTTATCTTTAGGCTAAGTAAACGCTGTAGTTTATCGTCCAAAATTTGAAAAAAAAAGAGACTGCAGCACTTTTCTTTTGCATGATAGAATTGAGTAGTTTTATTGACCTCTGCAAAAACAGGTTTTTGGTGACAAAATATTAAACTGAACAAGTTAGCAATATCTGATAACATAAAATAATAACATAATTTTTTAAAAAACGACAATAATTGCTAACTAGTATAAAAAAAAGCATATAAAAAAGAATAAACAAAAATAGTAAAACAAAGAAAACAAAATAACCAGCAATAACAGCAAAAGAAAGCAACAGGAACAGCAGCCACAACAACAACAACAACAACAACAACAACAACAACAACAACAACAACAACAACAACAACAACAACAACAACAACAACAACAACAACAACAACAACAACAACAACAACAACAACAACAACAACAACAACAACAACAACAACAACAACAACAACAACAACAACAACAACAACAACAACAACAACAACAACAACAACAACAACAACAACAACAACAACAACAACAACAACAACAACAACAACAACAACAACAACAACAAAAACGACTACAAAAGCAACAACAAAACCCATATTTTAACAATATTACAAAAATTGGTATACAGTAGCAGGTAGTTTCTTAATGCTGCCTTTCGTCTCAATGTCACTTTGTTTATAATATCTGGGTCGGCATTTGGCTGTAGAGAAGAATTAAAGTTAAGAATCTTCGTTGCAAAACTTCATACCAATTTGAATCTTTACTTTGACATCTTTGTCACTCAAATTGCTTTTGGTAAATTTTGTCTTTTTAGACGAAGTTGGTGTTAGCGTCCATGTACGGCTAGATTATTTCCGCTTGCGAAAATCTTCGTATTTCATCGGTGGGTCTTGTTTTTTCACTTCGATTTTTACAGGTCCAGAACCGCTCGCTTCTGAAGATTGTGATGCTGTTATAGAAATACACAAACCAAAAACATATGGTTTAAAAAATAATATAGTATATATGCGTATGAAGCATTTATATAAGGGCGTGCGAAGCTCATTCTCACAATCTTGGACAGCTAGTAATAGCACCAGGTTATATGAGTGTAGAACAGAGATTTTGTAGCCTTAGAATTAAAGAACTCTTGAAAGATAAAAAAAAAATGAATAGCATAAATTAATTAACATGCACCTTCCGTAAAAATTTTGCAGCATGATCATCTGTTTTTGTGAATCATTGTTGGTTGAGTTGGGTATTAGGTTATGTGAAGTGGTCGGTATGGTTGGTATGTGGCATATAGTTTCATAACGAGAGCCGCGGGCAAATGTAGGTGGATTTCGAGATGAATTTGTAAGACAATTGCGCAATGAAGAGCGGAAAAATGAGGATCGAAAGAATTAGAAATAAAAGCGTTGACCATGAATCGTCAAGTTCCAAACATTGTTGCAGTATTGCTGCTCTTGGACGACGGTCTTGTATGTGTAAAAATTTTAAAGATGTTAACGTGATAACATGTTAATTACCGGCGTCAAGAGAAAAGTGAAATGATACTCACGTGCAATACGGGCTTATTGCATTGAAACTCACTAAGTCAATACTTACGTGTCATGAACTTCCTTCCACAGTTTGGGCAAAAATTTGCGTGATCGTGAAACAGTGGCAACAGCAGTCAGCTCTTCATTGTCGAAGTGGTTGAGCATGAAGCAAACTGCAAACACACTTAACATTATCGATTGACCTTTCCGGACCACCACACGCTTATCTCATTTAAACCAATCAGAGTCTATTAAAAATATACAGTCTTGATGACATATGTATGCACGGTGCCAATTTTTACCAACATTTGCAACCCCCGGCCAACGAAAATAAAAATATCAGGGTGTAATTCCGCGGGGGAGATTTTAATATTTTTTTTGAGAAGGCGTCTGTTTCTACGGAGAAGACGTCTATTTCTACGGAGAAGGCGTCTGTTTCTATGGAGAAGGCGTCTGTTTCTAGAGAAGACGTCTATTTCGACGGAGAAGGCGTCTATTTCTAGAGAGGAGGTGTCTGTTTCTACGGAGAAGACGTCTGTTTCTACGGAACACATGCGTATTTTGCCGGAAACGTTCGATTTCTTCGGAGAAAGTTCGTGTTTGTACAGAGAAGAGGTGACCCTTGTGGGCCACCGTATACTAGACACGTTCCAATATGCTGGAACGCACGGCGTCGCCTTCACCGTTCTATTTATTACAAATGCGAGAATCTGCGTCGTGTTCAGTTGTGCTGTTATTGTCCTACTCAAACCCCATTTTTTAAATATCGAGAACTTTTTGTTGTGCATCTCGTTTAATTTTTGTTGTGCACTAGGTTAAACTTCGTTGTGCATTGCTGTAAACTTTGTTCTGCATTCAGTGCATCGTCGTACATTTTGTCGTGCATTGGGGAAAATTTTGTCGTGCATCGGGGAAAATTTTGTCGTGCATTAGGGGTAAATTTTGTCGTTGTGCGTTGCGCTTTATTTTGTTGTGCATTCGAACTTTTGTTTGTGCACTGACATTTTGTTTTGTGCATTGCACATACGGGCCACCGTAGTTCTGTATCGAGTTCGCCTCGTGTCGGTAACCCGATACAGAACGACCACTCATTCTGTAAATAGTATATATACTATATAGTAAGCTATTAGCTCATATATCATTAGTAATAAAAACAAGATCAAGTCAGTGTACTTACAGAAAAAAACTGGCTGTTAATTCTAAACTGCAACAGCGAAAATACTGAACTGAGTAAACACAAACAGTCAACAAATAACACATAACTCAGAATAGAAAAATTATCAATTTAACAGGGAAAAAAACTACTGAAACGGGCTTTACAAAACCTTAATACCACATTTATTAAATTACCAAATGTTTTGTTTAAAAACCAAAATAACACAAGTCGTAAACATACGTATACTTATTAATGTAGTAACAAGTAAATATATATTTCCTAAAGAAATAAAGCTATATGAATGGAAATTGTGTTACTTGTATGCTAAATAAACACCGTAAATCAACAAAGTGTAGTTTTTCCGAACGTTTTCGGCTTTTTGATAATTTTTTAAATGTTAAATCTTTACATGTCACCAAGTAGAGAACCACTGACTAACCTTTTCACTTCCCTGGCCTGTTTAAGTCGTTATATACAATCTTTCCAACGCTTTTTTAAACTCTAAGAGCTCTCAAACACATTTTCAAGACTGTTTTGAACTGCAAGTCAGTTTAGTGTCAAGGGAAAACCCAATCTCGTACCCAGTCCCGCGGGGAAAACCTTGCTATACATAACGTGAAAGTAATTGCACATGGCGGAAATATGGGTGGCAGAAGTTCGATTTTTTTCAAGCGATTCATTTCCGTTATGAATTAACAGTTTTTCTTTAGTTTACTAAACGTTTTCGCTATATAATAAAACAATTATACCATTCGCTTTCGTCGTATATGACTAATAGCCAACTCGGTGCTTTGCACCTCTTTGGTTATGAGCTCATATACTACTCGAGCTCATGGTATAATTGTTAAATATATATATATATATATATATATATATATATATATATATATATATATATGTATGTAATAGATAAAGCATAGCTGCAAGATGCAATATATACTCTTACCCAGACTCTTTACGACATCTAGACGACTTCTTTCGGATCTGCCTCTAAGATCGCGAGCGACCCTCTTGTCGGCTACCATATCGTTAATATGTTTCGATACTTCTTCTTCACCAACGACGAATCCTTTACCGACATCATAGCCGAAACTCAACTGTCGGTTGATAACATTATTAATCATATCAATAATCTTAGGCAGAAGAGACTAAAATGTAGTTAAAAAATTTTTTTTAGTAAGTATGAAGTGAAAAATTCATTAGCGATGAACAGATATTAGCCAGGCTTTAGATCGAAGAAGAGCAGAACATTGCGTTGTTTTCATTTACAAGTCCCTTAATAACCTACTCAATCACACTTTCCACTGGCTGTTGTAAAGGGACAAAGAACCCGCTACAAACCCGGGTAAGACAACAAAAAGTAAAACAATTCCAACTCTTTATTCAACTTCGACAACAACCTTCGGCCATACTTCGACTGACTCGTGTTCAGCTTTTACCCACACAGGGGGTCTTTTCCATGCGCACGCAAGGTATGTACGTACGCTACTTCATGTAATCTCGTTCAATTCCGTCACAGTTCTCCCCCGCGCTTAGAAAAAGCTGGCCTAGGCTTAACGGTGAGCTGGAGACATAAAGTGAACACAAAGATCTCTATGATGAGAATCCTTAAATGTATATCGATACACGGCTTCACCAAAGTTTATGGACCAAAAATAGAACAAAAAAAAGAAGCGAAATGTTAACAGCAACCTTAAATATTACAATATGTCAAGGCTATGTAAAATCCACTTGTCTACACCGCGTAAGTTCACCGTGTAAGAGTAAAACCAGCGAGAAGGATGCGATCTCCCGTGATTATTGTAGATAAAGCCTGGTATCGTGGGAGTGCATGGGCGATGAGTAAACACTCCTTTCCCATCTGGCGGATCGACGTAGACAGGTTTGTAACATCTCAGCTCATGTGCAGCGCGGTTGTTGTACGTACAGAAATGGATGGCTCTCCAGACGTATCGTCAGTATTTAGGACTTTGGCGACGTGCCAGCGGTCCTTCCTATCGATATCCGAGATTATGGTCAAATCTCCAGTTCTGTAGTCGGTTCGTGAGTCGTCTGCAATCGGGTTTTTTCTGTCTTGGGAGGTTGTCCGGAGCAGGAACGGCGGGCTCGGTATAGGGATAATAGCGGGCCAAGCATTGGGTATGAACATTTTGACGCTTCTTTGTTGTTGGATCTTCGATCGTGTGTAACTCATCCCGTATCCGTGCGACGATTGCCAAAGGGCTAATCCAGTGGGTAAGCAGCTTTGTAGCAAATCCTATTTGGCATGCTGGTCGGTATAACAAGACGAGGTCACCAGCGTTGAAGGTACTTGGTTGATGTTTGGTATCGTAAAGATCCTTTTGGGTACGACGAAGTTCACGATGTATACTGCTTGTAGGGTTGCGTAGGTCGTCTTCAGGCGATCAGTGAGGTCAGTCGCATAGTTCGCGTGGCTCTCAAACATTGTGGATGGCGCTCCGTAGATCACGTCTTCGGGGACTTTTGGTTCACGACCATGAAGCAAAAAGAAAGGTGTAAAGTTAGTGCTGCCAGTCTTGCTACTCCGGTACGCAAAAGCGCATTTCTGAAGGTGGACATCCCAATCCTGCTGGAGCTTTCCGACGAACATTTTCAAGGCAGCACTAATGAAACAATGGATCATGGGCAGAAATTTGCGACATCTGAGCCCACGCGCCTGTCAGCGGTATCCCGAATTTAACTAGAGAGGTGTGGATATTTATCTAAATATATCGAAGGAAATGTTTTAAATGCAAAATGTTGGGTTCACTATTAATTCTGAACAACATAACGCAGTGAAATATCATACCTTTAAGCATCAGCGCTGTTACGTTGCTCTGCTTTTTAAACGCGACGAAATCTGCTTTGCAGCATCACTCAGCCAATGTATTTCATAGTAAATCTTGCCCGTGAGCAGTTTTTAAAATCCCTGTATACGCGAATTGGTGAACGTTTTGAAAAATGTCGGGTTCGCATCATGGATATAACAGATAGTACCATAATTAGCACTTAAATTCTCCTGTGCTTCTGCCGTAGTTGCTCTGCTTTTCAATGTTGAAATCTTTGTAATTCCACATAATTCGCGTTGGAAGATAAAAGCGGAAGTAAAAAATTGCTTTGAGCCAAAACGCTGGGTTGTCCTGAAATTTCTGCGCGAGTTTCCAACAAAATTCATCATCTTTGGTATCCTTCGAAAGCTCAGAAAATAATCTTTCTAGCCGTGCAAAGTACTGTGGGATTAAAACAATATCACCCTTCCTATCCCACACAATAACAACACATATCCAGCAAAGTCCCCAACTTCCGGTTTGTTCATTCGCGGCAAAATTAAAGTAAATCGCGGCAATGCGACAATACTAATCATACTATGGGTATATTTCAACATTTCCTGCAGTTTAAAATATGATCAACGCCCTCTGTTTTGGATAAAAAGAATACAAGTCTATAAGTTTATCGATGCTCGATTCTGTGTTGTCTGCTTGACTTTACAACAGTCCAGGCAAGTTTTAATCCACTTCTTAATATCTTTATACATTCCTTCTCAGTAAAAACGTTGGCAAAGGCACTCATAGGTTTTCGTTCGACCTAAATGTGCAGCTAGAGGGACGTTGGGAAAGGCATACAATTTGTGCTTCTTTAATGTATCGGGTATGACGAGCTGGTGAAGCTTGGTGGAACTACTGTCGATAGTATCGTGGTGGTAGAGTAATCCGTCTTCCACTGTATAGTGAGTGGACTGTTGACAAACTCGGCGGGTTGTCGGGCGAGAAGCATTGATAGGGCCACCTTCAATGTAGTCGATAAGCAGGCGTAACTTTTGATCACCTCTTTGCGCTCGGTGTACTTCCTGAAGTTGAGTAGATGATGAAAAGATGGCTAGGCAAAGAGGGGGGTCGTTCGAAAGTTCCTGTGGGCGTTGTTCTGCCAGGCCAGGCCGGTGGTCTGCGACGCTTTCCTGGTGGTACGATATAGGTAGAACGGGAATGTTGTACTGGGTTCGTCGTGTCGTCCAGTGGTGGACAAATAGTAAAGAAATGCGGCTAGTCTGGAGTAGGAATCGTGTGTGGACTATCTTGAATCGGGGCTCGAGATAGACCATCAGCGTTACCGTTAGTTTTTCCATTCCGGTGTGCGATGTCAAAGTCAAACTCGCTCAATCGTATTGCCCTCTGGGTGCAAGGCGGCCACTTGTATGTTTGACAGTCATTAGCCATCGTAAGCTGTCATGATCGGTTTGGACTTTAAAACGTTGGCCGTATATAAATAGGGACGGAGCTGTTCACAGGCCCAAAGGATAGCCAGGACCTCCAGTTCACGGATATGCCATTTCTGCTCCGGGGCAGTAAGAGCTCTGCTAAGGTAGCAGATGACTTTCTCGCCTTCGAGAGTATCATGTGTAAGCACAGCGCCTAAGCCATAGATCGAAGCATGGGTTTGAAGGATGATGGGTTGGTTAAGTTATCGGTCCGTAGATGAGCAGTTGCTTCAAGGGGTCAAAACAACTTTGCAGGTCACTAGCCAAGTGGAATTTCTGATATCTCTGTGGGATTTGTCGTAGAGGATGAGAGACTTTGGCGTAATCTCTAATAAAGCGGCGATAATAGGAAGTTAATCCGAGGAAGGGACGAAGATCTTTGGTAGACTTTGGGACCGGGTAGTTGACGACGGAAACAGGCTTGGCCGGGTCGGGTTGTATTGTACCACCAGAAGTAATTACGTTGGCAAGGTAAGTAACTTGTTGGTAGGCAAGCCTGCACTACCTTGGCTGGAGCGTGGGCCGAGCCAGGCGAACACAGTCAAACACCTGACGCAGGTGCTGAAGGTGTAACAGTCAGAGCGATGAATAGACAATGTTGTGGTGAAGGTAGGGGAGACAGCAGCGCTATTTGCGAACAATGCGTCAATAAACCTTTGCAAAGTAGCAGGGGCGTTTGACGAGCCAAATGGCATAACATTGGGTGATGAAAGCCGTCTTTTCCCGATCTTCAACAGCCATTGGAATTTGCCAACAACCAGAACGTAGGTCAAGGACAGAGAAATACTTGGAAGATCCCATGGCATCAAGGGCATCGTCAATTCTTGGCAGTGGGTAGACATCGCGCTTGGTGATCTGGTTGAGGCGACGGTAGTCAACACAAAACCTGTTACTGCCATCTTTCTTTGAGACTAGGACCACGGGCGCAGCCCAGGGGCTAGAAGATGGGCTGATGATGTCCTCATCCAACATACATTTGAGGTGTTCATCAATTGTGGTTCGTTGTTTTGGGCTAGCACGATATGGTGGGGAGCGTACAGGTCTTGCTGTACCTGTGTCAATGGAATGCTGGATTAAGTCAGTCTGGCGAAGTGGTTGGTCAGTACGAAGAAAGATGTCTTGGTACTCGGAAACGAGGCTTTTCAAATCTTGCTTCTGTGCATCAGTGAGGCGGTCATTTTCGTTGATTCGTAGATCGTGGTAGAGTTGTCCTAAGCGGGTGGGATGGTTGGTGTTTGCAGAAGGGCTACATTGTTAGTGTTTTCATCTTCTATGTGGATATTCGTTGAACAGGTAGGGAGAGTAGTTTGCGTCTGTCAGAAAAATTGGTAATGCTCACATCGTCATCTGTCAGAATCTCAAAACGTGCTATTGTCGGGTTGGCTTGTATAGTAACTGGGTGGTCAGATGTATTAGTGGCAATGAGAGGTGTGCGTTTCTCTTGGAGATCATAGAGGTTGGCGATACCAGAGGAAGTGTGGATATTGTCAGTTGACTCGCCAGTTACAAAACCCTGATGATTGCTAGTGTTAGTGCTCTTGGTTTGGACTTGGGTGTCGATGGAGCAAGAAGAACGAGGGGGTAAAGTGAGGTCCTCAGCTATCTTGAGGCAATACATTGCTGAGGTTGATAAATAGATGTGGTGGTTTGCAAAGTCCATGGTGATTTGCACTCTCTGTAAAGTCTCAACTCCTAGTAACAGTCGAGTGGAGAGATTCCAGACTAGTTCCTAGTCCTCTTTTCTCTCGAACTTATTTTGGTGACGTCACAGGATAGGGATCAAGCGAGAGGACTAGCGGAAAATGTTCATTTTTATCTATCATTAATCCCGCTGGAGCTCGGATTCTTTAATCTTTATGAACGAGGGCACTTAAACAAACTTCTTCTTGAGAGCAGACAGCAAACGATAAGGTTTCTTTGTTTTACATTACGTTAAAAGGTTGTTACATACGAGGCTTTATAAAGTAGTGTTCGGCGTAGGAAATGATTGTGTTGAAACACATTTATACAAATCGAAATATGCTATTTTAATGTTTTGGTAGTAGACCGACCTTGCAATATAATAATATAATATAATATAATAATATAATATAATAATATAATATAATATAATAATATAATGTTATAATGAATTGTGCAGACCGACGTGAGTGTTATCTGCCTTGGTTTTCCGCCAAACGGCCGTTTGGTGCCTGTATAATTTGGGGCCATCTTTGAGGACAGATTTGGGGACAAACAGAACATTTTATTCCAGGCCTCCCACAATTTCGGTCTGCTGCTCGACGTTAAAAAGAGAGGCAGGGGAACCAGGCTGGGAGAGATTCTTGGCTATGCGAAAACGGATGTTAATGATGCAGGTTGGGGCAAGTTTGACTTCAACCAACACCTCAGAGAGAATTTCGATGGGGGAACCATTAGCAGTACGAAGGGACATGCTGGAACAAGAGACTTCTTCAATAATTGCACCAGTTTCTTGAAGAGTTGCGCAATAATGGTGGTCAATTAGGGAGATTGAGGACCCGGTATCCAGCACCATAGGCAACTTCTCACCATGAACTTCAACGTCCACACAGGCTATATTGGCTTTTACTTCGGTTGTTGGTGTGCTACTGTGATGGGTGGAATCATCTGGGTCTTGTACCAAAAATGATGGGCGCGTCCCAGGTGGGGTGTTTTGGGTAAAGGAGGGCCTTCTGGGAAATGCTTGGTTTGGGTATGGCTGTCTCATGCCTTGATGGCCCTGTTGTCCCACTCACGGGCAAAATGTCCGTATCCATGGCACTCATAACACCGGAAATTTGGCTGTTGTGGTGGGAAACTGGAGGGTGAAGGTGGGCGTCTACTTCCCAAGGATAAACTAGAGTTGGGAAAACCTGTAGCTTGAGGGTAGCGTGTTAAGTTAGCTGGTGATCGTCTATTATATGTTGCTTTTGGAGGTGGTTGGTATTTGGGAATTTGCGAGGGCAGATCATAGGTCGGGGTCATGCGTTTCTTGTCTGTACTGGGCCTGTTGTTTTGTAGAGTGTTTACTGATGCTAGTGAATACTACTTGATTAGGTGACCTGTTGGGCAATTTTCTTACCTCGTATGGCTTTTGTGCTGCCTCGTAAGCTTCAGCAGCAGCTACTGCGCTTTTCCAAGTGGTACTGAATGTCTGGTCGCAATCCTTGTGCAAAGGTGGTTAGTTCATCCATAGTGCTAACAGGACATTTATATCGCTCCAAAGCAACTGATATCGCCTGCATACGTCTGGTGTATTCTTTGACACTTTCAGATTCGCCTTTTAATAAGGTTCTAACGGGGTCGTGCTGTTGGAACTCGACTTTTAAATGCTCCTTAATTTTCTTACACAAGTCTTCGTGTTGTTGGTTTTCAATGAGACCTTTAATATCGGTAGATGATAAAAACGTTCCAAAACAACTTTAGCGTAGCCAGTGACCTACACCAATAGCATCCTGTGTTGAATATCGGGGCTGACGCCAGCTATTGCAACGGAGGCTTCAAAGTTCTGTAGCCATTCAATCACATCTTGAGAACCCTCTCCAGTAAAGATTGTCAAAGGGGGCAAAGGAAATTTTATAGGGCTTGAACAGCCACTAACCTGCGTTGTAGACTTCTTTGCGATTTCTTCTTTTAGTTGTTGCACTTCCCCTAATAGTTGGTCACTGTTATTAACATTGGCTGCAGCTTCTCGCCCCTTGACTTTTCAGTTGCTTTATCTCGTTCGCCAATTCGCTTCCATGCAAGGTTTCTAGTTCTTGTGTCAGGCGTTCAACTGCTCTTCCCTCGAAGTGTTCAATTTTGATGATCCACGTTTAACAACGAAACGTTGGATATTAATATTTGTGTGTGCTCTCAAATGTCTAAATGAATCTTTTACGCGTATTTATAGGCAGGGCATTAATATTCAATAACGAAATTGTAAATACAACTACAAAAATCTTTATAAAACGTTGTAATGCAGTTTACGATTTCAAATATTTACCTTCAATAACCGGAGAAGACGACCCATTCTGAGTATCCTAAAAACTCTGGCCACCCTAAGAATTGCAGGCGAGAAGCTTCCGGTGGCTCCATTTGTTGCTAAGTCAATCACAATATCCACCAATGAGAAAATGACAATCAATAAGTCCAATAGATTCCAATAATCCGCAAAGTAATGACGACGAAACGCTACAATCTAACATAAATGAAAACAGTCGTCAAAAAATGAAGTATATTATATTTTGTTATATACAGAAGACTTTCGTTTGCCAAATCTAAAATCCTATTGGTCAAATCACGGTCACGTGTTGTTCAATAAACTCAATGTTTCATCCTGCCGAGGGAGAAATTGCACTGTTTCCCTCTGACGTCACAATGAAGAAGGAAACAGTGCAATGTTTCCCTCTGACGTCAGCTTTAATCATGCGTTGTTCACGTGAATAGACAATGATTATTGCATCAGATCAAGAACTTTGGACTCTTCGGAGCATTTTGAAAACAAGAGCTTGTTTCGAGCTTGTTTGGTACGTACGGAATAGCTAATTTTCCAAAAGAAAGAATATCTATACATACCTTCAAAGAAGGTCTGAAGAAAATTAGAGCTTTTCTTTGTATGCTTGTTGAGTCTGGTGTATTTGTTTAGTTGAATACACCTTTTCGATAATTACGTCACGCTGCATGAAAACGAGGCTCCCAGGCCAAAGTTTCACGATTTTGATAATCATTGTAATCCTGTCATGTTTGTTTATGGAAGAAGATGGCTAATAACGTCCGAACTATATATATATATATATATGGTATCGTGTACGTACGTTATTAGGCATTTCATAAGCTTTCATTTGATGTATATTTTAAGTTTCTGTGACGTGTGTAAATTTTTAAAATGTCCAAAATGTTCGCACCATTGCTCGTCAAGTAATATTGAAATGGTTTCCACAACTGTTGTAGAATTTCGGATATTGTTTTTAAAATACATAACGCACAACTTTGAAACATATATCAAACAGAAGATACTGTAAAATGCTATTTGTGGTACAACTTTCAAGTTTCTAGTTTAAGAGAAAGTATTTTAAAACTGATGGGAAAACGTACTATTATCTTGGTCTGAGTTGTAAGCAAAACAAACTTAACAATTCACCATCAGACCAAGATAATAGTAAGTTTTCCCATTTTTAAAATACTTCCCCTTAAGCTAGAAACTTGAAAGTTCTACGACAAATAACATTTTACAGTATCTTCTGTTTGATATACATTTCAAAGTTGCATGTTAAATATTTTAAAAACGGTATTGAGAAGTCCATATCATATTTATTACTTGACGAGCAATGGTGCGAACATTTTGGACATTTTAAAAAGTTACACACAACAGAGAAACTTAAAATATACATCAAATGAAAGCTTGTGAAATGCCTAACAACATACATACACGACGTGTTTCTACCATATATAGTTTAGACGTTATTAGCCATCTTCTTCCATAAACAGATATGACGGGATTACTATGATAATCAAAATTGTGAAACTTTGGCCTGGGAGCCTCGTTTTCATGAAGCGTGACGTAATTATGGAAAAGGTCTATTGAAATTACGAAGACAAAGTCAAAGTGTATTGGTATGTATTTTAAAAGTCTTTGGTATATAACAAAACGCTTGTTGACTTTTGCCTAGAGAAACATCGAGTTTTACGGTTCCTTGGGTAACATTGAAGCCTTCGGGTCCGTAAAACTCGATGTTTCCCTCGCCGCCAGTCAGCAAGTGTATAATATATATATTTTAGTGTTCATTAAGTAAAAGACAAGCAAGGAATATTTTTAGTTCTAGGATAATTACAGTACCGACCACGCTGTACCTATACCTCTGAAGCATCTTGACGTATTAAGATTACAGGATAGTTTCAGTGGTGTCTCCAGTCTAAAGCACGAAGCGCGTCCGCATTTCGTCGCTCGTCCGCATTACGTCGCAGATACATTAGAGGCCTTATAGCCTGGTTCTCATATGTCGCCGATGGTCGCCGATCGTCGGGGATTTGTGACTTGGATGCAAGTAATAAAGAACAACGCAGAAAAGCAGTGCTTTTATTCTTTTACTTAACATGCATCTAAATCATGGGTCGGCGACGATCGGCAAGCACAACGCGAACGTCACGACGACGACCCAATTACAATAGTATTTTTCAACCAAAACAAAGCGTTGAATAATTTGCAGTCCCAAAAGTAATCCCAACACCATCCTCGTTGCACATACAACGTCAACTGAAGTGTTTTCACGTTCTAAAGACGACGTTAGTTTGTTAGTTTACTTGGGTGTTAATCTATCATACGTTACGTTGTCGAAGCTATAGTTGCTTTTTAAAGATCTTACAAAATACATAAAGCATACAATATGCGATGTCCTGATCCACGTTTTTTTTTAAAAGTAGAAACTTAATTGCCGTCGTCGTCGTAGCTTGCTTAAGGTCCCTTATAAACCTTTAACCCCCTATCCTAAAACTTACTGATTTGATTTATTTTTACAACGCTATGTTCATTTATCTGTTTCATAATGGTTCCTCCCAAGTGTATTCGATATTTTTTTTAAATTTTAATTTAAAGATACACGCTTTTATCATACAAGACTCGCATCGTCTTTATCTTTAAGTACTTAAAAAATTCGAACCAATTATGGCAAATTTAATATATTTTCCATATTATGATGTTGGGATAACTGGGGAAGGTGCAAATACGGCAAATGAGACTGGTCGATATTTGTGGATAAAGTTAAGGTACGTTTGCTTTGCACTCAATTTGTGTTAAACTACATAGTTCTGTTTATCTGAGCAATGGTGACACACGAATATAAACAGCTAATGATCTCGACTTATAAAATTAGAAATGAAGCCATGGAAAGGGCTTACACCTTGTCAGCATTACATGCGAGACATTATGGTGTAGGGCCTGTATTGACGTAATGACGTTTTTAATAGCCTAGTTTAATGGATCACTGAGGTCGGCCGGAAGTTCGACGGTACACATTTGTGCACCGTTTGTTTAAAGATACACAAGCAATTAATTTACTATCACAGTACACATCTGTGTACCGTTGAATTTATTTATCCCACAACTCAAGTAAATAAAATAATTAACATTCAGAAAATATTTACAAGAATACTAGCATGGTGTTGTTATGCATAACTTACTTAAACAGACGGGATCGGAGTAACAATTTACATTAATTTAGTATTTCAGCCTTATTCCTTTTCGACTTAATATTGTTGCAATGCGCTTAGGCATACTTTCGATTGTGTGGTCAATGAGGTCAACACTCAAGTTATGCAAACACCGCAAGACTCTGTCCTGAAAAGCCTGAAATGGCTTATTTGTTATACGCAAATGTATCGCTCCTTCTTCTAACTGTCTTTTACGGAATGGAAAATATTTTCGATTGGATTTAAGTCAGGGGATCGCGCCGGTATTCGATGTTGAGTGCATTCAATATCTTCTAATGCTGATAGAGCTACTCTACTGGTTTGACAAGGGCAATTGTCCATGGCAAATATGCATTTCCTCCTTATCTTTGGGCCAGCTTTAGCGAAGCACAAGTTTAGATTTTCCTTCACGAAATTCGCGAAGAATGGTCCGTTCATTTTCTCATACGCCTTCCTCAAAATAACTCCTTTCCTAAACGCTATGGCGACCAAGAGGTGTAATCGTCTGCCACTGGCCAACTCCTTGCTTCCTTTCGCAGTAATTTTCAGATCTTCTCCTCTCATTCTCCACACACGCGATTTGGGCTGTCTCACGGTATTGAACGGATTATACTTGTGAACGAATGACACACCGTCCAAATAAAACGAGACATGTTTTGTATAGAGCGTTTTCATCTTACGTCACGGCGGCCATATTGGTGTACCAAAACAATGAAATGGCGGCCATATTGGTATACGGCATGGGAATTAGCTGTTTCTTATTCAATTATTTCGCATTGTTTCACCACCCCAATGGGCCACCGATCACGTGAGTGAAAACGCTCTATAGAAATTAGGAGACTTCTGAAGTATTTTCTTAGCCCGTCGGGCATACTTTGAGCGTAACTTCTTGTCCAAATTGTTCAGGAGTCCCTTTTTTCTTGCCTGAAAATGTCTGTAATCCAACCGCTTTAGATACGTGGAGATCGTCCTTCATTTCGCTATGTTAGGATCCAGTCCAATCTCTTGCATTAGCTACATCGTTCACGGAATGATGTTTTCAAGCAGAATTTTCTCTGATTTCTCTCGCTGAGAAATTTTGGCCGTCCAACCTTACCACGCGATGTTTCGGCTTCCGATATAGGCTTTGCCTTCAGATTACATATTTTATGAACAGCCGACTTTGAGACCCCGCATCTACTAGCGATTTGCCGATAGCTCATGTCTGTTTTATGTCTATAAAAGCGAAGCAACGCTCTCGTCTCAGAACATACTTTCTTCCCCATTGCCCTGAATCAATTAAGATGATATTCAGATGTGTTTGTGACGGAATTAATTAGCAACTTAAACCAAAGTCATGCAACAGAAAAGCAAACGTGCACAAATAGTTATTAAGTTGTTACGACAAAAGAATGCGACCTGAAAAGACCGTCACCACAAAAACTTCTTATCCCACAGATTCGCTGTTAACGCTAACTAACCAGTGAATTTGTTCACGAAAGCCACTGTCACGTTTGAAATATTGCGTTGGAAGCCTTGTGATTTCAAAATGTTTTATCTTGTTTTTTTTTCTCAAACAATCCTGGCCAAAATTATGTCGACAGTCCACTCTAAACAAGCAAATTAATGTTCATACATATTTTCCCCCCCATGCCGCGGACCCCCTTTTCAATGTTGCATCTCACAATACATTTTTATCAAGTTTATCAACATTGAAAGGGGGGAGGGGGCCAATGGGCCTATTTTTGCAAGATAACAAGGGAAATACCTGACACAGAGATATATGCACGCGTTGTCCACACTAGTTTTTGCCAGGATTGTAGTCTTTCTGGTATGTATTGAGTAGTTTGTGATTAACAAATCATCAATATATGATGGTGATTCACCTTTCAATTTCTTGTGAACTAGAACACATTTACTTATTTTGATCTCGTCGTAGAAGGGCATTCTTGAAATTATCTACTGTTCTAGACTGCGTGTCCACCTCGAGTATTACACGCGCTGCGCGTTTCTGTAACCTAAAAATTATCTTTAAATCCTCATTTGAAGAATAAGTCCGTACTAAACTACCGTACATCATAACTGATTTGATGAGTGCATTATAAAAAGTTTTCTTTCCTTAATTGGAAGATTTGATCGCAACTGTTTTAAAAGAATAATTTTTTGACTGAGTTTCTTAGAGAGATCCTCAGCATGCTCTTCATCAATGATAACCCCAAGGAGTTTCAGATGTGCAACCTGCTCGATGACTGTCGTGCTTGCTTGTACTTCTAGAGTGGGGTTTTCGAGATGGGATTTCAGTCGTTTACCGGTTACCAAAATTGACTTGGTTTTCTGGGCATTTACCACCATGTGGCTTTGTGCAGACCATTCACAAAGACTGTCAACGTCCTCTTGAAGGTCGGATTGAATTGCTGTTGTTCCCAAGGAGCAACGAGTGCTTGAGGAAAAGGTTGTGTCATCAGCATAGATATCTACAATGGAGTTGAGAATCGCAGACGGAAGGTCGTTGATGAAAACGAGAAACAGCAGTGGACCTAGTATACTACCTTGAGGGACACCATTCTCGATACTAAGCGACGGTGATCTGCAGCCATTGATTTGAACAAACTCCCTTCGGTCAGCCAAGTAGCTTCGAAACAACTGTAGATTATCGTCATCAACTCCACATGCGTTCAGCTTGATAAGAAGACTTTCATGATTGATTAAGTCAAAAGTCTTACTGTAATCAATACATATAAGACCAGTCACTTTGTTCTTGTCGAAATAAAAAAGAATCTGAGCTACAAGTCGTATTAGGGCGGTTTCAGTTGAGTGATATCTACGAAAACCGGACTGCAATCCATACAATATGTTGCTATTAGAACGGTGAGCATACAGTGAGTCCTGAATATGCCTCTCATATATCTTAGACAAAATTGGAAGAGCTGATATAGGCGATAATTCTGTTTATCAGTCTTTTTACCTTGGTTCTTGAAAATGGGGGTCACTTTCGCCGTTTTCAACCTCGACGGAAAGCTACCAATAGAAATACAATGATTAACAAGCCGTGCAAACGACGAATAGCAATGCCTGGTGCAGCAGTCTTTAATACTCTAGTACTACGTCCATCGGCTTATTTGCAGGCATATCTTACAGCAGTTTTAAAACCTTGGCAGTAGAAATTGGAGGAAGTTCAAATGCATGTTTAATTCCTTAACCTTTCTCAAAGGAGATTTAATAGTTTCTTCAGAGAAGCAAGACTTTATAGACTCTAGAAGATTTGTAGGTAGGTTAATGAAAAACGTGTTGAACAGATTGGCAATACGATTTGCGTCAGTTACATGTTCACCATTTTCGTCAAGTTGAAGAAAATAGCTATTCTTAGCTTGTGATTCTCGTGAGAGATCTTTTATTAGAGACCGCAGCTTCTTTGGGTTGTTTTGATGGTCGTTAACTTGTGACTTGAAGAAAGTTTTCTCCGAGTTTCTTATTAAGCGAGTTACGCTCTGTTTTTTTCTTCTTTGAAGACCTTCCAATCAAAGGAATCACTGGTATTACGTGCCTTTTTAAAAAGATAGTCTCTAGTACTGATTTCTTTATTAAGTTCTCCAGTAAACCATTTAGGTTGACTGTTTCTTTTGATTCGTTTTGTTGTTATTGATGCGTGTTTGTCGAGAATGATATTAAATATGTCATACCAGGCGTGGACAATCTCGTCAGTTGTGTGGCTGCAAGTCCGGATGCAAATCAAAAAATAGGCATGTCTAGACATGCATGTATCTACTGCGTTCAATCATGCCTATAGCTACTATGGTGACTTGTAGTGATGTTGCATTCAGAGCTGAACAAGGTGATTTTTGCATGTCGATGCTAGCCATGCTGTATTTTTACCTTAAGAAAGGAACTCAGAGTAAAGCCAGCAAAGCACAGGAGGTTGAGCACTAACAACTCTACTCATATCCAGCACAGAACCATGAGTCCCAAGCCCATGCAGATATGTGCATGGTCACCCATTCAAATACCAACTCAATCAAACTGGGCTTTACTTTGGTCCTCGCGGTGAGAGGCAGTGTGATAATGGCTTGACTATTATAGCTATGGTACTATTTAAAACCTATGGTAATAAAGTATGGTTATTGTTTAGTAGGCCAATCAAATTTTAATACACCAATAACTCACAAAATTTGACTAAAGTATTTAAATAACTTTGTTGCAACAATTTGTCAAATAACAATGGAATCCAGTTGGTAGGTAAAGGAAAATCGTTTGAGATAACAAGCATCTGAAGTATGACTGCTGTAAAGTTTAGAAATAATGAAGTTTGAACGAAGATCTCCAGCAATTGTCATCAAAATTATGAAAGCAGCTTAGCAACTATACATTAATTATTCTTCAAGACTCAAGAGTAGATGTATACTGTATATGCATGCATGCTCTGTAAAAGGTAGAATAAATATTTGACAACTGCAGCATACAATTTAATTACCCCATTATAAATATAAAGACTTGCCGTTTCGGTTTCACACTCTCTACATAGCCTGTCACTGACATTTGACTATTGTACATATGTTATTTAATAGCATAATAATTCCGCTCGTGGACTACCGCAGGCTTTGCACATTCTTGCTTGATCATGAAGCTAGTTTTGTTTTCTTAGAAGAAAATTTCATTTCTGTTCAGCAATGTCAGTTTACAAACCTCGATCAGACTGCTGAATACTGTATTAAATTGTGTAAACATGTTGGCCATATAAATGGCCTCGTCTGAATAATAGGTTGTCCAAAGACTATTAAGAGGCTTTCAAAAACTTATCATCATTCCAACAACGTCTATAGTACATCACGTTTAAAAATTGACCACGATTCCGACTTAAAATACTTACCAAGCTTGTAAAAACTTCTATTCTTGAAATAAATATTCTCGCTCCTTGAACTGATTTTGCTCCGTGCTGTCATAGCAGACTTACATGAAGTACTTGGTTTACAATTTTGGCTTCGGCGGTTTGTCGTCAGTCAATCGTTTAATTCTATGTTTTGATTGGCTCCGAAGGCATTCTTTTGTTAACTTAACTTAACTTAACTTACCTTAACTTACGCAGACGATAGCATAGTATCTACTCGCGCATGCGCAGTAGATACAAAAAGTGCAGCTGCCGAAATGTGGGACTGCCTTGCACAGGAGCATGTAAATGCAGAAGCACTACAGACAGTTGCTGCCAAAATGATGCTAATTATGCTATCGATATCGGAAGGAACATTGAATGGTACAGTAGAATTAAAGTAATTTAGCATCCTTTAATACACTTTTAGTATAGGTTTGTTGAAACAGATAAGGTGCACTTCTCTTCTCCTGTATAGGATAAGGGAAGATATATCAAATATTAAGAATATTGTCCTAGTGCCACGGTGCGTTTGACAAGATGCTGACATCAGAACATACGTACGTGACAGAGGCGGATGCAGCTCGAAATCTGACTGTTGCCCAACGCTGACGTCACAGGACGTCACGTCATATATTCGCCTCTTGATTGACAAAACCAATATTCTCTTTTATATTTTTCGTAAAAACAAACAAAAAAATCCATTTATGCTCCAAGCCTCGATCTAAGCTAGAGCCATTCAAATGAAACGAAAACCTTCTCAGCTTCTAAAGCATTCAATGGTTTTCATTCTTGCTGAATTTGACAACTCCAGATAATTCTGAATAAACGGTAAGTAACGTGTCATCAAACAGATAAATTTATTAATATATGGCCTTGAACTGTCTTCTGTTGAATAAGATTGCAATTTTACAATGACTTTATTTAACGTTTTTTCAGTAGATTCGACCAGATTCCTCTTGCCGAAAAAAAAACACGTTAGAAATTAATGAACAGTAATGTACATATAAATAAACTAAAGGTAATCTTTGAACCTAAATTGTCTAAAGCAAACGTCTAAAAGTAGCCAATAAGAATGATTCACTACACTAGTAACACTAAAACGTATTTTCCAAGATTGACTAAAGTTGACTCGAAAAGAATTTAAGAAAAAATCTCACAAGACGTACCATACGGTGTACTTAACTGAATCAATGGTACTATTATTACATTGAGATGACTTAATAACGAAGTTTGTAAGTCCGTTAAGCGTTTACAAATACATACAAGTTACAAATTATTGCTATACTAAGTCGTAGTTAACCCTATCCAGACTGGGCTTTTTTTGTCTTCTGGGACTGGGGGGGCGGGGGGGGGGGGGGGGGGGCGAAAGTGCCCGCGGTCAATATCTCCTGAACCATTTGGTGTATTCCGACGAAACTTTTACAGGTGGATGGTATGCCTTGTTCAAGTATGTGTTACACTTATGTTGTCATGGCGACAAATTATGACGTCATTAATTGCAAAAACCCCGGATTTCTAGAATTTCCAAAAATTTTTTCCTATTGTTTTGTTAACATAAAAAAGGTAGTATATCAAAAAAATAGTTTCTCTTTATTAAAAAGTGCTTACTTTTATTGTAACTATTATAAAAGCAAACATAATAAAAATTGTCGGCTAAAATTTTGTGTTGGTAGGTGTTCACGACTCCGCTGTAACTTTTTTTTGGCGTAATATTTTTTCACCAAATTTTCGACACATAAAGCCCATACATATTTAGGAAAAGTCATAAAATTTCACAACCATACCTGTACTGGTTTAGGAGATATTAACTTTTAAATTCAGTGCTGGCACTTTCCAGATCAGATAAGGCCATAGCAAAAGCATTTTCGACACTATGAAATGCACCTTTTTCATGTTGTGCTTTAATCAGAGGGTGGGATACATAATAACCAGGATTACTGGAAAGCTCAATGCTTGTCAGAGCGCTTCATTCCCAAACAAAGCAATCGAACATGCGTTATACAAGCAATTCCCATTTGCTGTAGTTCTGTAAACAAGACAAAAGGCCGAAATGTAAATTCAAACTTCCAACTGACATCGTATTTATGATATCACTATAGCCTTGTGGCAATATATTGTCATGGTAATTAGATCTTGAATATAAAATCACTCAAATTTACGCACGAATGACGGTAATAGGAGACGCGCGCTGCAGTTTCGCCCCCCCCCCCCCCCCCAATTTACGCACGAATGACGGTAATAGGAGACGCGCGCTGCAGTTTTGCCCCCCCCCCCCCCCCCCAACCAATTGCTTTATGTAATATTTTGCTTCCCGAACCAAACGTTGCTAAAAAAAACTTTTAATTTCTTACTCTTCGGTTTGGGTCGGGGAAGATAAAATTACCGTTACAACAATAAGAATTTTTTCCCCTCTCATTTACTGTCATGCAATGGCTGATCTAATAATAACTAATATCATAAGTTAGCGATTAATGAAATCAGATTCGGGAATATCAATTTAGTAGCCGGTGTTTGATCTGAGGAGCTGTCTGTGTGAAAGAAAACCGCGCGCCACGTGTATTCCACTTATATATATATATATATATATATATTTTCGCTTACCTCAAAAGTCTGCAACAGGCTGTTTCATCTAAAAAATAATCTTCAGGCAGATGACAATTTTCGAAAACAGGGGGTGCTTATATTCTTCCTGCCGGGACGTGGGAGTGTGGGGGCGAAACAATACATGCATTCATGGCTTTTGTTGCGCTGTTTGCGCGGAATTTATTTCGATGACGACATTGACTGACAATTTCTGCTCTTTTGTTGAGTAAACAATTCTTGTTTTTATCTTTCAAAATATAAAATTTTTCTTCTAAACATAAATTAATCGTTTTGAACCTCCCGTGTACGAAATAGAATGTTTTAAAATTTGCCAATTAATACTAAAATCCTTATTGTTTTCTTTCAATGCCCAAATATATTTCGAAAGTTCGGTGTCGTTTGCATGCTTTTTATGCTGAAAAGATTTAGTGTGGTTGGCCAATCGCTCTTTGAATGTGGTTGAAGTCATGCCAATGTAATTCTTGATCGTGTTTGTGTTGTTTACTGTGACTGTTGCTTTGTATACTATGTCCCTAGTCATGCATTGTTTTCTAAGTGGACAATTTAAATAGTGTCCTTATCCTGTGGCATGTTATTCCTAGATATGTGTGCATTGTGTTTAGTGATTATTGACTTAACATTGTTCATGCAGCTGTAACTTACTTTGACTGTGTTTCTGTTAAAAATCTTATGGAGCTTGTGGTGTGGTGGGAAGTGCTTGTCAATTAGGTTTAGGAAATTACGTCCTATGTTTGTGCTTACACTCTTGCTAAAAGGTGGGTTGAACCAAGTGATGTTGCGTTGCCTATTCCTGCGTGGTTGCTGTGCTGTGTGTTGATTGTAGCTAAGATCATGATCAAAGTTGCTGTGCCAAAGTGCGTTCTGATATATGGGTGCAGATTCCTGAAAAACTTGTTCATCTGATGAGAGAAGTGCAATGCGCTTGTTGATTGATGCAGGTAACTGTCTTGTGATGCTTGGTGGGTGGTTATAGAGTGCTTATTTATGTAAAGCGGATCGTCATTGGGCTTCCTATAGAGCCTATAATTTCCATTGTTAAGGTCGAAAGTTACATCTAAAAAGTTTACTATGTGTAAATTTGATTAGGCAGTAATTTTTAGGTCAAACTGCTCGAAAATTTTGTGGAGTTCTTTCCTTGTTTTGTCTGCTAAACGTGCTGATTTACTTTTTATGATAGCCAAACCGTCATCTCTATATAGGCCAATGCTTTCTTTGCCAAATTTGTTACTTAGGTGATTTAAAATGAAAAGGCCTACTAACTCACAAACTTCCGCGCCGTCGAAACAACCCATGGTAACGTCAAACAAACTATTGCTATCTTTTTTTATCCATGAAATTCCGGTATTGAAAAGGAGAGATTTTCTAGCGTGTTTTATTATTGAAATATTGTTTTCAGTTATAGTAGCCAAATTCGAAGCCCAAGATAATGCTTGGTCCAATAGTTTTTCAGAAATAGACGGATAGAAATCGACAATGTCAAACGAAATAAAACTATGTCTGTCCTTATCTTTTATATTGCCAAACCACTCAATTACTTGTTTTGTATTTCTCCATTGATTTAAATTCAGTTTTTGTCTCAAATTGGAATTAATTTTGTCCAAAATCACCTTACTTAGTTTTCCGGATTCGCTTTTAGCGGGGTTAATTAATCGGCATTTTGGATTGTTTTCGAAATTTTCTTTGTGGTCTTTTAAAGATATAAATGCTTCGCGTTTTTTCATTTTTTCAATTTTGTCGCCGATTCCTAAACTGTTTTCGAAAATTGTCATCTGCCTGAAGATTCTTTTTTAGATGAAACAGCCTGTTGCAGACTTTTGAGGTAAGCGAAAATCTATATTTGCTCTAACTATATGTTATCGAGCACTATTTGCGTTTCGTAGACCAAAACCCACACGTATATATATATATATATATATATATATATATATATATATATATATATATATATATATATATATATTATATATATATATATATATATATATATATATATATATATATATATATATATATATTATATATATATATATATATATATATATATATATATATATATATATATATATATATATATATATATATATATATATATATATATATATATATATATATATATATATATATATATATATTAGTGGAATACATATATTCAGTCAAAAGAAGTGTCAGAAGACCTGTAGATATATAAAACTTTATACATATAATTTTTATATCTACACTTCTTTTGATTGAATTATAGCTATGTTGAACTGGAGAAGGAGGTTTTATGATCGATTTATATATATATATATATATATATATATATATATATATATATATATATATATATATTTGTGAAATTCATTACTAATTCATGACTTTTGCAGCCAATCCAATTTCAGAAATTACGTCACATGTATACCCCTGTAAACCCCATATACAAACTAAAACCAATGATGCTAATTAGTTACAACCACTAGTGGATGTATATTCTTCTGATACAACCACTAGTGCTTCTAACTAATTAGCATCTCAATATCCCAAAGGGATTTTTACTATTCATTCATTTCACAAGTTGTTTACAACACTCGCGTCCTTAATTGTTGTATTGAATATACAATCACTCGCCTTCGGCTCG
This sequence comes from Corallium rubrum, assembly GCA_964035015.1. NCBI lineage: Eukaryota > Metazoa > Cnidaria > Anthozoa > Scleralcyonacea > Coralliidae > Corallium > Corallium rubrum. The sequence continues at coordinate 12,775,913 of OZ036000.1, read as the reverse complement.
TGATTGTATATTCAATACAACACGGCCGCTCGTGTTGTAAACATTACATATATATATATATATATATATATATATATATATATATATATATATATATATATACGCCGCTGGCACCGGACGATAAGCTTAACTCGTCGTTTTTAACGTTAAACTTGAATCAATGTACCGCCTGGCTCCTCAGCGTTAAATTTAACACAACAAGCGTAATTTGCCTACCTTGTTGGACGGCAGTCTTTTGACCTATTCCTTTGGCTGACAGGAAATTGTAGATGGGCCAAATGGCATATCTTTCCCGGCGAAATTCTCTCAGTTACCCTCTTGGTTGTTTGTGTGGCAAACAACTCTCAAACGCTCATGCAGGCTTTCTCTATATTCAGTTTGAATCGCGTCTTGCGTGCCACCGGTTAGTATCGTTTGCAATTCGACCAAAATCTCACCAGCCATAAAACTATTTGAAATTTCCCTTCTTCGACTCGAGCTAGCCAAAAAAGGGTACAATGGCTAAAATAAACAGATGAACCGCAAAATTTCATTGGCCGGACTTAATTAGCTCTTCCGCTATAGCTGAGCGTCAGTCAACCATATCTGAGCGATAGTGAACTCTCGAAGTTTAATTGGCTAGGCTCTGGTCACTGTCGCTCCTCAATATCTGAGCGACAGTCAACTCGAAGTTCAATTGGCTGGACGCTGGTCACTGTCGCTCCATCAAAATCTGAGCGATAGTCAACTCAAACTCTGATTGGACCATGCAGCCTTGATCAGTGTAGCTCGCGCAAATGTGAGCTACACTGAACAATTGCGTGTAGTTTGCGTGTATTTCGCAGGGCTGTGATTAAAAGTGTCGTGTTTCAAGTAAACACTTCTTTGGCGTTAGCGGCCTTGGTATATAACAATTGTTTTGTCCTGTTCATTTCGTGCTGTAATGTTGTTGTAAGTTTAAGTTAGAATAATTTCTCCAGTCTTATTAGACGTTTAAAGTGATTCTGCCATTGCGTAATATTTATTTTGAATTCGGATATATTTTATATCTGAAATTTCTGACTGTCGCTCGAGCGACACTCGCGACAGTCTGTATCCGCCGCTGCGTGACCATACATAATCTGTGAAGCCCAGATACTACCAAAAATTTTGTTTTAATTAATAACAATCAGTCATAGACAGTTAAATAAAATATTTATCTGTAAATGGCAAAAAAGGAGTCTGAAAAGTATGAGTATGAAAAGGGGATATTTCAGAATTTGTTATAATGTCGACAATGTAGAAACGCATGGATTATCTAGTACCTTAACGTTTCAGTGGCGTTCTTGCCACTAATTAAGTAAAACTGTGTGGGAATGTTAATGGATCAGTATAAAGAGTTCAATATTTCCCCTCTTTTTTGAGCCATCGCACACAAGTACTAACTGCACTTCTAGCATCCTTTTTAGGAGTCACGTGACCAGAAAATCACGTGATCATCGTGCACCAAAAACAAAATCCCCTAAAACATGTTACATATGTCACCTGCTGATTTTGGTAAAATTCCAACTACTTTAGAATTTGATGTAGCGAGATACAACACACAGCCTCGTTTTCATTTCTTAATTACGTATGTGAATAAAAATTGCTGATTCAAGGGGTCAAAATTACCGAATCAAACAAAATTTTCGTGTTCGGCAACTTTTCCTCGCATTTGCCGACAGAAAGTCCAGTTCTGGGAAAGTTATCCCAGTCGAAAAGTTCCATCTGGCTTAACGGAAAGCAAAACGTCCAAAAATGGGATAGATTTGTCTAGATTTTGTAATTCCATAGTGAATTTGATTGAAGGGTGAATGCCGTTAAGGTGGTCAAGAACATTAGACAAAGCATTCAAACCGTGTGACTGAGGTACTGGTCGTTTTCACATACCTGATTTTAACCGCGCACTTGCAAGAGCCTTCTTCTCGAACTCATCCATGTATAAGTTAACCATGATTGGAGAGAATGGGGAACCCATTGGTGATCCAGTCGTTCGTTCGAAAACTCTGTTCCGCCATTGAAAACAAGTTGATGTAAGGCACAGAGTCAACAGCTGATAAACCTGTTCTGCAGAAGGTTTCGTTCTTTCTTTTTATTTATTTATTTATTTATTTATTTATTTATTTATTTATTTATTTATTTATTTATTTATTTAAAATTATTTATACACGGTAGCCTATTCAACTAAAAGTAAAAGTTGTTTTTCAAAGGGTCGTGTGTTAAAACTACATTTACATGCCATATTTAATACTAACTAATCTATAATTACAATTTTTTTTAAAAAACAACTACACTACAATTAAAAATATATTTATAAAAAATATAAGTACAATGATATAAAATATTATTTACAACAAAAGGTTAATTCAAAACGTTTTTACCAATAGTTAGCTCTTAATTTCTATATTATCTTTTCCTCGTTAGGTAGGGCATTCCAGATCACTGAAGCTCTATAGCTGAAACTTTTTTTCATGGCATTAGTGTTCGGTTAAGGTAACGAAAGCATACAATTGTTACTTCTTAAGTTATAACAACCTCGATTTGTTAGAGAAAACAAATGAGATAAGTTACGGTGATTTGATTTGCCAGCTATAATTTTCTTAATAAGGTGCGTCAGCTGTCCATCCCTTCGTGTTTGTAAATCTTTCCACCCGAGTTTTATTCGGGTATTTGTAGCTGACATATAATAACTATCACCTGTTATTATACGACCGGCTTTGTTTTGAAGTTTTTGTATCTGATGTTTTAAATTGTTTGAGAAATTGTCCCATACCAAAGAGCAATAGTCAAAATAAGGCATTACTAGTGCCTGGTATAATCGTTTCAGACTTTCGATGCTGATAACGTTTTTGACTCTTCTCAGTAATCCAATTGCTTTTGAATTTTTTTTACATGTAGCGTCAATATGATTCTTCCAAGACATATTTTCATCAACCAACACTCCTAGCGTTTTTGTGTGCTTTACACGATTAATATTTTGTGGACCAATGGGCAATTTGCATTATCGCAATGCATGCTGGTAGTTGAGGTACGGATTCACTTTCGGGGGAAATGGCCGGCGTCAGGCGAGCATTTCGCCTGAAAGATTAATTCACGGTTTTAGCGGTATTTTCTTTCCCGAACGAGAAATTTTTACTTCTCGTTAGGACAGGTAGGTTATGAACTATGTTCTGTGTAAATGGCAGCAAAACTGCTTTTGATACTGGCGAGAAAATTACTTCAGAGTTGTCGATGGAGTGAAGAACGTTCGAACAAAACCATGCTTGAAGAAAGAAGTTCTTACACATTTCTAGGTGAGTAAAGAAATCGATTGCTGTACAGTAAGCCATTTGGCCTCACATTCATGCATGTGTAGTAGATCTATTCAGATCGTATAGTTGATGCCCTTGTAAATGTCTCTTCTCGCCATTTTCGCTTCTTGAAATTGACAAGGCTTTGAAAGAGCTCCCGATCACTTGTTCGAAGACATTAACCTCGTGACGCTTTGTTTTGATTTGTTTTGGCGCGAAAAAAAACTTGTTTCACTAGCAACTGTTCAGGTTTTTTGCAAAAGCTCCGAGTGCAAAGTGCTTTAGCTTGGGTTTTGGCCTTCGTTTTTCTTCTTTCCCCCTTTGTGGTCGCTTGGTTCTTATCCTCTTACGTAAACGGTAGGTTCTAGAATAGTATTGGTCGTAAATTTACATTTACGACTGTCATATTTTTTAATATTTAAAAAATAGTGGTTTCCTGTTGCCGTGTCTCGAGCAACAAGGTTTTAAATTAGTTGAAACGACCAGGAAATACTGTAATTTTTGTGTTAAAATACAGTAGAATAGGCTAAAAGAATTCGTTCTAAATTCGTCAGTCTATATATAAACTTTAATAATTCTATTCGACTGTTGTCAGAGCCTGGCAGGCTATAGCTAGTTTTAAATTTATTCAATAATATAAATTGTAGTACTGAGTGGTTTTAACAGGCATTTATTTAAAACTTAAATATCTAATTAAATTGTAAATATTAAATTATATTAAATATCTGTAAATATTAAATTGTAAATATTTAATTGCATAAACTTAACCCATAATATAAATTCATAGATATAATCAACAATTTTTTAAATATTAAGTAAGATGGAGGATGAACCTAGTACTTCAATGGGAGTGAAGGAACAATTGCCATTACCAGTAACAAGACATGAAAAAAGGTGGACAAAAAGCTTAAAGAATATACCAAGTCTTTCATACACACTGGTGGAGGAGCACTTAATTTTAGCATCTGAAAAAACACCAGATCAGAAGCCAGCAGAGGCCTTGAACCACAAAAAGGGTGGATATCGATTATTCAAGGCTGGATATGCAACACAAATTTGGGTCAAGTCTGATGTTAAGAAAGGTGATAAGACTGTTCATTTCCTTGTTCGTTGTCAAGTAAGTGCTGAAATGCGAAAAAAGGAGTACTTGGTTTATGTTCACTTGGACAAAATATCTGGAAATATTGAATTTGCAAAATGTCACTGTCCTGCTGCGGCTGGAGGGCGCTGTAAGCATGTAGCAGCAATTTTGTTTCAGCTTTTAGACTTTATAGAATTGGAGTTAACTGAAATACCTGATGACAGAACATGTACCCAGGAACTTCAACAGTGGCATGTTCCCAAAAAAAGCCACACGAAAGATGCTGTTCTATTTGAAGACCTCATTTTCCCACAAGACAGTTATGAAAAGGACAAAAAAGACCGTAAGCGTCGAGTTGTGGACGGGAACAGAGAAGGGTACAGTTCAACAAAAGACAAGGTTAAAGAGATAGTTTATAACTCATTCCTGTCCGGGGGCTTCCCCAGAGGTGAATAAAATTGTCTGGCGTTAACCAGAATAAAATACTAAAGACCGATTCGGACAAGAAAGAGTTAAAGAGATAGTTTATAAAGAGATAGTTTATAACTCATTCCTGTCCGGGGGCTTCCCCAGAGGTGAATAAAATTGTCTGGCGTTAACCAGAATAAAATACTAAAGACCGATTCGGACAAGAAAGAGTTAAAGAGATAGTTTATAAAGAGATAGTTTATAACTCATTCCTGTCCGGGGGCTTCCCCAGAGGTGAATAAAATTGTCTGGCGTTAACCAGAATAAAATACTAAAGACCGATTCGGACAAGAAAGAGTTAAAGAGATAGTTTATAAAGAGATAGTTTATAACTCATTCCTGTCCGGGGGCTTCCCCAGAGGTGAATAAAATCGTCTGGCGTTAGCCAGAATAAAATACTAAAGACCGATTCGGACAAGAAAGAGTTAAAGAGATAGTTTATAAAGAGATAGTTTATAACTCATTCCTGTCCGGGGGCTTCCCCAGAGGTGAATAAAATCGTCTGGCGTTAGCCAGAATAAAATACTAAAGACCGATTCGGACAAGAAAGAGTTAAAGAGATAGTTTATAAAGAGATAGTTTATAACTCATTCCTGTCCGGGGGCTTCCCCAGAGGTGAATAAAATCGTCTGGCGTTAGCCAGAATAAAATACTAAAGATCGATTCGGACAAGAAAGAGTTAAAGAGATAGTTTATAAAGAGATAGTTTATAACTCATTCCTGTCCGGGGGCTTCCCCAGAGGTGAATAAAATCGTCTGGCGTTAGCCAGAATAAAATACTAAAGACCGATTCGGACAAGAAAGAGTTAAAGAGATAGTTTATAAAGAGATAGTTTATAACTCATTCCTGTCCGGGGGCTTCCCCAGAGGTGAATAAAATCGTCTGGCGTTAGCCAGAATAAAATACTAAAGACCGATTCGGACAAGAAAGAGTTAAAGAGATAGTTTATAAAGAGATAGTTTATAACTCATTCCTGTCCGGGGGCTTCCCCAGAGGTGAATAAAATCGTCTGGCGTTAGCCAGAATAAAATACTAAAGACCGATTCGGACAAGAAAGAGTTAAAGAGATAGTTTATAAAGAGATAGTTTATAACTCATTCCTGTCCGGGGGCTTCCCCAGAGGTGAATAAAATCGTCTGGCGTTAGCCAGAATAAAATACTAAAGACCGATTCGGACAAGAAAGAGTTAAAGAGATAGTTTATAAAGAGATAGTTTATAACTCATTCCTGTCCGGGGGCTTCCCCAGAGGTGAATAAAATCGTCTGGCGTTAGCCAGAATAAAATACTAAAGACCGATTCGGACAAGAAAGAGTTAAAGAGATAGTTTATAAAGAGATAGTTTATAACTCATTCCTGTCCGGGGGCTTCCCCAGAGGTGAATAAAATCGTCTGGCGTTAGCCAGAATAAAATACTAAAGACCGATTCGGACAAGAAAGAGTTAAAGAGATAGTTTATAAAGAGATAGTTTATAACTCATTCCTGTCCGGGGGCTTCCCCAGAGGTGAATAAAATCGTCTGGCGTTAGCCAGAATAAAATACTAAAGACCGATTCGGACAAGAAAGAGTTAAAGAGATAGTTTATAAAGAGATAGTTTATAACTCATTCCTGTCCGGGGGCTTCCCCAGAGGTGAATAAAATCGTCTGGCGTTAGCCAGAATAAAATACTAAAGACCGATTCGGACAAGAAAGAGTTAAAGAGATAGTTTATAAAGAGATAGTTTATAACTCATTCCTGTCCGGGGGCTTCCCCAGAGGTGAATAAAATCGTCTGGCGTTAGCCAGAATAAAATACTAAAGACCGATTCGGACAAGAAAGAGTTAAAGAGATAGTTTATAAAGAGATAGTTTATAACTCATTCCTGTCCGGGGGCTTCCCCAGAGGTGAATAAAATCGTCTGGCGTTAGCCAGAATAAAATACTAAAGACCGATTCGGACAAGAAAGAGTTAAAGAGATAGTTTATAAAGAGATAGTTTATAACTCATTCCTGTCCGGGGGCTTCCCCAGAGGTGAATAAAATCGTCTGGCGTTAGCCAGAATAAAATACTAAAGACCGATTCGGACAAGAAAGAGTTAAAGAGATAGTTTATAAAGAGATAGTTTATAACTCATTCCTGTCCGGGGGCTTCCCCAGAGGTGAATAAAATCGTCTGGCGTTAGCCAGAATAAAATACTAAAGACCGATTCGGACAAGAAAGAGTTAAAGAGATAGTTTATAAAGAGATAGTTTATAACTCATTCCTGTCCGGGGGCTTCCCCAGAGGTGAATAAAATCGTCTGGCGTTAGCCAGAATAAAATACTAAAGACCGATTCGGAGAAGAAAGAGTTAAAGAGATAGTTTATAAAGAGATAGTTTATAACTCATTCCTGTCCGGGGGCTTCCCCAGAGGTGAATAAAATCGTCTGGCGTTAGCCAGAATAAAATACTAAAGACCGATTCGGACAAGAAAGAGTTAAAGAGATAGTTTATAAAGAGATAGTTTATAACCTGGTAATTTCGAACATACCTGATCAAGTGAAGATAGCGGATGTGTTGACTCCTGACGAAGCTGAAATATTCACTGATCATTGCATTGTCTCCTTCACACTCGCAACTTCTATGAAAGCGCCACCAAAGAGTCGACGTTCCGTTTACGATTACAACAGTGGAGACTTTACAGGGTTACGGTCTGCTCTTTGCGCAGCGAATTTATCAAGCTTAATATTAACTGACAGTGGTGACATAAACAGTGATTGGCAACGTTGGAAAGACGCTTTCTTGATTTGCGTGGCTAATTTTATTCCAAGAAAAAAGCTCAAGGGAAGAAATCCTATTCCTTGGATAAATGGCACAATTATCAATTTAATAAGAAAAAAGGATTCCATTCGTCAAAAGCTTAAGATATCTCCATCCGCTCTTCTGCAAAGGAAGTTCAAGCGCATGCGCTCGGAGGTAAAACGCATGATCCGGGAGAGCCGCGAACTATTCTTTGCTTCCATTGAAAATGACTTGCATTCTAACCCCAAACGCTTTTGGTCAATTCTTAAGAGCAAATCTAAACTGAGAAATATCCCAGATCTGATCTCTATGGTCTGCACAGGCGAATGCGAAACAACCAGCGTCAGGCAGAGAACACTTGCCAATAACCCAAAGAAGATTGCAAATCTATTCAACCGCTACTTTGCGTCCGTCTTTACAACCAATTTACCGACTGGATCACCTGACAACAGCCAACAAGATCCGCCTGGGCTGATATTAAAAGACGTGACTCTCACCACCAGTGAGGTTTTGCACGTTTTAAACAACGTGGACATCAATAAAGCGACAGGACCAGATGAAATTCCTGCCAGGATTCTGAGAGAGTCCGCTGATGAAATCGCACCATCATTATGCGAACTATTCAATAAATCACTTAGCATGGGTGTTCTGCCGGAGGAATGGAAACTCGCTAACGTTGTCCCCGTATACAAGAAGGGAAAGAGAGAATATGCGGAAAACTATAGGCCCATATCACTACTGCCTATCGTGTCTAAAATATTGGAACGTTGTGTCTTCAATGCGATTAAAGCACGTGTATACAGTCTGATTGCTGCATGTCAGCACGGCTTCATCGCTAATAAATCCTGTGTTACGCAATTAATCGAGGTCCTTGACTACATCGGTTCCCAGCTTGACAGCGGAGGTCAAACTGACGTCATCCTTCTTGACATGTCAAAAGCGTTTGACAAAGTAAACCATCAGAAGCTGATCGAAAAACTTCGTCAATACGGTTTTGGTGGAAATATTTTACAATGGTTCCAGTCCTACTTGCATAACCGCCGACAGAGAGTCACTGTTCTTGGTGCCACTTCAAACATTCTCCCAGTCACCTCTGGTGTGCCTCAGGGCTCAATCCTAGGTCCAATGTTGTTTTTATTGTATGCCAATAGCTTACCTGATGCTGTTATCTCCAGTCAAGTAGCTGCCTTTGCGGACGACACGAAGATATACAAGATGATAAAATCTTCTGATGATGCCTCGTGTCTACAGAACGACTTGAACAACCTCGACTCTTGGTCATCTTCAGCCGGGCTTTTATTCAACGAGACCAAATGTAAAACTCTGCGGATAACACGGAAACTAAAACCTGTCGCGACAGATTATATACTGAATGGTACTCCATTGGTTGAGACCAGAGAGGAAAAAGATCTTGGGGTTTGGATCACAAGCAACTTGTCTTGGTCCAAGCAAGTTTCGGAACAATGCTCTAAAGCCAACCGAACGCTGGGCTATATCAGAAGGAATACAAGGCATATCCGCAGCATTCAAGTGAGACGGACCATTTACCTTGCGTTGGTGCGCCCTCATCTGGGATACGCCACTCAAGTCTGGGCTCCCCAGTCCAAAGACCTTATTAGGCAACTTGAAAGAATACAGAGACGGGCATCGAAATATATACTGAACTTACCTTTTTCTTGTGACCAATCCTATAAAGAACGACTTATTAACCTTGATCTTCTACCATTATGTTATTGGCATGAATACTTGGACATGGTTTTTTTTTCAAAGCAACCAAAGGCTTAATAAATCTGAATCCTACTGTAATCCCCTCTGTGGTCTGCTGTTCAAAACCTACTCGATCAAATACTAACTGTAACTCTGTCCACTTCATCATTCGTAAATGCAGAACTACCACTTTCCAGAGATCATACTTCAACAGAACTACAAGAATATGGAACACGCTCATTAACGAACTTACCAATATTAATTTCAATGCACTAGAACTGGCCACATTTAGATCTCTAATGCTCAGCTACTACTTTACTGCTCTTGTGAATACCTATAACCCTGACGATCCACGTTCTTTCAAAACTATATGTCCAAATTGTAATAATTCTCGCAGTCTAACCCGCAGCATTACTTGCTGTTTTTAGTATTTATTTCTATATTGTATGTATGTTGTATAATGTGTAAGTTTTATTAGAATATTTGACTTCAATTTTTATATTTTTGGGCCCGCAGTAATTGGCCTTCACGCTGTTGCGGTGACCCTGCCATAGGTATACATGTATTTAGTCAAGTCTATGGCGAAGCTTATAAAATAAATAAAATAAAATAAATAAACTCATTCCTGTCCGGGGGCTTCCCCAGAGGTGAATAAAATCGTCTGGCGTTAGCCAGAATAAAATACTAAAGACCGATTCGGACAAGAAAGAGTTAAAGAGATAGTTTATAAAGAGATAGTTTATAACTCATTCCTGTCCGGGGGCTTCCCCAGAGGTGAATAAAATCGTCTGGCGTTAGCCAGAATAAAATACTAAAGACCGATTCGGACAAGAAAGAGTTAAAGAGATAGTTTATAAAGAGATAGTTTATAACTCATTCCTGTCCGGGGGCTTCCCCAGAGGTGAATAAAATCGTCTGGCGTTAGCCAGAATAAAATACTAAAGACCGATTCGGACAAGAAAGAGTTAAAGAGATAGTTTTTAACGAGATAGTTTATAAGAAACATGATTTAGAAAAACTTAAAAGTGGTTTGGAAACAGCTCGAAGTAACTGCCCTTTAATTGATCTTCTTGCGGACAACAAATGCATTCCATCTGACTCTGATGTGAGCAAATTACCATCAAGGCAAAGAATGCTCCATGTAGAGGTAACCAAAAATAACCTGGAGTCAACAGCAGTAAGATCTCATGTAGTTTCAAAATTAACTGAAAACACTGATTTTTCGGTGATTCCTGAGGAACCAAAGAGCACTGAATTTGTAAAAAATAGGTACGCAATGCGTACATGCGGATACTGAAATGTATTTGGCTTGAAAGCCTAAGTGTAAGATAAATACTTTTGCATTGTAAATTCAATTGCATGGTGAAAACACACTAAAACATAGAAAATATTAGATAATCTTGTGACATATATGAGTTCAGCATGGAGTTGCATTATACAAAATATTTTTTTAAAATCTAATACTTTTGTTGTATTACTTGTTACAACATTTTCAAATTTCCATTGCAGCGAATTTAAATATTTAACTTTGCATTACATTACATTACATTACATTACATTAGACTATAAACCAATAAAATGGAGGCTTGTTTTAGTACTTTTTATAGCTTATGACAGTTTTGTCTTATATTTTTACAAAGATACATTATGATCATTAAATTCAAAGTCGAAAACCAAAACAAACCTGATCATAATTAGCATTGTGATATTATATGATTTAACTTTTGCTCTACAAACTGTAACATGCTTTCTAAGATAATTATGACCAGTACAAACACCAATTCTTATATTTTAAGTTTTTCATGCAGTCCCTGTGCACTGTCAAATTGTTTTTGAAGCAATAAAAGATTATTATCCTGGACCAGGGTGTGCAATTTTTCCAGAAAGTAAATTACCAACATTTCCAATGTAGCTTTCTTGTATTGATATACAGTAGTTGCTATATGGTGCATGTGCAATTTAACGTTACACTGTGGTTCGTATTCAGCTGTCCATAATCTTGATCCATTGTTTTAAGTTATATACACTATGGATCTTGGCATAAAATTGTAACAATGTACAATTTGCTTTCTTGTATTGACGCTGTTGCTAGACCAGCAAGAGGTATGGTTCAACAATGTATACAGGGAGTCTGTTGACAAGCGTACCATTGAACTTTTCTGTTTGTGTTCATCAACTTTTTTTCTCATTCAATGTTGGTCACGTTGTTAATATGTCATTTTCTAAAATAGAACAAAAAGAATAAATAAACAAAATAAATAAATAAAAATTCAAAAACAATGATTAGTAACACATACCTGATGTTTGCCATATGGGCTTGGATGGTAAAATGGGGTGATAATTAACTGAATCACCCCAAAAGCTGTTCTCAAATCACTTTGAGGACAAGGTCTTGAATTACCAATTTTTTAAAACATTTTTTACTTTTACAACATAGTTAAATTTACGTAATTTGCATTATTTTAGCTATTTTATCTGGAGTTTATACTGTCTTGTAATTTATATTACTGAATGAAATTGAATGTGTGAATTAATTAAGTCTTGAGCATTTCTTTATGTCCCTTATCTTGTTGAATTGTTATAGTGTCAATAGCAAAGTTAATAGACTAGTTTTTGCTCTTATGAAACAGAGTGAATATTTTGACTATAGTCTATTGTTACATCAACCATCCAATTCACATTAAAATCTCCAATAAATATATTTTGCTGTGAAGCGTGCTCAGAAAGAATATCAAGTAATGCTGAACATAGTTGCCTTACAGGAATTTTTGGAGAGCGATAAACTCCTATTATAGTTAAATCTTGTTGGTTGGTGACTTTTATAATAGTGAATTCAATACCATGAACATTGTGACAGCAAGGATATCCCTCAACAAATGGCATCTTGCTGTAAACCGCTGTACCACCGTATGGTCGTCTATTATCATGCTGATTAAACATGGCGTCATTTCTAAATAGTTGAAAACCATTAAGATTGTATATTTCATTGTCGTCGAATGGACTGAACTGAACCTTGTTTCTGTAAATATTGTTATATCATTGGAAGGATAATTAAAGTCTTTTCTAACATCTTCAATATGTTTGTGTAGTGATCGAGCATTTAAATGAGAAACCTTTAATTCAGATTGATGGATGTCATAAAGTGGGGTAAAACAAAGCTGCAAGCTTCTTTCTGTCCTTAGCTTTTCCATTTCGGCTACAACTTTTGAATCAACAGCAATTTTATTTTCACACAGGTCAGTGACATATAATCCTTCGATCGTAGTAACTCTACTAAGTGCAACATAATGGATATGGGGAAAAGCTCTTTTAGTGTCAAGATTGACAACAATTTCAGTCTGAGTATCTCCTTGAGACCTGTGTACAGTTTTAGCTGCTGCTAGACGAAGTGGGAATTGTTTTCTTACTACTTGAGCTGCTTTGTTTCTACCAACAACAAATTGTGTAGTTACGGGTCTAATTGGTGTCCATGTCCGTTGTATACCTCGCACATAAAGATGTCTGTTTTCATGTCTAGTTTTCTTTCCAAGATCTTCATCGTCAAACTCTACCCATATTATACCAGATGGTTTACGTGGTTGATGTAGTTGAACTAATTTAATAACATTACTAGCACCGTTTGTTAGACCATCGTCAGTTCTTACATTTAATGCAATTTCTGTTCTGAGGCCTTCAGCAAGACGTAGGTTTGTTGCAAGCTGCTTTGTGTTTCTTAGAGCAACGTGTGGTATTTGCCTCAATATTTTGTCTCTTAATTCAGCAGAATTAGCTCCAATCACACTGTCTTGTGCGTTAATAATGTATTTATTTCCTGTGGATCTTTGATAAACTGTTTCATTATACTCATCAACATTATTGTTTTTTATGAAGAGACGAGGAGCTTCTGTTGGGCAATTTATTTCTTCAACACATCTTTCTTTAATCTTCATGATATCATTTTTAGTATGTTTACCTTCTCTTAGTCGGTTTAAAATCTCAGCGAAAACTCTGCTTTCTCGCTGTCTCATAATTTCATCAAGTTCAAACATATGAAAGTATTTTTTCCACAGATTAGGAGCAAGTATGCTATATTCTGAATTTTGGATATCATTGAAAACATAACCATCAAATACAGGTTGTAATTGGAATAAATCTCCAATTGCAATTATGCTAACACCTCCAAAATCTTCCTTGCTGCCCTTTATATCTTTGAGTCGGTTGTTGATTTGAACAGTAAACATATTGTTCCCAACCATTGATACTTCATCTAATAATATTAGTTTCACACCACCTAGTTGAGATCTTAAAGTGTTTAACCGACTGGAGTCCAGTGGTCTGTAATTTTTTAAAGATTGACTAGCTGGGATTGCAAGAGCACTGTGTATCGTGCTACCTTTAATAATATACGCAGCTTTTCCAGTTGGAGCCAATAGTAATATTTTTACCTGATGAAAATCTTCACCCGCACGTGTGTTATAGTATTTGAGTGCAGCTTGATAGACTGATTTTGTTAGGTGAGATTTACCGACACCTCCTCCACCACTTAAAAAACAGTAAAATGGTTTGTCAGATGTTTTAATAAGGTGTAAAGCATGACAGAAAAACTCCTTTTGTTTTTTGTTCAGGGATTGCACCATTGCTCTGTACTCATCATCTTGCATTTCATTTAACACAAGAGGTTCATTATTTAGTGATGTTGATGGGATACCAATATCATCTGATAGATCATACCTTTCATTAAAATCAGGATGTAAATCAACATTACCCTCATTCTCATCTTGTAGTTCATCATGCTGTGTAACTGGTGCTATTGGTCCAAATTGATCATCATCATGCTGGTCTAAATGTTGTTGAATTTCATTCAAGTCATCTGCACAAACTGTATATTGGTTCATCTGTTCAGCAATTTCGTCGGCTAAAGCTAGATAACGTTCTTTGTAAGAGGAACAATTTTTGATTAAATCAGTTGCTTCATTTCTCCATGGAGTAAAGAGCATAATGAGCTCACGATAATGCTTTTCTGGTTGAGATTCTTTATTAAACCAGACACTTCTAATGATTCTGGCATTTGATCGTTTTTTAGTTTTCTTACTTGTTTCACTGTTTTTGAAAAATTGATCAGATATTTCATCATCATTATTTTCATCATCAACTGTTGTTTCCATTGGAAGATTATCAATATCTAATTTTGTTGTTTTTTTGTGGAAGGGTTTTCCACATGAATCATACCATGCTGCCCAATCAGCTAGAGTAACATTTTGTAAGCAAGTAGGACGGTCAACATATTGTTTTAAAAGCCCACCCGAATGAATTTCTTCACATTCATCTTCCATTTCTTGAATCTCACTAATTGGCTTTAAGAGCTGAACTCTTTCATCAGGAGGTGATGTGTTAATAAATACAACTTGGCGTGATGATTTTCTCATTGGTAATTGAAGAACAATGTAAACTGCTTCTTGAGCACTAATTTCTACACTATTTAAAAATGTATTGCCAATGTCTCTTACTTGCTGTTTAATACTAGCATTATCTTCTTTTGCTTCATCACAAGCTTTTCGCAATAATTCACTCATTCCTTTTTGTGCTTTGGAAATGTATGAAACTATGTACATTGCACAAGCATAAACATCAAGAACATACTGAATATCCATATTAGCTTGCCATGCACTCAGACATGCAGGGTTATAATTATTGGCTCTTAGTTCATTTGGTGTTCTTTTTAAAAATATGGTAGGACAATTAAGAGATGATCTAATTGCTAAAATATAGTTTTCCTCAGTCACAGTTAAATCACTCATAAGTTGATCAAAGCTGATATCTTCTCCCTCTTTGAGGTTATTTAGTGTTTTTGAGATATCTTTCCATGATTCTTTCAGTTTTTTTATATCAGTTGGAGTAAAATTGTTGTCTAAAGGATATAGTATTTTAGTTGTGCTCATCGGTGGTTGTGGATAATTAAACCTACACACATTTTTTGACCTTTTACGGCAAGTGTGAGAATGTCTGTGAGTCTGTCTATTTACCAGATCAAGTAGTGTGGAATTATTGTTTGGTTTTTGGCAAGTAATAATTTGGTCAATAAATGATATTACATCATCATCCTCATCAACTCCAAATACAGGTACCCCTTCTAGCCAGATTAGCATGTGAATATGTGGTGAGCCTCTTTGTTGATATTCTACTCTGTAAAACCAATCTTTAATTTTTCCTACAGGTGCAATGTTGCTCATTAAGAATTTTTTTAAAAAGGTATTGAATTGATAGTCAAAATGTCTTGCACAAGTTACTGGGTCACTTTGAATTAATCTACATTTTTCATCCCAATTTAGGTTTTCTAGCTCATTATCACTGTAGTCTCTATGGTCAACAAGTTTACCAAGTATTCTGAGCAAATGGATCCATTTTGTTTCAGCTGATGAAAAGCTACAAAATAATGTTGCTGGACCTAGTTGTCGGATCATAGCAAACAAGTCTTTTTTTGCTTTTTCAAAATATGGTGGAGAGCCTCTCAATGCTCTTAAGAACTTATAGCCTTCATCATGGTGAATAAGTCTTTCTAAACCACCCTGTTGCTTTAACTGACCAGCTGTTATTGTTCGGTTATTCCCTTGCTTACATTTTCTTAAAGCAATTTGAGATTTTCCTAACAAGATTTTCATTTGTAGCTTTTTAGTTTTGAAAAAAATATTTTCAACACACATGGCAGCTGTTCGGTCAGACCTTCTCAATTCAGATTTACAAATATCACTGTAGTAAACACTAACTAACCGCTGTTTGTCTTCTGGTCTTTTTTGACCTAAGAATATTCCAGGGTAAGCTAATTCTTCTGAATATTTATCTCGGAATATACTGAGTGGTTTATTTCCTTCTCCAGGTGCAACATTATGAATTTGCTCTCGTTCACTGTCATTAAGAAAGTCAGTAGCTGTTAGCATACTATCAGTGACTCCTGCAGGTATTTCTGCTTCATCTTCACTAAAACCATCATCATTTGAATCTGCCATGTTATTTTCTGAAGTATTTTTTGTATTACAGTTCTCTTCAGGCCCATTTACTTGAAATTGACCTGCATCATTATGGCTGCCTTCATTAAAGTTTATTGCCCAATTTTGGTCAAATGTTATTCCCTCTTCTTGATATAGGGTACTAGTGTTTGCTAGCCAGGCTGCTGCTTGTAAAACCTTATGTGGTCTCACATTTAAAGACAGTGCTGAACTCTTATACTGGAATCGGCGTTTTAATTGAACTTTTATTGTACCAGTTTCCTGTGGTAGCCTTGGTAACACATTAACAGTGTTAGTTACATCTGCTGGTACATTTACCACATTACCATTTATTTTCAATTGCTTTCCCCTTGGAGCTTGCATGATCTTTTGAAATGCTAATCTTGGTGCAATAAGTCTGCATTCTAATTCATTCAAATAAAAAAAATCAGGTTTTTGTGGAAACTTCATACCATTTGCTATTGCATAAGGTGGAATTTTAGTTTTCCTTAAATATTTGTTACAAGATTGGCAAAGCCACTCCAGATTGTTTACACTTATTACGTTGTTCAGGTATTTGATTGAGTCAGGATTTGATAGCCGGATTTTTTCTGCCAGGCAAACACTATGTTTGTACCATAATTGATCACAACATGTGCAAATGTAAAGAGGCCCTTGTGATACAGCATTGTGAAATTCACTTATTATGTCAGTCACAGTCTTTGATTGTTGTATGCTTTTGTTATTTTTATATTCTTGCACCTGTGATAGTCTTTTTTTCTTTGCGTCTGCTGATTCATTTTGTCTAGCTACTACCATCCTTTCACAGTTTTTGACTTGTCTGTTTTCTTTTCTTTCAAAAGATTCATTTTGTCTAGTTACTTCCATCCTTTCACGGGTTTTGACTAGTCTGTTTTGTTTTCTTTCAAAAGATTCATTTTGTCTAGCTGTTACCATCCTTTCACAGTTTTTGACTAGTCTCTTTTCTTTACTTTCAAAAGACTCATTTCGTCTAGTTACTTCCATCCTTTCACGGGTTTCGACTAGTCTGTTTTGTTTTCTTTCAAAAGATTCATTTTGTCTAACTGCTACCATCCTTTCACAGTTTTTGACTAGTCTCTTTTCTTTACTTTCAAAAGATTCATTTTGTCTAGTTACTTCCATCCTTTCACAGGTTTTGACTAGTCTGTTTTGTTTTCTTTCAAAAGATTCATCTTGTCTAGCTGCTACCATCCTTTCACAGTTTTTGACTAGTCTCTTTTCTTTACTTTCAAAAGATTCATTTTGTCTAACTGCTACCATCCTTTCACTGTTTTTGACTAGTCTCTTTTCTTTACTTTCAAAAGATTCATTTTGTCTAGTTACTTCCATCCTTTCACGGGTTTTGACTAGTCTGTTTTGTTTTCTTTGAAAAGATTCATCTTGTCTAGCTGCTACCATCCTTTCACAGTTTTTGACTAGTCTCTTTTCTTTACTTTCAAAAGATTCATTTTGTCTAGTAACTTCCATCCTTTCACGGGTTTTGACTAGTCTGTTTTGTTTTCTTTCAAAAGATTCATTTTGTCTAGCTGCTACCATCCTTTCACAGTTTTTGACTAGTCTCTTTTCTTTACTTTCAAAAGACTCATTTCGTCTAGTTACTTCCATCCTTTCACGGGTTTCGACTAGTCTGTTTTGTTTTCTTTCAAAAGATTCATTTTGTCTAACTGCTACCATCCTTTCACAGTTTTTGACTAGTCTCTTTTCTTTACTTTCAAAAGATTCATTTTGTCTAGTTACTTCCATCCTTTCACAGGTTTTGACTAGTCTGTTTTGTTTTCTTTCAAAAGATTCATCTTGTCTAGCTGCTACCATCCTTTCACAGTTTTTGACTAGTCTCTTTTCTTTACTTTCAAAAGATTCATTTTGTCTAACTGCTACCATCCTTTCACAGTTTTTGACTAGTCTCTTTTCTTTACTTTCAAAAGATTCATTTTGTCTAGCTTGTTTAACCCTCTCACGCTCTTTGGCCAATCTTTTTACACTAGTGTGGGTGGATTCATTTTGTTTTCCTAATTTAAGTCTTTGGCGATTTTTGGTTAATCTTCTCTCTCTACTTTCATCAGACTCATTTTTTCGCCTCTCTCTGGCACGCTCACGTGCTTTTGCTAATCGTTTTTCTTTTTTTCCAGCAGATTCATCATTTCTCCTCTCTTTGTATTTTTCTCTACATTTTGACAGGGTTTTTTGCCTACTTTCTGTATTGTTACTTATTTTAAAATTTTGTGTTTTGTCTCTATTTTGTGGGGCCACATTTTTGTGAAGTTCATTTTGATTGACAAACACACATCCATTGTTATGCAATAAAGTGGGATTGTAATTGTTATGGGTTTCTAAATTTAGTAATTTGACTCCCTTGATTTCAAAGGGTGTAACAACATTTTGAAGGTAAATGTTTTGAAAATATAGCACCAGGTTATCTAAAGATTCGATTGAAATTAACACACATTGCCCAGATTCGTCTGGCATGCCATATGAATCTCTTGCATGAGAGTCAAAGATTTTAAAGCTTTCATCAGACATCTTGAACACTGCCACCGTGTTACAGTCAAGGGTCAACAAACAATGTTGATAATTATATTGTGATTCGGAGAACAATTTATTAAAAACAGTTGTTAGGGAATAAAAAGGTTGATTGTCTTCAGTCATAAATATTTCACCAGCAAAGGGGTCACTGTATTGTAAATGATAGACTTTCTCATGCACTGAAATCATTTCTGGAACATCAGTTAATAGTAAGAAGTCTTTATTTATAAAATTGGTAATAAAACTATAAAGGTTATTTCCTGCACACAATATGGTATTCAAAAATGTTGAATCCCATGTAGTGATACGTTTTATTTGATTATGTATTATCGCAGACAAAGACATGGCTACGCATTGTTTACCTGCATTTTGTCCAAATATACTTTCATTGCCTTGACTAAAATTAGCACAAATTGTTTTTGTTGGATTAATTATCTCAAGCAGAGCAGGACCTGGATTTTTCTCAATATCGTTTGCCATTATCAACAAAAGTGAAGCATACAGGTTGTACGACATTGCACTTTGTTGGCTAAAGTCAGCACACATGGTTTTACTAGGATTAATGTTGAATATCGTTGGACCTAGATTTTCTTCGACATCATTTTCAACATTTAGTAACAATGGTAGATACACATTTAAACAAAATAATTTAGAAAACCAACCTGTAAGCACATTCAAACGCTTCCACCTTTGTAAAATATTTGTTAACACTGATGGATAGAAAACATTTAAACAACAAAAATAGAATAGTGCGCTCCAAAATTGTCCTTTTAGATTGCTCTGATATTGCTTACCTTTGCAACAGTTGTTGTGCGAGCCGATACTTAAGCGGTATTGTTGTATTGTAATCCCCATATTTTAACTGGTGTTGCAATGAATCTGTGTGTTTAATAGTACAACTGCTTTATCTGTCGGCAATATTAAATTGAATAGAAAATTTCTCGTTTGTATTTAGAGCGTGAAGTGTCACGCAAGAGCGTGAAGTATCACGCAAGAGCGTGAAGTGTCACGCAAGTGTCCAATTTGAATTTCTTGCAAAGGCAGTATCTTGGCAACTGGCAAGGACTTCGACTTGTGAGTCTTGCTTTTATTAAAATTCAGAGATTACCCCTAAAATTGAAAAAAAGAGATTAATTTCACTTGTCCTTCGACATATATTAAGACACAGCCCAATAAATGGGGAGGGGGGGGGGGGGAGAATTAGGGAAAGTATTGCAAATGATTTATCCTATTTTGTTCTCAGAAAATCTGCTAGTCAATCCGATGTATTGTCCCCCCCTTCAATCATACGTATAGTCAAGCCTCCCGTATAAGCGGACACTTTCGGGACCGAGTAATGAGTGAATGGTGTTCACTTTACGGAAGTGTCCGCTTATGAGAGGTTCATTAAAATGGTTTCAAACAAAACATTTAATTGATAGTTAATAATTGTAATGTGACTCCTTTTGTACACATATTCTCTTATCTCCAAATGATGATTATCGTTATTTGTGAAATATCGTAGAATTAACAATAATCATCAATTTTAAAGAAACAATTCCCTGCCCCCAAACCCCCAACCCGACCCCCACCTCTAAACCTGACCCTAAACCTAACCACAACCCCCCTGGCAACCCTAAACGTACCCACAATCCCCCGTTGGACCTAAACCTAACTACAACCCTCCGGGAAAAAAGTCCCACGTCTCTTCTGTAAACACAGACTTCATGATCTTATTACTTAAACATAATCTTCTTGCTCCATAATCCTATTATTTTGTGTCGTCCATTTCACCACCGTATTTGATAAGAACTATTTTAACAAAAATAAAGTGCATACTGTCCGCTTACAAGAGGTTATATCAATATGCCTGAAATGCCACCAGGGAAGACAGTTGTGTAGTTCAATGGACTGTTGTTTCTAAATTTTGTTTTAACCAATTTTGTTTTCACTTCTCCGCAAGTCAAGCCTGCTACTATGCAAACAACTATAACTTTAAAAGTTGTAAAAGTTTAAATATAGTCGTGTTTTCAATGCCTCATTTTAGAAAATCGCTCGTCACCTTAGTACTGCAAAAGTCAGAAAGGCGGACAATTTGAAAATGATTTATTAGAGAGTTTTATAACTCATTCCTGTCCGAGGGCTCCCCCAGAGGTGAATAAAATCGTCTGGCGTTAGATAAAATACCAAAGACCAATTCGGACAGGAAAGAGTTAACTTAATATTAGTTATAGGTTAACTGCACAAAAACTTTCAGAGAGAAATTAAGTCACTGAATGAAATGTTTTGTTGCCATTTGAAATCAGACAACATTCCTTCCCGCTTCGGGTTTTCAGTATTGACAATACGCAAGACGCGAAATCAGATAAGACGCCCCCAGTTAAGCATCAAAATAAGGCACGTCCCCTCGAAACTCCTCTACGTTCTCTATTTCGGCAATATATATATATATATATATCAAACCTTACTATATAAGGTTCAAAATAGGATGACCCTACCTCACTTTGCTCTGCGGTCCACCTCTTGCTCTGTATAATTCTTGAGCGTCTTGTAAGTCTAAAAATTAGAAGATGAGGATGCGTGTTGGACATTATAGTGAATGTATAAACTCAACAGTATACTGCAGCTAATTTAAACACAGTTCGGTTTGAAACTTCAATGGATTTAGAAAAAAGTTATTTATACATATATCTATATCTACAAACCTGGAAGGTTGCGTAAAAAATGACTAGCTTTTGAATGTCGCTGAGGACGTGGAAGAAATCTTGTGCCTGGATATATGTGTCACGTTTTACTGAGCAATATGTTGTTTTCCCTTTCTATGTTGTTGTATTAAAGAAGAAATGTAGATTATGGCGGTAGAATATAGTAGGTGATAAGTGTCCAGTGAATCCCTTGACTTTCATCCAACTGGCAAATCGATAATTTTACGTTAATTGAGAATCAAATACGTTGCCGGCTTTTCCACATAAATAACACAATCACATTTATGGTAAAGTGAGATGCCTTTTGTAATCTTTAAAATTTTTTGGCAACAGCAGATTTTGGCACATCAGAAGTTGTTATGTTTATTTTTTATATTTATGACGTGTAACAGCTGGTTTGAACCGGAAGGCACAGTGTATCTTGCCATATAGTTTAACATCTACGACAATAGTTCGTTTTACCTTTTTTGTTTCTTAAAATTGTTACAATGTAAAAAATGACAGCTATGTTGACTTTTTGTTTATTTTTGCGACGTCATTACAGCTAGTTTGAACCGGGTAGCGCAGTTTTTCTTGCCTTAGGTTAGCGTCTACCACTATAGTTCGTTTTATCTTTTTTGTTTCTCAAAATTGTTTTAATATAAGAAATATAGAGGTGCACTGATGAGCCGTGGATTACTGGGTTACAATTTAGTTAGGTTTAGCTTTCCCGTGAACAGGCATAGATTAAAATTTATAAGCAGTTTTAATCACTTTATTTATCGTTTAAGTTACCTATTTTTAAATTTTGGCACAAAGTTTAGTATTTTTTGACGCAACAAGAGTTCGTTTTACGTATTGTTGATTTGCAGGTGTGTTTTTGCCAAAATTCAGTAAAAACGCACGTTAAGTGGATTTACATATGTATGTATATATATATATATATATATATATATATATATATATATATATATATATATATATATTATATATATATAATATATATATACGTGTGGGTTTTGGTCTACGAAACGCAAAGAGTGCTCCATAACATATAGTTAGAGCAAATATAGATTTTCGCTTACCTCAAATTCTGCAACAGGCTGTTTCATCTAAAAAAGAATCTTCAGGCAGATGACCTGAAGATTCTTTTTAGATGAAACAGCCTGTTGCAGACTTTTGAGGTAAGCGAAAATCAATATATATATATATATATATATATATATATATATATATATATATATATATATATATATATATATATATATATATATATAATAGTTTTATTTATTGTTCAACCTGCTGTTCGTTCTTTTTTTAATCTTGGCAGCAAGCAGCTTTTGGCACAGCAGAACTTATGTTGACTTGATTTATTTTTGCGACGTCATTACAGCTTGTTTTCCCCTAGCTTAGCGTCTAACATTTTTGTCAATGACATGTAACTGTTCAGTTTTGTTGAACAGGGAAAAAAACATGAAACGCGGTCCCTATAATCACATTAAAAATTTGATACTTATATCGCTTTAATTTCGCTCCATGCAGTGTAATGTTAGAACTCAACACGATAAGCGTGTGATCATGCAACACGTATTTTCGAATTAAAGCATTACAGCCGGCGCAAAGCACAGCCTGAAAATTTCCGCTTGTGAATTATATATAGTTAAAAATAAACATGTCAGCCCAGCGCTTATCAGTCATGTTAACACTTCAATCAGAAATATCGATTAGAACGGTTTAACACTCTTGTCTGAGCAAAAACGTCATAAACTGACTACACCCTTCTGCCTTCTTTTTCCCTTCAACATGTACTCTAACGTCTCACCTATAGAAATAACAATAATCGTTAATTTCTAATGATTAACACCAATCGATCTCTAACCTCTAATACTAAAATGTTCACTTTGAACTCACGGTTAGGTAAAATCGGCAAAAACAGGAAACGCGGACGCTAATCGCATTGTTAAAGAATATGATATTTTTATGTTTTATAGATGTGTCTCAATAAATCAATGTTCAACGCGTTTTTTGAATAAGCACTATTGAATAAGTCTACATTGACATAAACAGTGCCAAGCACGGTGGATTTCAGCGTGTAAATTTGTAGCTAAAAGCCTAAAACATCTTGGCCGAGCGCGTAACACGTAAACACTTGAAATATTTAATTAATAGTTAAAAGGGCATTCATATTTCAGAAAGATCCGAAGCCAAACAAGCACTCACACTGTTTCTTCGTCCTTGGAAAGCTTGTGGTCTAGGCGACAAAGTCGAAGCGTGGTTTTATTACGTGATGCTGTATTGAACACAAGAAAGTATTGCATGTAAATATGCGGTCACCGCACGCTTGTATTTATCAGTATAAAACAACAGTACATACACACATTAATTTAAAAATGTATTAAAATGCTGAAATACATATTGTTTCGAAACCAGACAATCCGCAAAAATTCTCAAAACCGTTCAAATTTATACCGACAGACCAGTAGCGCACTGTCAGCTGTCGACTTGTCATATATTTCTTGGCGTCTTGTGATAGCGCGCAAATGTTCATTACCTGAAACAAAACTCAAATTTCTATCTTCCATTCGTTGTTCTAATAAGACTTCTGAAGTATGCTGATTCGGATCCGCTATTGGTCGTTTGCGTTGATCACGTGATTGACGAAAACATTCGTACACACACACAAACACACACACAAACACACAAACACACAAACACACAACCGCGCTCATGACATAGCGGATATGGTTTAGAAACCAGTATCCGCAAAAACAGATTACTTCTAGATCAAGCAGCATGCACAGAGATTGAGAAAAACACGCGCACAGAGAGTAATTGCACAGAGTGGTATGATCAAAGAAAATGCAGGTTAACGTCATCAATTTTTGGATATGTAGTGAATAGAAGAAAAACCATCTACCCTAAAAGCATTGTCAACAAAGTGATCAAATCAACCCGCATCACAAAAAATGCAAGTTGTCAATGGGGAATTGACAATGAACACACTGCTTTGCTGCAATATTATGATTATAAGCACAAAAATAATCTGCCTGTGGAAATTTGTTGTGCCTGTGGCTTAATTGTCAATTCCAAATGGCCATGGCTAGGGTCCAGTCCAGATGCATTAGCATATGATCCAAATGAAACAAACAATTATGGTGCTGTAGAGGTAAAATGCCCAGCATCCAAGGCAAATCTCACTATCACTGAAGCTTGCAATGACAACTCATTTTTCTTAGAAATTATTGATAGCAAACCTTCTCTAAAAAAGAGACATGTATACTTTTTTCAATGCCAAGGTGTTATGGCAATATGTCAGTTAAGTTGGCTTGATTTTGTTGTTTTTACGAAAAATGATCTTCATGTTGAAAGGATCTATTTCAATGAGCATCATTGGAAGGAAAATACCTTACCACAGTTAACAGCTTTCTATTTTGAGTACTTGATGGATCTTGTGTAAATAAATGTGAAGCATTTTATAACAGTTTTTTGTTATGATAATATTGTACAACAATACATTATTTTGGTGTGTGCATGTAATGTTACTGTACTGTACCATGTCCAGTGATAACATACTAACATTTAAGTGTAAAAATATTTTAATACAATAGTTTCATAACTCAGTTAAAGACAGTTTCATGTTTTCATTGAATGGACTATTAACAGATTCAGAAACATTCAAATACAATACTGTTGAAGTGTCAATACTGTAAATTACCAGAGTAACATTCAAAATAAAATATACATCTTACAACTTTTAATTAAAGACATTAGTTAAATAACCTTGGTATTCAACAAATTACTACTCTTCATGTTGTGTAAGTAATGGTTTGCGAAACAAAGTAAGGTATGAACACACAATCCAAAGTTTGTTAACATCTGCAGCCATGCTGAGGGGAAGGGTGTGCTGTAGAAGGCGGAAACTCTTTACCCTTTGTATAGCACGCTCAACATGAATTCGATGTTTTGTAATGCGCCTAGTTGACACTTCATCAGCCTCAGAAAATTGTTCTTGGTCCTTTAAAAATGGTGGAATGTTCAAGGAAACACCAGCAGGTAAGTCATCCTCAATGGAGAAACCTCTGTCTGCCATTACTTCATCACCCGGCTCAAGCAAGTTCAGGATTCCACAGTCCTTTGTCAGCTGTTGATCAGATGTGTTTCCAGCATACAGCTCAGAAACAAATACCACATCATCTCTTGGAGAAATACCAATAAGCCCTTTCGCAGTATTATGGTGCTTATAAGTAGAAAATGTGGCACTTTGGCTTCTTGGCTCAGAGGGCATTTCCAAAAATAACTCTGTACAATCAATAATTACCCTTGTGTTGGGATAACTCTGCTTAAAACTTTAGGGCATGGTTTTTTGTACAAAGTCTCGTGAAGGCCAAATAGGAATGGACCTTAACCTGTTTCGAAGAAAGTCTAGCCAAGTTACCCAAATTCTCGAAACTTGCGACACAGATATGTTATATCGAATAGCCAGATCTTTCTCCAGCAGACCACACCTAAGCCTAGAAAGGCATAAAAATAGTTCTTCTTCAGGAGATAGTGCTCGCTGATGTCCACTTTTCTCTTTTCTTTTGACTTCACTGTTATCAGATCCTTTGTATCTTAGTCTTTCACAGGTGGGACAGAGAAAGTCATAAAAAGCTCTAAATGTTTCATAATTTGGAAACCCAGTGTACAATTCAAAATTTGCATTATTGTTTTTAAAACGTTGGACTGAAAATGCTTGCTGTTCTACTTTCTCCCTTAGAGCCAAAATTTCATCTTCCTGTTGTTGTTTCTCTCTCTTTAGATTTGTTACAGTATTTTCTAGCTCACTGATCTCATATCTCACACTTCTATTTGCCCTTCTTTTCACACTAGTTATAACTGTATCAGACTGTCTTTCCCTGCACTTTGATGTTGGCCTTGCTTTTGTTGGGGTAGCTTTGATGTGTTTTGGCATAATAGTTGGTATATTAACAAGATAGGTCTTTTTCCCACCTTCAAAGTGTTTTGAACAGATCTTATGATACTCATTTGGTTTGAAGTCAGCTCTACTGATCCAATGTAGCCATGCCTTTCTCAATTTGGGGTCTTTGGGAAATTTGTGGAAAGACAGTTCAGGATTTCTTTTGGAGTTGCTATCACATAAAGGTACACAACAACTTGTTCCACCAAGACCACCTCTGTGTTTCTTACTTTCATGTCTTGTTACTGGTAATGGCAATTGTTCCTTCACTCCCATTGAAGTACTAGGTTCATCCTCCATCTTACTTAATATTTAAAAAATTGTTGACTATATCTATGAATTTATATTATGGGTTAAGTTTATGCAATTAAATATTTACAATTTAATATTTACAGATATTTAATATAATTTAATATTTACAATTTAATTAGATATTTAAGTTTTAAATAAATGCCTGTTAAAACCACTCAGTACTACAATTTATATTATTGAATAAATTTAAAACTAGCTATAGCCTGCCAGGCTCTGACAACAGTCGAATAGAATTATTAAAGTTTATATATAGACTGACGAATTTAGAACGAATTCTTTTAGCCTATTCTACTGTATTTTAACACAAAAATTACAGTATTTCCTGGTCGTTTCAACTAATTTAAAACCTTGTTGCTCGAGACACGGCAACAGGAAACCACTATTTTCTAAATATTAAAAAATATGACAGTCGTAAATGTAAATTTACGACCAATACTATTCTAGAGCCTACCGTTTACGTAAGAGGATAAGAACCAAGCGACCACAAAGGGGAAAAGAAGAAAAACGAAGGCCAAAACCCAGGCTAAAGCACTTTGCACTCGGAGCTTTAGCAAAAAACCTGAACAGTTGCTAGTGAAACAAGTTTTTTTTCGCGCCAAAACAAATCAAAACAAAGCGTCACGAGGTTAATGTCTTCGAACAAGTGATCGGGAGCTCTTTCAAAGCCTTGTCAATTTCAACAAGCGAAAATGGCGAGAAGAGACATTTACAAGGGCATCAACTATACGATCTGAATAGATCTACTACACATGCATGAATGTGAGGCCAAATGGCTTACTGTACAGCAATCGATTTCTTTACTCACCTAGAAATGTGTAAAAACTTCTTTCTTCAAGCATGGTTTTGTTCGAACGTTCTTCACTCCATCGACAACTCTGAAGTAATTTTCTCGCCAGTATCAAAAGCAGTTTTGCTGCCATTTACACAGAACATAGTTCATAACCTACCTGTCCTAACGAGAAGTAAAAATTTCTCGTTCGCGAAAGAAAATACCGCTAAAACCGTGAATTAATCTTTCAGGCGAAATGCTCGCCTGACGCCGGCCATTTCCCCCGAAAGTGAATCCGTACTTCAACTACCAGCATGCGTTGCGATAATGCAAATTGCCCATTGAAATTTCTGGATCTGAGGTTATTTGCGATAACCTCTGTCGAGACCCAACGAGTATTTTATCTAGAATAAGTCCTTCTTTCGCAATCAGGCACCCTTCTTCAATGGGAACATTCGTAAACAAACTGACTACATTAAAAATAACTAGTACCTCATCTTTAACTAGCTTAAGTGTCTTAATTTCAGAGACAAATTCCGTAGAATTAATACATGGTGCACACGTAAAAATCTCACAGCTTGTCAACAATATGTTGGCGGGACAAGCTTGTAACAAGCCTGGGAACAAGTAGTAACAATGCTGTTTGCTTATCACGCCGTAGCAAGCTTGTTGACAAAAACCTTGTAGCAAGTTGTTGAGCTGCAGAGCGGTAACAAGTTGTTGGAACAGCCAGGATGAGGCTTGTTGTCAACAAGCCATATCAAACTTGTTGGAACAACTTGTAACAAGTCTGTTGAAGTCATCAAGCTTGTCACAAGCTGTTCCAACAAGCTCGTTACAGATTGTTTTAACATTAAGTCTGGAGCAAGATCGCTGTGACAACTTGTGGCAGACTTGTCACAACAAGGAAGATTTAGCCATTACAACAACTTAAAAATAGCATGTGAAAACCGGTTTGAACCAGTCGATTAAATCATGGACGACGTGGATTATGAAGGGAAAATTTGAACAAGACATTGGCTCATTAAACGACTTTTTTCTGGCGATGTTGTTTACACGAAGTTGTCGTTAAAATATGGCAGAGAAATCACAGGATAATATACACAAATTACAGGCCTTTTGAAGCGCTAAAAACTCATTCTCGGTTTGGATTTCTGTTTGGAGCTAAGGTGGCTCCATACACTTTCTTGAAAAATGGAAAATACAAGTTTGAGAGTCCCAAACACGTGATTAAACAATTCGGAAAAAGACTAAAACTAAATGTTATACATAGTTAAACAGTCTGACAATCAAAAACTGCTACCAAATAAAGAGCAACAGTTGTTGCTATGGCAACAATGACGTTTCAAAATGGCTGCCAATTACCTTCAAACTAATTTAATTCGGAAAAAACTTTGGTGACCCCCAAGTTGGGTTTTTTTCATTAAAACTTTCCTTGAAGGATAAGTAATCAATAGGACGATTTAAAAAATCGGCCTATTGATTTTTTAAAAATTAACAAACATGATTTTTCCGGAAAAAAAAGTATTCGTTCTACAGAATTTTTTTAAAATCGGCCTATTGATTACACCTGTTTACAAAGATTAATATGGCCAACACTATGGATAGTGGCACTTTCAGTGCAAAAATAAGACAAGCTAGGGAAGTACTTTGTCGTCGAAGTAAGCAAATGTTTTTTAGTTATAACTGTTCCTTAGTCCATGCTGAAGTCAGATGGAGTTGGGCAAAGAAGAAATATGTCACCGAAAATTTGAATTATTATGTGCCCTCATTATTTACTGTTGAGAATCTCCATTATTATGGTCCTTAATACGCACGCGCACCACCATCTTGTCCCAAATTTCTGGTAATGCTTGGCAGTCTGTAAAATTACTTATCTCAAGGCTAAATTCAAACGTATTTTGAAGTAATATTACAACTTGTGCGTTTTTGCGCTTGTAAATGGACTTACTTACCAAAGGCTTCGAAACAGTAGCAAGATATTGTGCTAAGGCGTATGTTGGAGAGCCCCGTGAAGACACTATTGGACGAAATAGGGCACTTGTTTTATGAATCTTTGGAAGACCATAAAATTTTGGACATACTGAAGCAGAAGGGCGTAAACGGCGGCAAAGGCTTTTCAGCAAACTTTCCATCTTACAAAGTTCTACCAATTTACTAGAAACATTACGTTCAATGCTACAATCATGGAATAATTACATTGGGACAACTTGCAACAATGTCACTTCTAAGCAAAGATGCATTTTGCACAGTTAAATTATCCTCCTCCTCCCCCCTCCCCCACCATACAATGTTGGTTCACAAACATGGTATGAGGTGCGGGTAAGGCCTACCCCCAGGAACCAACATTGCATGGTGGGGGGTAGGGGTAGGGTAGACTTGTGGGGGTAGAGGAAGACCTGAGATGGTGGTTTGGAGCAGGCGAAAGATTTTAGAGTTTACGATGCCGTAAAAAATCGCGCTCCCACGGAAAATGTCCCAATTAATTATTCTATGATAGTAGGTGTCGGATCGCGTTTTAACTCTATAAGTTGGAGTATCTGAGAGCACTTACTTTGTTGTCATATACTTTACGATCTAAAAAACAGTAGCATTACCTTTATCTGCTTTTATAATGTACTGACTTATCAGAACTTCGGTTTGATAAAGCAATCTTTTCCTCTTTCCTGAGGTTGCTTTTCGGTAACTTGGCCCGGCGAATTGTTTCAGTAACTGGGACTCGAACGTTGTTGGCAGTTTCGCTCGGTAAGAAAAACAGTTAGGCTCAAGTTGTTGAACAATTTTTCCTTCGGAATAGATGGAAAGATGGAAGTTTGCCTAAAAACATTTACCGACGTTTACGCCCTTCTTCTTCAGTATGTCCAAAGTTTTATGCTTTTCCAAAGATTCATAAAACAAATTAATGCCCTATTTCGTCCAATAGTGGCTTCACGAGGCTCTCCAACATACGTCTTAGCACAATATCTTGCTACTGTTTCGAAGCCTTTGGTAGGTAAGTCCATTCACCATGTATTAATTCTAAGGAATTTGTCCTAAGACACTAAAGCTTGTTAAATATTTGTTTACGAATGGAAGCTTGCCTGATAGCGAAATAAAGACACTTCTTCTGGATAAAAACACTCGTTACAATAACGAACCTTTCGGCAGATCAGGTCTATACAAACTGCTGACGCTGTGCCTTACATCAACTTGTTTTCAATGGCGGAACAGATGTTTCGAACAAACGACTGGAGCAGCAATGGGTTCCCCAATTGTCTTCAATCATGGCTAACTTATACATGGAGGAGTTTGAGAAGAAGGCTCTTACAACTGCCCCGTTAAAACCAGCTATGTGGAAACGTTATGTTTGCGATACGTTAAGTACCTGGTCACACGGTTAGAATGCTTTATCTAATTTTCTTGACCACCTTAACAGCAATCACACTTAAATCAAATTCACCATGGAATTACAAAATCAAAAGAATTATATATGTGGTTGGGGTATCGAAAAAATTGTTAAAATCTCGAGACTCGCTGAAACTTGACGACAAATTTGGTAGAAACAAATTTGACAACATATGTTGCAAAAGCCGCGAAAGGACTGGATGGGTCCTTTTGAGTGATTCCTTTTATCCGAAACCCTAAAATACTGGCAAAGTATTCTGGTAGTTGCAGGCACCCAACGCCATCGTACGCCAACGAGCAAATGGCCTACTGCCATTCTTTAGCCTGCGTAGCAAGCGTTTCTTAGTAGCCTGGGTACGAAGGTGGAGGAAAGGCTTGAAGATTGTCTCCTGGATTTTGAAAACCCCGTTCGACCAACGAACGGGGACTACGGGGACTTCTTATTGGTGCGCATTAAGTTATTCTGTCAATCAAGTGCAGTCAACCCAACAGAGCTTCCGGGTTTGAGCAGTGGAGCTCACATCACAAACATAAATAGCACTGGGAAATTACTCGAAGCTGACGGTCTTTCGAGTCATTCCTTTATAAATCAAGGTGACTCGTTAATTTTTCTTGGAACGTTAGAACCTTAATAAATTTTATTATATTTTTACAATGCCTTACATTCGCGTTTTATGCTGGGCTTTAGTTTTTATCATTCATTTACGATTCCCGCCTGGCCCAACTGTTGCCCTTTCGTATCTTGACTGAATAAAACATCTCATCAATTATACCATGGCATAGTAAGGTTTTCATATTTCTAGTTACTCTTGTATTCCATTTGTTCCCGTTTGGCAACTAGCCTGCCTAGAAAGCGTGTTTATTTTGTTTCTTCGTTTGAAATCTATTTTATTTAATTTATTTTAGTTTTATCAACCGTAGACCGACTTTATTTTGTTTAACGGAAGTAAACTTCGCTTTTGTTTATTTAACGCTTTATTTTCATTGGTCGGCATTTGACAAATATGAAGCGGTCAAGCGTGGGCGGTTTCTAAAATCTCGGGGTCTGTCTGCAAGCGTTTCCTCATCCAGACTACTAAGAAACGTTTAGTTCAGCCATACATTCTCGTTCCCAGCCCATTGCATTCTGAGGACCACTGTTAAGTTGAGCGTTTTGATTGGTCGAACGCGACAAGCGTACCAATATGTCTATCCGCTAAACGAAATCGTCGAAGGCTCTATAGAAAACGAAACAGTTTCAAGGTTTCTTACAAAATTTACGGTGTTCAAGATTCAGAAACGACACAATAAAGCGGACGAAGCTGTAAGTAAAAATTGACTGTAAAAATTAGGGCAATGTAGTACACTATATAAGAAGGGACATATCTAGTTCTAGAAATTCACTACGTGCCTAAGTTCGAGAAAGTATTGAGAACTACTTCACCGAGTAAGTTTGTGAAATTAATCGAGTTTATCTGAATTTGTATAAATTTTTATCAGCTTCTTCGTGTTATCGTGTATTAGATTTATATAATAAGGTTCGAAATGTATTGTGCATAGTTTGTCAATTGACGTATTGATATGTGCACCCCGAATTTTCATGCAACTTTAATAGACGGTAAGCATTAAATGCACGCATCTTTGTAAACCTCTGCACAAAATTATGAATACATTGTTGAACAACATCTTAAATTCTAAGCATTTGTTTGTTTTGTTATTCAAAGAACGCTCAATTTTACAGAGGTAACACAAGGCAATGGCCAGGGAACAAGAATGGCCCAGCTATTACTTTAAACTTCAAAATCTAAAACTCGTTACCCATGTAGACTGCGCAACTAAGTTACTTACTTTTAATATTGCCTCAGAGATATAGATCGAACAGAAAATGTAATTAAGGATCCGTAGAACGATGAAATACGACACATCTTCGTCCACACTAAGTTCAAGTGATATAGGAATCATGTTGACCAGGATTAGGACATTTACGGTTGTATCAAACCAAAAGTTAGTTACAATATAATACAAATGCCGACGAATTTTACCATCTGGAGGCTGGATTGATTCCGTCGGATCTGCTTTCTTTAAACTCTCGATCTTATCTTTCTGTAAACAAAAAATTAAGAGTTACAAACCGAAAATTCAACAAATACCTACCCTGGATGCCAGAGATTTAGGTCGAAAGTTAATATTTAACCCATGTATCAATATTTATCCCACGCATAAATAGATATAAAAGAACGTCTGGCATCCAGGGCAGGAATTGTGGTGCGCTGACGAGTAACCGCTGAACAGCTGGCTCCTTAGGTAGCTTTATATTCTGGGTGTTACGGACACAGAAACATGTTCTGAGAACGATAATGAAAGCGACATTTTGGACGCCAGGGATAATTTTGACGGCTTTTTCAGGAGGAAAGCGTTCAGCAGGTAAATACATTTTTTGTGTATAAACACCATGTTTCTTTCAATTGTTGTACTGGGTTCCTTTTAGGTCAGGGTCGTTTGGAAGGAATATATATTTGCATTTGTTTTGCTCCCAACTCAAAGTCATTTTGCCTTCAACTGACAGGAAAAAACAGTTCATCGTTTCAAAATATGGAAAGGTTATATTGATTGATTTATTCTAAAATCCCTCTTACATTTATGCATCATGTATACAATATTTAAATTGTGCAACAGTAATTTGCCATAGAGCGCTCTAACCAAGCTATGGATTTCTTCAAAATTAGAATCAAAAATTAAACTCAGTAACTGCTCCTGTTACGATTCTACTTCGCCATTCGTTACTGTCGCTAAGCAGTCACGTGAGATATGCGCGCGAAGACAGAGACATCACTTGCAAGCGAATTTTCAGAAGATACGCACGCCAATTTTAAGAGGGAACATCAAGAAAGGTAGGATTTTTCTTTATGTTCTCCAATATTTAGCGAAGGAAATTTTAACTGTGATAACGAAGATGGATAAGTACTACTACTACGTCCAACGAGGAACCACCAAAAGAAAACAACCGACAACTGAGATGACAGTACTGTAGAGTTTTAATATCTAGCAGACATACGACGACTGTCATAATGTCACCAAAATGCTATCTATAAAAGACGAACACATGTGGTCAACGAGTGAACATTGAACAATAACTCGGGAGTCTTAAGCGGCTCCCGTCGGTCACCGAATGACCCCACTGGAAACCAATGTTGAAACTGTTTTAAACGACAGACCAAGTCGAAATTCAATATGCTCTGCTATTGCCAAACGAGTCTCTCGGGCGGTGGAGTCATTGTTTATATTATATAACAATACATGAGAGATCCTCAAAAGAGCATGGATAGACCTCAATCGACACAGCAAAACATCTAATGATGTTGAACAGACTAGAGCACTGACAGATGTATGTTGACATGGTATTGCTCCTCAGTTTAGAGCAGAATAAATGGCTACTCGCCAAGTGGCCGAACTTGACACAGAATATTAAAAACGGGCGTTGAATGGTTGTTTGTATTAAACAAATATACATGACAGTCCCAAGATCGCTGCAGACTCGACACATCAGCCGACACGTCTGTTATATGCTCTGGCAAGAGTAATATAATTTTGCTCCTCAGTTTAGAGCACAATATTATTAAAAATAGGTACGCAATGCGTACATATGACTACCGCTGTTGAGCACAGAAAGAGATCTAGACTTAAGAAGCAATGCATGAAAATGTGTGAAAAGCACACAGACACAAAAAAATTATAGTTCAATATTTTAAATCATTTTATACATGTATAGAACATGGCACATACTATACATATATCTTTAGTGGCTGTTTCCAAAACATAGCATATATTAACATCATAAACATGCCCCCACGTTTTACAGGAAGTGAACTTGTAAAATTTAGATTTTTGTACGAAGCCCGGATAGCTTATCTGGTGGATAAATCCTAGCTAGAGAAGTCTCTAGTGGTGCTTTGAACAACCCAATTTAACTTTTATCCACTGAACAGCACTATCAGGTACATAACTATTCAGTGGATAAAATTTTATATTAGGTTGTTCAAAGCATGATTAGTGCTGTTCTTTAGCTATCTAGAACTTATCAACTAGATAAGCTATATCGGCTTTGTACAACTCAACCCAGATCATATACAGTACATGTAGATTATTCTTGTAGAAACACCATGTAAAATATTTATAGCATTTCAGGCTGTTGATGCAGGCCGAAAGCTTACCAAATAAATATTTTCATGGTGTTTCCACACAAATAATCTATATTACATTATCGCCACGAAAACTTTCAAAGAATTAATCACCCCAGATAAGTATCAACACTGTGTTCCAAGACAACATTTTACCTGTGATAAATACGCTGTCAGTGGCATTCAAGTGTAATGCACATCACTAACATTTTGTGATTCGGCTAGTATTTTAAATAAGAGAGTACAACAGTACTCAGTATTGTAGTTTCAACAGATATATTTCTTCATTTCAAGGCTTTCAACATATTCAAGGCTTTCAACATATTCAAGGCTTTAAGTTTCCCAACAGTTCACAATAGCTTTCCAACAATTTATCAAAATATACAATTGGTGGCACTTAGACACCGGATTATAGAATATTTTAGTAGTTTCACAAGAGTCAGACATCTGGTGTATCTACTATTCTGTGGTCAGACCACTGTTGCAGCTCTGGTGTGCACAAACTTTGGTTTCTTAATTTCATTATACAAGATATTGAACAACACCTCAAAGAAGTAAACAACGCACCAGGTTAAGGTTTTGTAATGTCTATATTTTGTCAGCATAAATTTCTTATATACATGTATGTGTATAGTATAAATACAGGGCACTATGATACATACTTCTCAAACTCATTAATAATTCATAAACCAAACACATGGGAAAATCATAAGCGATATGTGATCAAACACTTGGATTAATAAGCCAACTCTTGCCTCAAACTTATCTCATAATACTGATTCGTTTGACAACTGATTCATTTCCTGATTTGTTTGATCTTGAAACACTTGAAAGTTGTGTTTGATCTAATATCAAAACACCTAGCTCAAAGTTGGTTAAAACACACTTCTCACTCTTAGTGTATGATATATACATGTACTGTACATGCAGTGTAAACATGAGTCACTGACCAGTGAGCACAACACACAATTCAACCAAAATTAAACTTAAACTCATAAAGCGATCTTATCATTATAAATCATTTATATCAAAGACTTTGGCATATATTGACAATTTCATCGATAAAAGAAGGTTGAAGGCCCAACTTCTAGCGAACTTTATAAGCTGAATATTTCTGGTACTGCTTTTAAGTAAAAGTACCGAAGTACGAGTTGGTTTTGAGATATTAAATTTGTTTCCGATCAAGTACTTATAGATTTTGTATATAGTATATAAAATAAACAACGTCACAGTTTTGAAACTATTTCTTACCTTGTATAAAGTGATCAATGACAGAAACCGTTCCAAGAAGAAAAGATTTGCAAACAGTCATCGAGAGAGCAACCAAAGATTATTCCCACGAAAACAACTCGAGTACTTCTCGAATGCCTAGCGATCAATGGCGATCTTCTCGACTATATGGCGATCGTACTGAATATTTGGCCATAGCTGTCGAGTATGACGTATAGGAGGTCCAAGACAAGCATGCACTCAAGATCACGCCGACATTATCGCTACCGCTGACTTGTCAGCGGTAGTCACAAAAATGGTTGCTCGTGAGAGCGGCAGAGGTCAAAAGGGTTTTTCTTAACTTTACCTAGCAATAGTAGCTCGGCCACATTTCCTTTAAATACTGTAGTCAATTTTACAGTGCAACTTCCTGAGACCCTTTCATTGGAAGGCGACTGGGAAGTTGCTTTGGCTGAATGTTATATACTCATACCTGGAGCACCATACGAGAGGGTGTTCAACAAACTGTTATCGACGATCCAGGGACAGGTGCCACTGACACTGGACTTATTGGCTGGCAGTGGTCATTACGATAGCGTGCCTGATCTTGTTAAAGTTTTGGACGACAAGATGCTGGCAGACGTCTATTTTTGAAACGTAGGCTGCTAGTGCCGCCTGCTATGACAAGTAATAATGAAACCTCTGAATACCTTATAAACTATGACATACAGTATTTTCAAATTACTCATACTCAGCTTCTGCACTGTTGACATGTAGTACAGTAATACTAGTGTTGAATTATACAACACATTTGAGGCATGGTGCTGCACCCCCATGTCTAGGTGCTGCAAATGCTCCAACTGACATATCGTCATCAACCTACAGATGGATAAATCTTCATCAAATCTGCATACATATATCAATCTATGTGTATACTAACGTTGATTCTCAAGGTGCATATAATATGTGCCAGGAGTGTCATGAGTACTTATCAACTTATCAAGTACATTCAAATGCAGACTTGCTTTATATACGTGATGATTTGTGTTATTTTGCAACATATGTTTCGAGAGATGGCAAATATCATCCGCAGACGCAGCTTGAGCTTTGACTCTGGAATCTGAGTTATAGAACTAGAAGGTGTTGGATTTATTTCCTTCGTAAAATAAATTAATGTACATATATGATTCAACCACCTGGAATACACCATGATTTACGACTTCCTAATTGTGCAAGGAAATGCTAGTGCATGGCTAATTATAATGCCATATTAAGTTCAACGTGAGCATGTTTATACCAGCTGAATAACCAGCATAACCACCAGTGCTGAACTACACTTTGTGCTAGTACATATGCACATTAATCAAGAGGAGGTACTTATTTTTTAAAAAGGTACTTTAGGAGTTATTGCCTAGGGGTTAGCATTGAAATAAACAAGATGATGAAAACATTGCATTACAACTGCAGACATTGGTGGCGGTAAATTTACACTAAAAGATGCTGAGCTATTTTATGTACTTCGATCTGGGTTAATATTCCGCCGTCTCGATAAAGACAAACTGATTATAAATTATTTATATGAATTAAAAATTATTTAGATTGAATTTTAACACTGAAAAGTATTACCCATAGTCACAATCTGTGGTGGTTGTGTCAAGCACGTCACTGATCAATCGTATAAGCAAACGCCACAGTACACATCAAAAACCGTATATACTATTTACTGAGTAACAACAACTACAAAACGCAAGTAATAATCACTGAATAATGCAAAAGTATGAACATATTGAACTGTTTATTTGTCTACATTTCATGTAGCCTGTAGGTGTCGTATTACATTTGACAGTGATTTGGAAACGTGTTTCAAAACATGTTTAGTATTTTTTGTTTGCTCGATAGAAACAAATCTTGTATCGTTTGTGTGCACTGTAATGTTCCGTGCATGGGCTATGACATGCCAAGGTTGCAACAATCACATATCAGTAGCCCGAGTGTACGCCTAAGCAGACGTCTTGTTTAATGAGATTCGAGACTTACTGTAAGTTGAAGTTTGACGTAGATTACACGAGTTATTGGTTACGGAGCTAAGGAGTCAACCTTCCTCCCTTGCTTGGGATGTATAAACTATACATCCCAAGCAAGGGAGGGAAGGTTGACTCCTTAGCACCGTAACCAATAACTCGTAGAATCTACGTCAAACTTCAACTTACAGGTAAGTCTCGTTTAACTTACAATTATAACACATTCTTGCTTCACAATACTTAATTATTTTTCCCATAATTTTCTGTTTTCTGTTTTAGAAATACTGACTGTGTTTTCACAGCTTGTGACAGTTGTCTCACAGGGACCAATGTGTTTGTGGTGATCGACATTCTGATCAGACGTTATGTATAGTGTAGTAACACCTTTGCCAATGGTTCTACTTGGTATAGTATAATGGCCTCAACATTCGTTTTAGAGACTGGCGTTTCATCCATCATGTTGCACTCAATTACCTTCCGCTCAATAACGTTAAGAGTCAGTGGCCTTGTACCACTGCCTTCCCAACATGGTCAGTATTCCTCGCAGGCACAACACCACAGTAGACCGTATCACCATCGCCGACATGGTAAGTTCATGCCAGGGGCGGATTTAGCGTAAGTCAAACGAGTCACGCGACTGATGTAATTTTTTTGCGAGCATAAAAAAATTCCGACTCTACTTCCAGCAGACGCTGTAAAAATGGCGCAATCCCAACAAGGAGACGGCATTTAACTATGTTTCGTCGAAAGTTCGGCCGCGCGGGATCTTTTCCGGCAGTGCCGGAGAGATGACCCTGGGTACTTGCATACCGATCTGCTACCTGGCAGGCAGATGTTGCGGGTTTGACTAACTTTCCCAGCAATTCGATTGGCTGCAACTGAATGTGACGTCAATTTGACTAACTTGCCATGGATTTGACTAAATTTGGCTTGAATATGATTGGCTAATGCGTGATTCTAATGAATTCTGACTTATCTTGACTAATGTGCCTGATCGGTAAAGATAATGAATTCAACCAAGTCTGTCACTTTGAAGTTTGATCCTCGGCTTTGATCGGTCATGGCTTCGCCTTCGGTAACGGTAATCGTTTTCGAACGAGTATCATCTGCTCTTCAGAGCAACGACGATCGTTTGCTGCAACAAATCAATGATGATACATCATCTAGACTGAGCAGCCAGCAGTTGGTTTCTTCTGTGGAGCATTTAATAGACGCGATTGGAAGCATTCAAGCTTCTCAATTTTGGCGCGGAGTAATTTATTCCCCCACTGCTGTAAGGTAAGACAGGTGTAAGTTAAGGTCGTCTTCTTTCATTTCAAATCTACAAACAGTCTAGTGTCAAATATATGTGTTTTGTCCAGTCTCAGTATCGTATTATTTATCATTTTGCGTCCTGGTGAAATTTGAGTTCAGAGTTCAGACATACATTTATTCAGCAAGCTGTATTAGCATATTTCACGCTTGCCGGGAGCTTTTATATGAATTTGAAACTCAAAGGATCAATTGATCCTTAAGCCCAGGTTTAGTTCAACGTTAAATTGGATCTTTCTTTTCATGATTTTGACATGAATACTGTTTCAAAGTATTGTTAGTCTCGCTATCTTGCCCTGATGAGATATATTTTAACGGCGTGCTCGTGAAATATGATCTCAGGTTGTCGGTAGATGACATATAATTTTATTAAATTAATCTTTGAGACAATGAATAATTGCACGGGTGTTCGCTCCCAATCGCTCCTGTCTCGTTTAGCTAACTAATATTTTAGTTAGCTTTGTAAATATATAATTCTGTATAATTTTCTCAATAAAGTTTAAGAAACATCCAATTTGGACAAAATATTTTGCAATAATGATAAAATGTGGCGTTAAAAATATGTTTTAAAAGTTTCAAAAGTTTGCCCAAATGTGTTGTCAGATCGCGGGAAATGCCATTTTAGAGACCCCAATTTCAAAAAATTTCCGGGGGGGCATACCCCCCCCGCACCCCCTAGATCTCTGGACCATAAGTTTGAATGACGTTTTCAAAATCCTAAATCCGCCCCTGGTTCATGCTGCTAACTCTCATCTACGCAAAATCAACGAATACGAGGGACCGAAGCAGTTTTTCATCAGTTTTTCTCGTGGTTTTTAATTGTTTTCTGGTCTCTTTTGAAGTGACGAAAAAAGTTTCAAAATACTCAACTTTTTAGCAAAAAAATACCGGGAAATCTAGATCTAAACAACTGTTAAGTGGCATTT
Source organism: Corallium rubrum (assembly GCA_964035015.1). Classification (NCBI taxonomy): domain Eukaryota; kingdom Metazoa; phylum Cnidaria; class Anthozoa; order Scleralcyonacea; family Coralliidae; genus Corallium; species Corallium rubrum. Next base: position 12,735,372 of record OZ036000.1, on the reverse strand, counting down.
GTAAACATTCGCATTCAATCGTTGTGGACCCGAGGCCGCAAATCCACTTGTAACCTTGGTGTATATTGAAATTACATTCAATGACAATGGTCTTCCTGTTCTTTCGTCGCAAAACTCCGGTACTGGTCTTGCTAAAGAAGCCAGTCGTTTTTTGCATTTTCACGTCCAAGATCGATTCGCTTCTACACTATTATTGCTCTTCCTGATCAAGGGAAAGTTGCTCGGGCGCTTACTACTGACACCTTCGCCAATGAATCTGCTTGGCAATAGTGCCATTAATGGTCATAAAAAATAGAGATAATTATATACATGAAATAAGTAACTTCTTAAAGAAAATTGGTAATAAAATTTAAAAGGTTAGCATGTTTAAAGAAGTTCAAAAATAAAGTTCTGACTTTACAATATTAATACGAGTCAATATATGAACAGTTTACTCGGGATCAATTTCTACTTCTAAGACATCTTCTGTGATGCCAAGATGTTCCTGGTAAATGTTTGTCGAGCCTGGAATTGCGTCAGTGTAACACAAGTTTTCTGAACAAGGAACGGTATTCTTTGGACATTCCAAGGTGCCGTAAAACATTTTCATTTGGGATGCCAGGATGCCACCAACCACAAACCCAAAGACCTCACATTGCATGCTTGCCTTGACCGATGAAAAATTGCTTCAGCCCTTCACCTTTATTGATTTTTCGTTGTTCAGCTTCATGAAGGGCTTCAGCATTATTAACAAAGGGGAAACAAACATCAATGATAAGTGTTTTGTTATACTCTTCAACAATAATGTCAGGACGTAAACGTGAGTTGGCGGCACGAACTTGTTTGTCGGTAGTAATGGTACCATGTTGAACGGCGTTGGTGATACGGTCTACTATGGTGTTGTGTCTGCGAAGAATACTAGGCATGTTAGGAAGGCAGTGACACAAGACACGAGGAAGGGTCTCATCTGCAGTACAACAGCGACATTTTGGGCTGGCATTAGACCACCGACTCTTGACATTATTAAGTGGAAGGCAATTGAGTCGAGCACGATGGATAAATTAAAGGCCAGTCTCTAAAACGGATGTTGAGGCCATTCTTATTGTTATGTCGAAAGATTTAATCAAGACCAATCACTTGTAAATTTTAATTTGTAATAAAAATCAATAGTGTAATTAGCTTTCAGTCTACAATATTCTATTTTATTGTTATAATCAACTTGTAAATGACCATTAACGGCATTATTGGTTATCCATTAGGTTCTAAGCAAGTCCCATCACCTGTATGTTCTTTAAATTTGTAATAAAAATCAATAGTGTAGTGTAGTGTAGTGTAGTGTAGTGCAGTGCAGTGCAGTGCGGTGCGGTGCGGTGCGGTGCGGTGCGGTGCGGTGCGGTGCGGTGCGGTGCGGTGCGGTGCGGTGCGGTGCGGTGCGGTGCGGTGCGGTGCGGTGCGGTGCGGTGCGGTGCAGTGCAGTGCAGTTCAATATACTCATAGTACGACTCCAATAATGTCTCAGATTACCGCTGACCATAATGTTATATCTGGTGTTGCTCCTCGCCTTTCAACCAGACCTGTTCGTAAAAAACGTTCTTCCAAACAACGATCTTCGACCTGCACAGATCAATCCTCCTTGCCATCCTCTGTCCAACAACCGTCAAGTCCACTCGATGATCCTATCTTGGTCCCAAACCAGTCATCTTCATTACCAGAACTTCGTGATTCGTGTTCTCGCCACTTATACCATTCTCCCATCAATCTCGTTATAGATTCAACTCATCGTATACCTCATGTCTCCAATTTGGTCTTCTCTCCTACTACGCAACCACCAACATCACCTGATCGTGAGTCGGATCCTGCCCTTTCATCAACTACTCCGCTTACCACTTTCCTCAATAAATCAATTGAATGCTCTCCTCCCACCATCATTCAGCATCAGACTTCCTCCGCCAATTCTCAACAAACATTGGATTGTCTCAGTTCTTTGCTTCGTATTAACAAGCTTTTTCATCACCCCGTAATGAAAAAGCCTCAAACTCCTTGTCGCGTTTCATTCGTGAATGCAATAATATTTCTCCTTCTGTTCCTCAACGAGCTCCCAAAACAGTTGGTTTACCTTCTTCACCTATTTCTTCATCAGAAGTCTCTTCCATCCTAACTATTGTTAACGATTCATCCCGATCCTCACCTCCTGCACCTAGTCCTTCTCCTAGACGTTACCAAAGACCATGTCAACTGCTAGACTCTTTTCTCCTTGGTCATTTCCACAACCTCCTCATCGTTCACCTATCGTTGCCCAGTCAGATGTCGATGACCTAATTAATTCGACTCTACATTCTTCTGGTGAGATACCTACTCCTTCCTCATTATCGCACCCCACTCCGCCGTCTTCCTTTACTTCTGACAACGATGGAAATTCTTCGACAAATACCTGTTCAACTTCTGAGTCGCGATCTTCTCCTGTTAATGATTCTTCTTCTCCTAACATGCATGATAATGATTTCCCACAGTCTCAAAATTCACCATCGTCCAGTCCTTCAGAATCACGCTTGAAGAGAAAAATGGACAACTGCCTTCTCCGGGGACATTCCGTGGTCGGACTTTTGCACCCTCTGCGATGAATTTGCCGTTTAATCTCGATCTCTCGCTCTAGAAATCGCTGCAGATTCTTCACCTTCTTTTCGTCGCCCAAAACCTTTTCTCGTGATCGTCCATCCGGCCGCCGTCCTGCTTGCCGTAATCGACCGCTTTTATGTTAATGATTCTTCTTCTCCTAACATGCATGATAATGATTTCCCACAGTCTCAAAATTCACCATCGTCCAGTCCTTCAGAATCACGCTTGAAGAGAAAAATGGACAACTGCCTTCTCCGGGGACATTCCGTGGTCGGACTTTTGCACCCTCTGCGATGAATTTGCCGTTTAATCTCGATCTCTCGCTCTAGAAATCGCTGCAGATTCTTCACCTTCTTTTCGTCGCCCAAAACCTTTTCTCGTGATCGTCCATCCGGCCGCCGTCCTGCTTGCCGTAATCGACCGCTTTTATCCAATCCTGCCGAAGCACAACGCATTCAAACTTTATATCGTCATTCTAAGAAAAGAGCTGCTCGGAAAATCCTCTCTCCTAACAGTCCTTTCTACACTGGATCAACAGACAAAGCAGAATCATTCTTTAGAAATACATTTTCCTTTCGCCAATGTGACACTACATCCCTTCAAGACAAATTAAGAGATCTCGTTACACCTGCTCCAAGCGATGACTTCCTCTTTTCACTTCCTTGTTGTGATGAAATCCGTCGAAAACTCTTCTCTGCCGCCAATACCTCTCCTGGGCCCGATCGCGTGGAATATCGTCACTTGAAAAGCATTGACCCGTCCTGCTCTATCCTTTCTCTCCTATTCCAACACTGTTTCAAGCAACGTGATGTTCCTCCAGCCTGGAAGTCAGCGACTACGGTGCTCATCTATAAGAAAGGTAGCACAGAGGATCCTTCCAACTTTAGACCCATCGCCTTAATGTCGTGTCTCTACAAGCTAGTTATGGGAGTTATCGCCAAACGACTACATCATGGGCCATTGATCACGATCTTTTATCCCAAGAACAGAAGAGTGCACGTCCCAGTGAAGGTTGTTATGAACATACCTTTCTCCTCCAGTCCATCGTAGGTGATGCCCGACGTAATCGGAAAAATGTTTTCGTCGCTTGGCTTGATCTTCGCAATGCTTTTGGAAGTATCCCTCATTCTGCTATTACCTCTACCCTTTCCCATATTGGAGTACCACAACCACTAATTGAAATGATCTCCAATTCTTATTCTGGAGCAAGCACCAAAATACGTACCCCCACCAGTTTGACCTCTGATATACCAGTTTTATCAGGTGTCAAGCAAGGTTGTCCGTTGAGCCCAATCATTTTCAATTTGACCATCGACATCATTTTACGTGCGATTAAACAAAAAGCTTCAGACATTGGTCCTCCATGGTATACCTGTCTCTGTCTTTGCTTATGCTGATGATCTTGTCATAATCTCCAGAAATAAAGACCGACTCCAGAAACTCTTAGATGCTGCTTCTTCTACTGCGACAACCCTTGGTTTGTCCTTCAGACCTGATAAGTGCGCCTCTATCAGCCTAACCTGTTCCAGATCTAATCATTCTGAATCTTCTTTTGAACTTAATGAATTCATCGTCCAGAATACATCAATTCCTTTACTTGATCGTGAACATCCTTACAAATACCCTGGTGTTCCTATTGGCCTAATCCATGACCCAGATAACATATCTAATTTGGTTCAAAACCTTTCACGTGATTTGGACAATATTGAGAAATCCCTTTTAGCTCCTTGGCAAAAGTTAGACATGATTCGTACCTTCCTTCAACCTTCCTTTACATTCGCCCTTCGTGCTGGATACCCGAAAAAAGAACATCTTCGTGAATATCGTTCAACTCTCGTTTCCACCATCCGTAGAATATGTTCTCTACCATCTCGAGCTTCTGCTTCCTACATCTTCGCTCACAAACGCGCTGGTGGTCTTGGCCTCCTTGATCCAATCCTTGAAGCTGATGTTCAAGCAATAATTCATTCAGTTAAGATTCTATCTTCCTCCAACCCGACTGTAATTCACATTGCTAATGCTGAATTGAACGAAACAGTCCGACATGCCTCCCGATCTAATCCTACTTCTGCTCTGAAATCCAACTACCTGCCCAGCCTTCCTGATGATCGTTTAAACAACATGCATTACCGCATTCAATCGTTGTGGACACGAGTCCGCAAATCCACCCGTAACCTTGGTATTGAAATTAAATTCAATGACAATGGTCTTCCTGTCCTTTCGTCTCAAAACTCCGGTTCTGTTCTTGCTAAAGAAGCCAGTCGTTTCCTGCATTTCCATGTTCAAGACCGATTCGCTTCTACTCTATTTGCTCTTCCTGATCAAGGGAAAGTTGCTCGGGCGCTTACCACTGACACCTTCGCCAATGGATCTACTTGGCAATACAATGGCCTCAATATCCGTTTCAGAGACTGGCGTTTCATCCATCGTGCTCGACTCAATTGCCTTCCACTCAATAATGTCAAGAGTCGGTGGTCTAATGCCAGCCCAAAATGTCGCCGTTGTACTTCAGATGAGACCCTTCCTCATGTCTTGTGTCACTGCCTTCCTAACATGCCTAGTATTCTTCGCAGACACAACACCATAGTAGACCGTATCACCAACGCCGTTCAACATGGTACCATTACTACCGACAAACAAGTTCGCGCCGCCAACTCACGTTTGCGTCCTGACATTATTGTTGAAGAGGATAACAAAGTACTTATCATTGATGTTTGTTGCCCATTTGATAATAATGCTGAAGCCATTCATGATGCTGAACAACGACAAATCAATAAATATGATGGGTTGAAGCAATTTTTCATTGGTCAAGGCAAGCAATGTGAGGTCTTTGGTTTTGTGGTTGGTGCTCTCGGCTCCTGGCATCCTCCAAATGAAAATGTTTTACGGCACCTTGGAATGTCCAAAAGATACCGTTCCTTGTTCAGGAAACTTTGTTGCACGGACGCAATTCAAGGCTCAACAAACATTTACCGTGAACATCTTGGCCTAACTGAGGACAAGTTGGAAGTAGAAGTTGATCCTGAATAAACTGTTTATATTGACTCTTTTTTTTTAATTTCGTTATATTAGAAACTTTAATTTTATTTTTGAACTTCTTTAACCCTATTAATGTATTGTATAAATTACTTCATGTATATAATTATCTCCATTTATGACCATTAATGGCACTTATTGTTATCTCGAAGGACTTAATCAAGACCCATCACCTGTAAATTTTAAATTGTGATAAAAATCAATAGTGTAGTGTAGTGCAGTGCAGTGCAGTGCAGTGCAGTGCAGTGCAGTGCAGTGCAGTGCAGTGCAGTGCAGTGCAGTGCAGTGCAGTGCAGTGCAGTGCAGTGCAGTGCAGTGCAGTGCAGTGCAGTGCAGTGCAGTGCAGTGCAGTGCAGTGCAGTGCAGTGTAGTGTAGTGTAGTGTAGTGTAGTGTAGTGTAGTGTAGTGTCAGGTGTCAAGTACGCCTCTCTTTAGCTCTGTTTATTTCTGCTTCGTTGGTTTCAATATTTGGTCCCCATTATGTAAATTTTGGATTGTTGGTTTGCTAAGTACTTCATGAACATTCTACATCAAGTTCTGGATCGATTGATTAATTTCCGTGGCTTTATTTTTGGATTATTTGTTTGACCGTTTGGCCTGTGGCGTATCTGTAGTTCGTGATTTTGTACAAGTATTGTTTCTCCGTGTCACGATTATTTGGTGAGCCAAAATTTCACAGTTTGTCAAATATTTATCAAGATCAACTGTCTCGTTCAGATTTCGCTATATACATATACCTCGGAATCTTCGCTTGGTTTTCATCGAATGTTCTTCTTACTGCTATTTTGGAATCGCTTGACATTTCTACGACTACTGTCTGATTTTCGTTTATTTTAGTTCAATTGTTTTTGTTGCATTTTTTCTTTTTATTTTATTCTTATAATAGACTTGCAACACGGGTTTTCCCCGTATGAAGTATCATATTTCCTATGTTATCTTCTTGAGTATTTCGCTGATTACGTCATGTCTTCTCCACGAACTATTCAATCATTTATTTGTCCTGACTGCAATTTTTCATCGTGTTCACAAGCTGGCCTTTGCATTCATCGTACTAAAACTCACAAAATTACTGACACCTCTATTAAATCGGTCTCCGTAGTGAGATCATACCCTGAAGGAAAGAATTTTATTTGTTGTCTTTGTGGAAATACCCTCGTCAATTTTCCTAACTTGAAACATCATTTTAAAAACATTCATCCTGACACTCTTCTTTTGGCATCTGCTCATTGCTTAATATGTGATATGGATTTTTCTAATGCGCAAGCTGTTAGTGTTCATTGCCAACGTGCACATGGTATTTCAAAGAATACTCCACATGTTCAATATTCTCATAGTCCGACCCCAATAATGTCTCAGATTACCGCTCACCATAATGTTACATCTGGTGTTGCTACCCGCCTTTCAACCAGACCTATTCGTAAAAAAACGTTCTTCCAAACAACGATCTTCGACTTGTACAGATCAATCCTCCTTGCCATCCTCTGTCCAACAACCGTCAAGTCCACTTGTTGATCTTATCTTGGCCCCAAACCAGTCATCTTCATTACCAGATCTCCGTGATTCGTGTTCAACTCATCGTATACCTCATGTCTCCAATTTGGTCTTCTCTCCTTCCACACAACCACCAACATCACCTGATCCTGAGTCGGATCCTGCCCTTTCATCAACTACTCCGCTTATCACTTTCCTCAATAAATCAATTGAATGCTCTCCTCCCACCATCATTCAGCATCAGACTTCCTCCGCCAATTCTCAACAAACATTGGATTGTCTCAGTTCTTTGCTTCGTATCAACAAGTCTTTTTCATCACCCCGAAATGATCAAGCCTCAAACTCCTTATCGCGTTTCATTCGTGAATGCAATAATATTCCTCCTTTTGTTCCTCAACGAGCTCCCAAAACAGTTGGTTTACCTTCTTCACCTATTTCTTCATCAGAAGTCTCTTCCATCCAAACTGTTATTAACGATTCCTCCGGATCCTCGCCTCCTGCACCTAGTCCTTCTCCTAGACGTTACCAAAGACCATCAACTGCTAGACTCTTTTCTCCCTGGTCATCTCCACAACCTCCTCATCGTTCACCTATCGTTACCCAGTCACATGTCGATGACCTAATTAATTCGACTCTACATTCTTCTGGTGAGATACGTACATGTACTCCTTCCTCATTATCGCACCCCACCCCGCCGTCTTCCTTTACTTCTGACAACGATGGAAATCCTTCGACAAATACATGTTCAACTTCTGAGTCGCGATCTTCTCCTGTTAATGATTCTTCTTCTCCTAACATGAATGGTGATGATTTCACACAATCTCAAAATTCACCATCGTCCAGTCCTTCAGAATCACGCTTGAAGAGAAATGCGTTTCGTGAAAAATGGATAACTGCCTTCTCCGGGGACATTCCGTGGTCGGACTTTTGCACCATCTGCGATGAATTTGCCGTTAAATCTCGATCTCTCGCTCTAGAAATCGCTGCAGAATCTTCATCTTCTTTTCGTCGCCCAAAACCTCTTCCTCGTCGTGATCGTCCATCTGGCCGCCGTCCTGTTTTCCGTCATCGACCGCTTTTATCCAATCCCGCCGAAGCACAACGCATTCAAACTTTATATCGTCATTCTAAGAAAAGAGCTGCTCGGAAAATCCTCTCTCCTAACAGTCCTTTCTACACTGGATCAACAGACAAAGCAGAATCATTCTTTAGAAATACATTTTCCTTTCGTCAATGTGACACTACATCCCTTCAAGACAAATTAAAAGATCTCGTTACACCAAAACTTGTATGCGCCTTTGTATATGGCTGCACTTTTTACTTCGCTCTATATCCATTTAAATTTTCGCTTTGTTCTGGTCTATCATGGCTCGTATTCCTACTTATTCGTTTCGATTTGGCATTTTTAACAAGATGTGGTCACGTTATCGTGGCAGGAGAGCGGGAAAGCTTGTAAAGAAGAGAGAAGCATTTCGGCTGTGTACAATCAATACGGTCGAACCAAGGGAAGTCAAGCGAAGCTTTGATTTTATTAAGACATTTCCAAGGCTACCAAGGGCTCATAACCCCATGAATTGTACTTATATTTCACCAGAACGTGCTGTTGGTTCACCAAATGGATCAAAAAACGCTTATGTACCATCTATACTTCTCTCTAATGTGATGTCCTTGGCCCCAAAGATAGACGAAGTTCGCTATTGTGTTAGTTATGCAGATTTGGACTTGCTTTGTTTGACTGAGACTTGGCTGCAGTGTCATATTCAAGATTCTGTCGTCTCAATAAGCGGATTTAATTTGGTGCGTTTGGATCGGCAAGGAAGTCTACATGGCGGGGTCTGTGTCTTTATCAGAGATTCAATTCCCTTCACTGTTCTGAACGAATTGGTTGATTCTCAGTTTGAAGTATTGTGGATGAAAATTAGACCGGCACGACTCCCAAGAGGTTTAAACAGTATTATTTTAGGAACTATTTACCATCCCCCGAGCTCTAACAAGTCATCTATGCTCGAGTATCTGATGAACAGTTTATCGTCCATCGAGTCGCAATACTCGAATTGCGGAATTATCATTCTCGGGGATTTTAACCAGCTGAATATCGCAGGAATAAAAAGAAGCTATGGTCTACAGCAGATCGTTCAGTTTCCTACTAGGGGTAACAACAGGCTTGACCTTGTGTTGACCAATTTGAAACAGTTTTATCAGGAACCTATCAAGCGCCCTCCTTTTGGTCTTTCCGACCATATGTCCATCGAGGTGAAGCCCAAAGAGCGATCACAACTCCCGGTGTCCAAGTGCAAAGTGAAGTCGAGGGACTTACGCCCATCCAATCGGCTCGCGGTTCGTTCATATTTGAAATTAGTTGATGTTCCCTCTATACTTAAGAATGCGGTTTCATGTGAAGGTAAAGTCTCAATGTTCGAGGAAATAGTCAAGACTGGATTAGATAATATCATCCCATTACGATCCAAGACCATACAATTGAATGAACCCCCATGGATGACCCTAAAACTCAAGGGCCTTATAAGAAATCGTCAGAGAGCTCTTAGTGAAGGGAATGACGAGGTATTCAGGCATTTGCGGAACTGTGTAAATCGTGAACGTAAGGCCTGCAGGTCTAAATATTACACGGCAAAGGTTCAACATCTTAAAAAGTGTAAACCCTCGGTTTGGTGGAAAGAGGTTAAAAAACTCACTGGGATGACGTCATCTAGCGGAGTGTGTGATGATATAACGAAATCCTTGCAACATCTAGATGAATTTTCCACCGCATCTACCAAAGATCTAGCTAATATCATCAACGAAGCTATCCTTACACCAATGAGAGGTTTTTCACCATTACACCAAAGTGGGCATTTTCCGGGTGAGAATGCTGCTCTAGTTGTCACTGTCGACTCCGTGTATAAGAAATTATCATCGCTGAATTCCACCAAAGCGCAGGGCCCAGACGGCATCCCTACTTGGCTACTCAAAGAAAACGCCGATCTTCTAGCTAATCCCGTGAAAGATATTCTAAACTGTTCATATCGCGAAGGGTGTTTACCAAAGTCTTGGAAGGAAGCAGACATAATCCCGGTGCCTTAATGTCGTGTCTCTACAAGTTAGTTATGGGAGTCATCGCCAAACGACTAACTTCATGGGCCATTGATCACGATCTTTTATCCCAAGAACAGAAGAGTGCACGTCCCAGTGAAGGTTGTTATGAACATACCTTTCTCCTCCAGTCCATCGTAAGTGATGCCCGACGTAATCGGAAAAATGTTTTTGTCGCTTGGCTTGATCTTCGCAATGCTTTTGGAAGTATCCCTCATTCTGCTATTACCTCTACCCTTTCCCATATTGGAGTACCACAACCACTAATTGAAATGATCACCAATTCTTATTCTGGAGCAAGCACCAAAATACGCACCCCCACCAGTTTGACCTCTGATATACCAGTTTTATCAGGTGTCAAGCAAGGTTGTCCGTTGAGCCCAATCATTTTCAATTTGACCATCGACATCATTTTACGTGCAATTAAACAAAAAGCTTCAGACATTGGTCCTGCTAAACTCCATGGTATACCTGTCTCTGTCTTTGCTTATGCTGATGATCTTGTCATAATCTTCAGAAATAAAGACCGACTCCAGAAACTCTTAGATGCTGCTTCTTCCACTGCGACAACGCTTGGTTTATCCTTCAGACCTGATAAGTGCGCCTCTATCAGCCTCACCTGTTCCAGATCTAATCATTCTGAATCTTCTTTTGAACTTAATGAATTCATCGTCCAGAATAATTCCATTCCTTCACTTGATCGTGAACATTCTTACAAATACCTTGGTGTTCCTATTGGCCTAATCCATGACCCAGATAACATATCTGATTTGGTTCAAAACCTTTCACGTGATTTGGACAATATTGAGAAATCCCTTTTAGCTCCTTGGCAGAAGTTAGACATGATTCGTACCTTCCTTCAACCTTCCTTAACATTCGCCCTTCGTGCTGGATACCCGAAAAAAGAACATCTTCGTGAATATCGTTCAACTCTCGTTTCCACCATCCGTAGAATATGTTCTCTACCATCTCGAGCTTCTGCTTAATACATCTTCGCTCACAAACGCGCTGGTGGTCTTGGCCTCCTTGCTCCAATCCTTGAAGCTGATGTTCAAGCAATAATTCATTCGGCTAAGATTCTATCTTCCTCCGACCCGACTGTAATTCACATTGCTAATGCTGAATTAAACGAAACCGTCCGACATGCCTCCCGATCTAATCCTACTTCTGCTCTGAAATCCAACTACCTGTCCAGCCTTCCTGATGATCGTTTAAACAACATGCATTACCGCATTCAATCGTTGAGGACCCGAGTCCGCAAATCCACTCGTAACCTTGGTATTGAAATTAAATTCAATGACAATGGTCTTCCTGTCCTTTCGTCTCAAAACTCTGGTTCTGTTCTTGCTAAAGAAGCCAGTCGTTTCCCGCATTTCCATGTTCAAGACCGATTCGCTTCTACTCTATTTGCTCTTCCTGATCAAGGGAAAGTTGCTCGGGCGCTTACCACTGACACCTTCGCCAATGGTTCTACTTGGCAATACAATGGCCTCAATATCCGTTTCAGAGACTGGCGTTTCATCCATCGTGCTCGACTCAATTGCCTTCCACGCAATAATGTCAAGAGTCAAAATTGTAGCAATCGAGGTACCAGGCGGGAATCGTAATCTTGTTATAAAAATTATTGCCCAGCAAATAATTCGTAACAAAGCCATAATAAAATCAAAAGTCGTAAGTAAGCATGATAAAAAAATTTTTTTAATAAAGAACTAACGTTTCGTCACTAACCAGCGACATCATCAGAGTGATAAATATTTACAAAAATGTCTCAGCTTTATACCTACGCAATTACAAAAATAGATGTGATAGGAGAGTCGGTGGTCTAATGCCAGCCCAAAATGTCGCCGTTGTACTTCAGATGAGACCCTTCCTCATGTCTTGTGTCACTGCCTTCCTAACATGCCTAGTATTCTTCGCAGACACAACACCATAGTAGACCGTATCACCAACGCCGTTCAACATGGTACCATTACTACCGACAAACAAGTTCGTGCTGCCAACTCTCGTTTACGTCCTGACATCATTGTTGAGGAGGGCAATAAAGTTCTAATTATTGATGTTTGTTGCCCCTTTGACAATAACGCTGAAGCCCTTCGTGATGCTGAATATCGCAAAATCACTAAATACGAAGGGCTGAAGCAATTTTTCATTGGTCAAGGAAAGCAATGCGATGTCTTTGGTTTTGTGGTTGGTGCTCTTGGCTCTTGGCATCCAGCAAATGAAAATGTCTTACGGCAACTTGGAATGTCGAAAAGATATCGTGCAATGTTCAGGAAACTTTGTTGCACGGACGCAATTCAGGGCTCAACAAACATTTACCGTGAACATCTTGGCCTAACTGAGGACAACTTGGAAGTAGAAGTTGATCCTGAATAAACTGTTTATATTGACTCTTTTTTTCGTTACATTAGAAACTTTAATTTTATTTTGAACTTCTTTAAACCTATTAATATATTGTATAAAGTAATTCATGTATATAATTATCTATATTGTATGACCATTAATGGCACTTATTGTTATCTCGAAGGACTTAATCAAGACCCATCACCTGTAAATTTTAAATTGTAATAAAAATCAATAGTGTAGTGTATACAGTGCAGTGTGGCGTGGCGTGGCGTGGCGTGGCGTGGCGTGGTGTGGTGTGGTGTGGTGTGGTGTGGTGTGGTGTGGTGTGGTGTGGTGTGGTGTGGTGTGGTGTAGTGTAGTGTAGTGTAGTGTAGTGTAGTGTAGTGTAGTGTAGTGTAGTGTAGTGTAGTGTCCCCTGCTCAGCGACCATGATGCAGTGTATGCTAGCATAAACATTAAGGTGACACGTTTTCAACCCAGGTATAAATACATAAGGGATGAACGCCACTTTGATGAATCTATGTATAGAGAAGATTTTGCCGCCTTACCCTTCAGCATTATCAATGCTTTTCCTGAAATGGAGGAAAAGCTTGACATTCTGAATTCTCTGATCACTGACTGTATCGAACGTCACGCTCCGCTTAAACGCGTGAAATTTACTCGTCCACCGGCGCCTTGGATGAAGGATCCATCTATACAGCTACTCCAGGAACAAAGAAACGCTTTAAGAGCAGCAGCACGCAAGACTGGGGATAGCCAAACACGCACAACTCTGCGCGAAACCCGCAATGATCTGAAGAAAAAGATTAGAGCGGCAAAGAAATCCTTCACTCAAAAAGCCCTGTCATCAAAGAAAACTAAGGCTGTATGGAAGATTATTCGTCGCGTGCTTCATCCGAATCCTCAGCGAATCAACTTTGATCCTATTAAGTCGAACACTCACTCAAGTTAACAGGTAAGGTAAACAGCATACCCCGAGGACGAAAACAGCGCTTGAAACTTAAAAATAAAATGAATCAATAGCCATATAATAAATTCCTTATTAACCTCGTTTGCTCGGTCTGTACGCAGAGGAGACCGGACAGCTGTCATGTGACTGTCACGTGATATTGTCGACCAATGAAATTGCGATATTTTCTTATCGTTGATCGGCTGAAAATTTTGCATTGGACTCAGAATACCGAATATTACGCTGTTCTCATTCATTTTTTTCTTTAAAAAAGCAGTGATATGGTTTCATATATTGTTGGACTATCCATATTATCTGCAGGATTTTGCAAGGTAAATGTATTTTTTCTACTTTGTTTTGATCGTTTATGTTGGTCGTTTCGCGCTAAGCGAAGACCTCACATCCGGTTTGTCAACAATCTTCAAACCAAAAAATCTCGAATTCCCATGGTTCGAATTCTCTAATTTTTGCGTAATAAGTTGAAGAAATGTCTAATCTTGGATTCTATGGAGGCGATCCCCAGCGATCCCCTCACCGTTTTCGAGATATTCGCCGTTGAACCGACCATGGTATTTCGGCTTTCGCTAAGATGGCGCCCAATAATTTAAGAGAGCCTCTCGCCACTAAAGCCTGTTTTTCTCTCAAGAATTTTGGAAGTTTCCTAATATTTTGAGCTTTATTCTTTAGAGTAAGTGTAGAATGAGTGGTGGACAATTATTACATAGTAAAATTTGGTATTTGTCTGTTTTTATGGTCCAAAACGCTGACGTCGCTGTATAAAAACACCATCATATTCTGGAAAAATTGTATACATATCAGGCCTGCATACAGAATGTACTTAACTTTCTTAAAGATCTGCTATATCTGTATACAGAACTGATATGTATAGATATATTTTATATATTAAATAACGTGTTCCATGCCAGCAGAATGATTATTAAAATTGATGTGTGGATTATTTGTAGTTTATTATTGGTCATTGTTATTGTGAATAATATATTGTAGTTGTAGTATTTTTTTATTTTTTGCTAATTTGTTATAATTTGTTGTTCGTATTGTTTTTCAGTATACAAATATTTATTATCCCTTTTGCCCTAGTTGTCCATTTCAACTGAGTCAGTGATGTGGGAAGCAAGCTGATGGGGTGCCAGGGGGAAGTGTACACTTTCAAAAGTACCTTGTTTCAGGGCAGAGTTTTAAAATGACCCTTGAGGCACATGTCTTCTGACAAAGGTCTTTTTTGTTGCAAAACTATAAAGGGGGACTCCAAGTGGTTGGGGGGGGGGGGGGGCATGTGCCCTGTGTCCACCCCTTGGTTTGTACCCATGAAGTAAATACAATAGTTAGGTATTGGCTGTACAGTCAACTCTTAAGACATGAAAGAGTTAGTAACTCCATATCACATTGTATTTTTTACAGGAAGTGAAGAGATACAGTACAGATGTAAGTGTTGGAAGAACTTACTTTGGTGGTGTTCAGACTGAGTGCCCAGGCACAAGCACCAATCTGAACTGGATTTTTACAATGATAAATTGATGGATTCTCTTTTACTAAATAACATTCAAATAATATGTAGTTTGAAGTTTTGCATGTTGTATAATTACGTAAGGCAATGCATGATAATTGTGGACGTAATTAATAAAATTTTAACACAGAAGTATTATCTTGCATATTATTTTACAATCCAAATGCTATTATTCATCCCTTTGCCTTTGAGTGCTATGAACTATGTCTAAGACAGACACCCTTGGGCTGGACATTGTCTGTCTTATAGTTCATTCATATGTCTACTTTAATATAGTAACTTTTCTGATGCCATCTCTAAATGGCCAAAGTTGATGTTTTCTTGGCAGAGGGGGGGGGGGGGGGAGGGGGGCGGGTTGCTTCACTGCAAAAATGTTGGACCAATGTTAAAATGGTAACAATGCCCCTGATTGAATAAAAGTGGCCAAGATCAATATTGAGACAAAACATTTTAATTTTATTCAAGTTCCTTATTTACATATATATTGAGGATACAGGAAATACCCTTTATTTGATAAAATAGAAATATTTGACCAGTCCAGTTATATACCAAATTTATGAATAGATTCTGGAGGCAATCCAATAAATTATCCCGATTTTTCATTCACCTTAATTATAAAGAAAAATACAAGATTGTTACTGAATAATAAATTTTAAGCTATATATTAAGCTATATAGCTATATATTGGGATACTACAAGTACAGTATAAAGTATAAAAGGAAACAAGACTGTTTGTTAAAAAATCGGGGAAAAAACCCCAAACAAACCAAGGATGATAGTTGTATCTAATTGATCCAGATAATTGTTACACACAACAGTTATAGAAGTTTACAGTAATACTGCAGAATGCAAAACATTAAACCACGGAAAATGCATCATAAGGTAGTATAGAATAGGAAACATTTGAGAGGGAATCATTAACCACTAAACAACAAATAATGTTGATTTCTCACCTCACGCTTTTCTCCAGCTGTAACGAATCACACGTTGCACAGCACAACCAAATCCTTCTTTGTTGTAAACATCTAATTCGTTTCTGATTTGTTCCATTATTAATTGTAACATAAAATGCGTCGAATCCGAAGGAACTTGAGTAGTCTTGAATGCCCATCCGCCATTGTCACGAATATACGCCAAATAAAGCACAATCTGATCATATTAATTGTCTATGATAACCACGAATTGTTCTCGTATATTTCTGACTATCAGATTTAACAATTCTGGATCAACTGTGACGAGTTTTCAAAAGTTTTTGCGCATCTAGTCTACCGGGCAGAGTTCATTCCTGGTCTGAGGTCAGATGTAAATGAATCGATAATTTATCAATTTTAGCGTTAGGACCATGATGCTTTGCGGCAGCTGTTCAACCTCCTCTGGTCTGTACGGTAAAGTATTTGCCCTCGGTTTTATCGCACAAACCTCGCTCCTTCGTCGCTCGATCTGAACGAAAACCTCAGGCAAATCCTTTCCCGTACAGACCTCGCACCCGGTTAATAAGTCCTTAATATTTTATATACTTTAGCGTACTGACACTACTGTACTTTGTACAGACTTATATTTGAAACAGATAAGTCATGAGCTTTTTCTAAAATAAACGTAGAGAAGGATGATCCAAAATCAGGCTATTTTAAGAAAATTTTCAATCTTTACTACATTTATATATCATTCTTCAATATCTTGCATCATACAACCACAGCCTTTACATATCGGGCTAGGATTTTTCGGCTTCATGCCCATCTATGTTTTTCCTTAGATCCACACAACGTTTTATGCACAAATGTCACTAGCTGATCTTGGCAGAAGACAAGATCAATCATTCATTTTTTTGAAATCAGTGATAATATCAATGCATGAACAGATGTTTGTATATAAGATTTTAGCTTAATTGAAGCTAGTGAAAGCTGTTATGGATAGTAAAAACTTCACTGAAATTAATTTGATTTGGTCAGTGTTACTACAAAAGAAAACTAAACTAACTTTATTTATACTGGATACCTATAACTCTATCATGCATATTTAAAGTGTTCTTTCTAGAGGTCCAGTAAGGGTCATCCCTCATTGGTGGAAGAAACCTGTGGTGTCTGGTAGGGTCCAACTAGAAGCACTCACATGCATCCAAGCTGAAATTTTAATCTTATAAGTGCATCAAGTAGGAGTTAAACCCAGATTGCAGAGTAACATCCTTAAATCTACAGTAACACTGGATAACTGGAAAGACTTTTCTTGCTTTTAGCAAACTAGATACAATTTTAATCTGCTACAGTACATGTAGGTACAGTAAAGCTGCATTGATCGAGTAGGAATCAAACTTGGGTTACTGTACAACCTGTAACTTAATGGCCAGTAATGTGCTCTAACCATAATAAACTACCACCATCTCAAAATGTTATGTATGTATTTTGTTTGAGACATACTGTAGAGAAAATGAATGTGCCGTTTAAACAAAAGTGTTCGATAGAGTCAAACTGAAAATATTATCAAGGGCTTGGGCGAAATACATACTGTAATGTAACCATAATAAAACCATCTGGTTGAACATTAGCCCAATTCGAAAAAACTATCGTTTGTAACATATCACACTAGAAAGCAAATATACTAAATATATACAGTAAAATAAAGTGTCCAACTTAAAATATGAAGTGGAAGACAATGAGCACAAGTCAGTCTCATACAACCGTGTCTCACTGAATTATAACCACAAAGAACAGAACAAACCGCTCTATTCAAGTTCGAATTCTTCATGTGAACAGTATCAACAGCGGTTAAGTTAAAAAAGACACAGTTATGCTTCTTGGGGTTTAATCGGCAAGAAAAAAATCAAAATTTAAACAAACACATAATCCTAAATCATCAAATAATACGCGTTAGTAGAAAGAAACAAATACACAGGCAGTTACATCCAGACATTTCACATTTGCTTGAAGCAAATAAACAGGCAAGTGTATTTTGTAAAAAAAAAACACTTTCTAAACAGAAAAATAGTTCAAAACACTAAACTATTACTGAAAATAAAGATTACAAAAGTCTATTCGGTGGTAACTCTTCATAACATCCGAGAATTTGGCCGTTCAACCGAAATTTGGCCGAAAAACGCCGTTCAACTGCTTCGACTCCTATTTACACCATATTAAATGGGACCCAGCCGCTAATTTATTCCGAATTCACAGCTCGAGCTCTGATGCTCTATCCAGTCTTTTTCGAGATCAGTGTGTTTCGTCCCTTTTCATTGTTTGCCCTTGCCAACAATCTCCAGAGCCAGCGATCCTTTTGGCTACTATATCGTTTCCAGACTTCCGCACGTCCAATATTGTTATAAATAGTGGCGTGGGTTCCTGTGGCTTGGAACTCGTGTGAGTAGAGATTAATTGGTCTCTCCGTAGCCTGTGTACAGCCGCTCTCCCGTGAGAAAATAGGGGAGAGAGCGGTCTGTGAGTTCGAGGCGGTAATCGTGTACCAGGTCACGTGGATTTTCAGTAAATTATAATTATTGAATAATTTCAATCTGTTTGTAGTACTTTCAAAGTTTCTTTATTATACACCGAAGAACTGTATTTGATCGAAAAGACGTGTGTGCGAGAACGAGAGTTTTTGAACGGCGTATTTACTATAAATATTATTCAAGATAAGTTTTTTCCAAAGGTCAGACTTTCCACCACCACGGTCAGGTACATTCATTGCGTGTATCTTCAAAAAAATAGCGTTTTGTCCACACTGTCTGCACGGTTGACTGACTGTATCATATTCATAAATGTCGTTGTATGTTTTAATTCCAGTATCACAATTGTCAATTCAGATGCGCCATGATTAGTAACAACTAACTCCTAGTTAATGTCGAAAATTAGGTATTTTTAAATCGTAGACTTACCGACGATAGATTGTCCGTTGGAAATGCTATTTCAGTTATACACTCCATCTGTATCCGTAATATTTAAAGTTGCTTGGTTTCAGTATCAGCGGTTGCCATAAATTACGAGTAATCAGAAGATAATTTTGAAGAGTCGAACGAGCATAAATCTTGCACAGTCAGTTGTTTACTTCGCTGGTGAGGTCGTTCAACCAAATTATAATTAATGCTATCCAGCAGCAAATTATGACTTGTGCAATACAATTAGACTGTGAAGGCCCAATCAGATCTCTTTCTACGAACCCGTGGAAAATCCACGTGACCTGGAACACGCTCTCTCCCCTATTTTCTCACGGAGAGCGGCTGCACACAGGCTTGTCTCTCCGGTGCTTCGAGGGTTTTTCGCTGGTCTCTCCGGTTTTTCCCCCTCGATAAAATCATCACTTAGGCCTTATAGCTGTGATTCGTGATCTGACATGTGTGGCATAAATGTGTCGTATGGCGGCTGCTAGTGCGCCATTAATATGCATTCAACTCTGCCACTTGAAAATGGTATGTAATTGCTCTTGAAAAGCCCCTTGTGGGAAGAAGTAATTAAATGTAAGTTTGTATTTGAATCAATGCGACAACGCCAGAGCCCATGACGTTTGTGTGGCTGTAGCTATCAATTCTCCACAAACTTACAAGCAAAATTGTAAAGCTGACTGACGAGCTAGCTGTTAGTACGTCAGGGCCCCACAATTGTATCTAACTGCGGAATGCCCAATGCTTTTCTTCACAAACTCGATGTCGTCAAAAAGCCGCCAAAATCCTTGGTGTCAAAAACATCGCTGGTATTCTCGTTCCCAGAGCTCACGTTTCTGTGTCCGTGGCTTATGGGTGTCTCAAAAAAGGACACTCAGAAATAAACAGAATAAAAAACTACCTAACGAGCCAGTCGCTCAGTGGCTACTCCTTAGGGCTCCGCAATTTTACACGCACGTGTACTTACAATACGTGACATTTTATTATCAAACAAACTGAACTGCAAAAGATCTTACTCTGTTATTTTAACTCATTCCTGTCCGGGGGCTTCCCCAGAGGTGAATAAAATCGTCTGGCGTTAGCCAGAATAAAATACTAAAGACCAATTCGGACAGGAAAGAGTTAAAGAGATAGTTTATTAACTCATTCCTGTCCGGGGGCTTCCCCAGAGGTGAATAAAATCGTCTGGCGTTAGCCAGAATAAAATACTAAAGACCAATTCGGACAAGAAAGAGTTAAAGAGATAGTTTATTAACTCATTCCTGTCCGGGGGCTTCCCCAGAGGTGAATAAAATCGTCTGGCGTTAGCCAGAATAAAATACTAAAGACCAATTCGGACAAGAAAGAGTTAAAGAGATAGTTTATTAACTCATTCCTGTCCGGGGGCTTCCCCAGAGGTGAATAAAATCGTCTGGCGTTAGCCAGAAAAAAATACTAAAGACCAATTCGGACAAGAAAGAGTTAAGTGTTCTTTCAAATAATTAAGAAAAACTTAATTTTCGTGCCATATACACCTTCATCTTTACCTAGAAATGTTGCCAATTAGAAACCTATTTATTTTGGCTGCGACTAACACCAGACGATTATCATTGTGCGCCAAAAATCTGCCCAGTAAAAAGATAAACAAACCAGCCAAAATAAGAAGAAACTTAACTTTACAAATAACAAATTATCATCAACATATAACCCAACAAATAAAAATCTTACCAGTTTTTGCAATGACGGTGGGACTTCCCAGTGCTGCTTTAGATCACTTAAACCAGTACATCTAGAAACAAAATATTGATAGTAAAAGTTAAGCTTTTTGCAGTGTCGTATACATTTGTTAGAAATGCCAACTACTTGACATGCAAAGAAGGTCGTTTTCGTAAACATATTATACAGTATATATTACAAGTGATATTTGACTTTTCGCTCGATTAATGATATAACTCCTTATACGCATATTTTGCGACAACAAAGAATACAGCTATGACACACACGCAATGTTTTTGTTGGAGAAGTGTTCGGGGAGAAGTACTCCTAATGGTGAAAATTCTGATCAGCCTCATCCCAACAACTCAACGTTACGGTCTTAGTTGTCCTACAGGGGTAATAATCCCCAAGTAGGACTCTAGTCTAATGTCCTAGGGGTCGTACACTGTAAAAACTGACTGGTTAAAACAACCAAAAAAAAAGGTCACCAGGATGCATCTGAGAGAACCAGTAAAAAACGGTTGTTTTAACCTATTTTATAATTTGGTTAAAATAACCAATACTTTTTTGGTTAAAACAAACAATATTTCATGGTCACTTTGACCAATGTTTATTGGTCAAAATGACCAGTATTCAATTGGTCAAAATAACCATAAAGATAGGTCATTTTGACCAATAAATATTGGTCAAGTAGATGCATCTGACACAACCAATAAAAAACGGTTAGAAATGGTTTTTTAACCAATTTCAAATTGGTTAAAATCAACATTGGTTGTTGCAACCAAATTCAAATTGGTTAAAATCATAATTAATGTCATGGAGTAAACAAATTTCTCAAAGATAAACAACAGTTGAACACATTTAATTTTCACTACACTATTGTCAATAAAATCTTACTTGCTTAACAAATGGAATCAAAACTTACGCATATAAAAATAGAAATGTTCCTATAGTCAAAGACTGCTTATATTGTTACTGCTTATACAGTTACACAATACACATGCATGTGTATATACAATTTACAAGTTTTCCACCTTATACCTAAACATAGATATCACGACAAACTCGAAAGAAAGTTTTCAACAAATTGCTATTGAAAAAAACAAATGTTCAAGAAATAAATATATATTCTTGCTTTGCCCACTTGCACCCTTTGGGTATTCTGCGTTAAAAACATAATACCCAGCAAGCAAACAGAGAATAGCACTCATAATCTTGATGGATTTAAATTTTACCACAACCATCCCTTCAGCAACAAGTGCCAGGGAGTTAATTTCGTCCAGTGATCCTGTTGACACAAGCTTTCGAGTGGAACAAGCTTTTACTACATCGGAAAATCCAATTACAGAATCTTCCTAATAACAATTTTCAATCAGTTTACTACACATAATGTAAGAACATAAGTAAATCCCCATTTACACGGAGCCAAATTATAGGGATTGCGATCGCGAGCCATCGCACTTGCCTTAACTCTTAAGCCTTTAAGTAAAACCGCACTAAATAAATCGAGTGAGACACGACCAAAAGTACCCAAATTGCGAGCGAAATGTAGCTCTCCATCGATATCACAATCCCAATAATTTGGCTAAAGCATGTAAGTGGGCTTAGTGAGCAAATTTAACAATTAACTTGAACTAGATAAAGCATTATAGTCATTAACATTTAGCAAGTCAATTCACAACACCAACCAGAGTAATACTGGACACTCGTAGGTTCTCGCGGCCTTGCTCTTCTACCATCATCAAGTCCACTGATACAATTGTCACAAGAAGCGGAAGTTATGATCCCGTATTCGAATATACTGTAGTAATAATCCTTTATGCGTATTATTCCTTCGGTGTTTAATGTCTATGCGTGTGATCCAAAGCCCAGCAACGCAAATAGATTTCGCCTAATCGGCGGGAAGAATTCCGTAGAAGTTCGTGGTAAGACAAGTCATTGTCGTGATCTTCCTCGCTGGAAAGTGTTCCGTTTCTAGTCTGTCCGAGGTATTCAGCAAAGGAAGTCGAAGAACAGTCTTTCTTCGGTGAAATTTGTTGTTGATGTATACCATTCTTTAACTCTCCTCGTGTCGACAACGCTTTCAAAGCTTGAATGCGAGCAGCGAGCGTAATTTGAATAAACTTGAATAGTTAAGTGGATCAAAAAAATTCGAGGCTGCTAATTGGATAATCACGCGGCGGACCTATGCGAAGACACCCCTGCTCAATCGAGCATTAATTAATAGTCTCCTGTCATTGTTTGAATATTGAAGGAATTGATCCGCTTAATATTCAAGCTTGATGAACGTTTGATATTTTGGCCCTTTGGTGCTACACTAAATTTCGCTTTATTTATTTCGTAACACTCTCTTCGATAGCAATCGAGTTTTGATTCAAGCAACCTGTCCCATGAGTGCCGATTTGTATGATTGATTTTATTAACTTTATTTGTGTAAATAGTAAATGCGTGGCTTGAAGTCAGATGCTGTATAGTCCGATTTTATACGTCTTTTAATACACGAAGCCACATCATCCGGATTCCGATCGAGAGCTATCGCGCTCGCAATGGTTTTCGTCGTGTAACCACTCGATTTATTCAGTTAATAATAACTCGATCACGACCGCAAGCCGATATACGATAATTTCGCTCCGTCACTTCCGTATAAATGTGGCTTGATGAATAACAAAATATTTCGATTACTTCTCGTCTACCGAGTCAAGCTGATATAGCCGAAATAAGTTACTGTGAAGTATAATTTCTGGCTGGCCTTTTCGGCTCTTCAGAAAGGATCGAAACATGCTCTTGTGGTCAGAACCGCTCACCTTTATATCATAATATTATTTCATATCGCTTCAAATAACCAATTAATAATTGGTGAAAATGACCATTTTACACAACCATTTGATAAGTGGTCACAATAACCAATTTACATTGGTTATAGCATGGTAACCAATGATAATCGGTTAAAATAGTATAAATATTATAATATTTATATTCTAACCATTAATAAATAATTGGTCGCAATGACCATTTTACACAACCAATTATAATTGGTCTTAATGAATGACCAATTTACATTGGTTATAAATAACTAACCAATTACCATCTGGTTAAAATAACCATTTCACAATGGTTGCGCGAACTATAACCTATTCATAAATGGTCATTTTGATCAATTTCAATATGGTTATGATTAACTAACCAATTAATAATTGGTTAAAATAACCATTTCACATTGTTGCAACCAAAAAAATTGGTTGTTTTAACCAGTCAGTTTTTACAGTGTAGATCCCCATGTTGGACTTTGCCCAAGGGGTCGTAGTTCCCCAAGGGCATCCTACATGTCCAAGGGGTAATAGATCCCCGAGTTGGACATTTCTTACATGTACTTCCGACTAATTCTTATTACATCAATTCGTATGAGTCTATGAGTATTGAGGGTGACCTTTGGGAGCACTTCATCCCACAAATACGCAGAATACGTATTCCCCATAGACGAGTAGCCCTCCCCCTGAAAATTGGCCCAGATGCGTCGGTATATAGTTCAAAGCAGTCTGAGTTTTGCCATGAAGAAGAAGCCAATTTATATACGCCTATAGCAAATATAAATTTAAGTTAATGAGACAAAAACGTCTAAGCAAAATGTAAAGCTGCGTAAAGGCCTTGTAAATCGGTAGGGATGCGGACAAAGATCAATTTCTCAGCTGTCAGCAACTCAAATAAACCCCAGACGGGTATAAAGGTCAGTCTTTCCGACCAGCATGACTCCGCACGTGCAAAACACAAGGCAATGAATAGTCTGCCAATGGAAACGGTATTTCCTCTTTTTCGCGGGAAAAACTACCAATCAAATTTCACCTAGTCGTCCTTATAAGACTTCAACACGCACCATATGAACCATTGTGATCAAGAGCTTTACACAATAAGCTATGCGTAAGCTCGGTAAAGCGAACAAATTACCTCCCATCCCACCCATTCAACGATTTTGCACATCTTTATTTAAAACAAAAATAAAAAAAAAAAAAACCAACAAAAAAACCCCAAAACAAACAAACAAACCAACAAAAGAAACTGTATATGTTGGTTAAAAAGTTTTCACAAAAACGCTACTCCTATATAGGGTCTGTCATGCGAACTGCGTCAAATGACTTATCGTGGACACTTTCTTATCTTAATATATGAATCAATTTTGTATATAGCATTACTATTTTAATAAAGATTCGGTTTGGGGATGAAGTGCTCCCAAAGGTCACCCTCAACCCCATAGACTCATACGAATTGATGTAATTATAAGAATTAGTCGAAAGTAAGGAATGTCCAACTCGGGGATCTATTACCCCTTGGACATGTAGGATGCCCTTGGGGAACTACGACCCCTTGGGCAAAGTCCAACATGGGGAACTATACCACCCCTAGGACATTAGACTAGAGTCCTACTTGGGGATTATTACCCCTATAGGACAAGTAAGACCGTAACGTTGAGTTGTTGGGATGAGGCTGACCACAATTTTCACCATTCGGATTACTTCTCCCCGAACCCTTCTCCCACAAAAACATTGCGTGTGTGTCATAGCTGTATTCTTAGTGTCGCAAAATATGCGTATAAGGAGTTGGATCATTAATAAGAAAACTTGCACCCTTCCAGTTAACAATAAACTGTTTCCACATCTTGAGATCTTTAAAAAGCCCGCACTAAGCTTTATATGACGGTGCGGCTTTGTAATATTTCTCGTCAGCTCGATCATTCGTTGAAGATTTAGAGTGCCTATTAGAGACTGAAGTTCTTTTACGGTACATGACCGTTTGTTTTGAAATAGATCGAAAGCTGCCCGTAGGCGGTCAATTTTATTTTTCTTCTTTCTTTCTCATCCTGACACTGTCTAAGATAATGCCCATAAACTCGAATACTGTTGCTCGACACTGCGTTTTACCAGCGGCTATTGGAATGCTAATGTTTTTTAAAGTAAGCAACATGTCAGTTAAACTTTGTTCACAAATGTTATCATACGGTGGTGAAGGTGATGGTGGCTCAATAATGAGAAAGTCATCAAGAATACGACACACAAACCAAATGTGACACTTATTTTGTAAGATCCACTCAATAGCGTTGGAAAGCTGGTTGAAAAGATATGGAGCGCTCCTTAGACTTTGTCACAGTAATATTTACCGATACGAAACATGCCGAGAAGTTCATAATCTTCTGGGTGAACTGGAATGAGCGGAAACAGTCCTGTCCGAAACGTTTTATGCCTTCAAGAGTTAATGCTTGTCGTGCCCGACTTTGGATGAAAGATGAAATATCGTGCGGAACTTAGCCGAACTCTTTTTTGGTACTGAACCAATTGGGGAGACTTGAAAAATAGTAAACGGTGGGGTATCGAATGGACCAGCCACGCGGCCAAGAGAGATATCTTTTTCCAAATTTGAAGTGACAATGTTTGGATGGGTAAAGGCGGTAGGCAAATTTTTTGAAAATCTAGGGGTTCGCTGTCCATCAAATCCTATTCGGGCCCCATATCTTAAATTGTCACACAATTGTGAAACAAAGTGTGGTTTCGCATGCCCAGCTAGTGTGTCTTCTAGTTTAGTAACTATAATAGGTGTTGGTATCAAATATTTACGTACATTATTAGCGTTTAGCTCTGTTGGAATTGCGCTGGCTGTTGGACGAACGGTCTTCGCCTGTTCGTGACCTTTTATCGACTGAACAATGACATTCGACGTGTGCGCTGTCGCAGTGGCTACAAATATGGCGGTAGGTACATGGGTTTCTTTTACAGATTCCAGTCCTATTGAAGTTGCGGCAAATCTATTTCTGACCAATTTAGCAATTTGTTTAGCGCAGCTTTTCGACGAAACTTGAAGTCGTAGATGCACCAACCTAACCCTTTGTGGCATTGCGCAGCGTGGCGAATTCGTGCGTAAAAACACTCATGTATACGTAGTGAAGGCAATTGTCCACTGTTCGTTCTCTGCGATATTCGTGCTGGGTTGGGTGGATCTCTTAACTTTAATTCCAGAGTTCTCAAGCGTTAACAAAACAAAACGGGCTCTTCGTCTGTTGTAATAACTAGATTCTTCGGCAAAAGTTTAGACATGCAGTTCAAAAAACTCACCCGACTGAAGTTGCAGTTCGCGTATGTGGCTGGTACATTGTGGAATGACTGTCCATATGGGAGATTGCTGTCGGCTGGGAGAATTGGTGGTTAGGGCGATCGTCTCAGTGCGGTTGTCTGTCATAAATCAGTCAGCGGATCGTAGCGGTTAGTTCGGGTCCACTGGACCAAACATGCTTGTCATGGCTTGAGCGGCAGCGCGAGCGGCATTGGTAGCTATATCATTCACTGATTCTGGAACACTCCTCGCGGTGATAGATTGTATTTGGGCCAACTGGTGTAGATGGCGTCTCGACGCTAGTTGATGGAACATCGGCCGTGGTAGCGGTTTCGGTTGTATCGTTGTTCGTTGGCGCATGTCGTTGCAATCTAGCGATCAATGTGTTTCGACGACCATGGTGGGGTAGACCTTTTTCTGCGTATCGTTGACGAAGGTCACGGATCGACTTCTGACTATCGTTGTTGGTGCCGGCAGCGTTTGGCGCAGCTCCTTGTCGTGCAACTTTTTGGCGTCGAACGGGAGGCATATCCTCACAGAAGCGTTTTCAAAATAATTTGTTCACTTTACCGAGCTTACACGTAGCTTATTGTGTAAAGCTCTTTACCACAATAATGGTTCATATAGTGCGTCTTGAAGTCTTATAAGGACTAGGTGAAATTTGATTGGTAGATTTTCCCGCAAAAAAGAGGAAATACCGTTTCCATTGGTAGACTATTCATTGCCTTGTGTTCTGCACGTGCGGAGTCATGCTGGTCGGAAAGACTGACCGTTATACCCGTCTGGGGTTTATTTGAGTTGTTGACAGCTGAGAAATTGATCTTTGTCCGGACCCCTACCGATTTACAAGGCCTTTACGGAGCTTTATATTTTGCTTAGACGTTTTTGTCTCATTAAGTTAAATTTATATTTGCTATAAGCGTATATAAATTGGCTTTAAACTGCGTGTCGTAGAAAGTTATGGTGAAGCAAAATTTCGAGACATTATAAGAATATAATACATTGTACGGTGGATCGATACAGTTTTGTGAAATTTAGATGTATATCAGCTTGACACTGACAGATGCTGTTTTATATACATAAATTAATATTTCTAATTTTGAATTCTGTTATTTTTAGAAACATTGAGTCAGTTGTTATGGCAACACAGACGTAACAAACTCCCTTCAAAATGGCCTATTTCTAAGCACGGTAATCTCCAATTTTTTTTCTTGCAGAAACAATCAATAGAAAGATTATAAAAAATAATCTGTAATGCCAACACTTTACAAAAGCGAAAAATAACGTTTTCTTTAATAACATTCTTTTGGCATTATAGAATTTTCAAATTTTTGGTTAAAAGAAGATTTTGGCTATATAGAAAACATCGTACAAAATTTAACCACAGGTCACCGGACAAAATATTAGAAATTTGTAGTTTTCGGCGGCGTCAGCATTTCACGCGCATCGTACGTAATGGCGCAAGACGCATGCAGCTTGGGTGCGTCAAGACATTCTGATGGTCCTGATTGGTAAACCTTCCAACTAGGAATCGAACCCGCGATCTTACGACTGTAGTACAGTGCTCTGATCACTGATCTATAACATAAGGAGCCGTTTTAATTGGGTATAAAATGTGGGGTCACTACTTAACGTTGGTAGTAATGTACTGAAACAAGAATTCCTTGGCGGATGTTTGGCTGAAGAGGGATACATTGTGTCAGTGGGACAATAATAACTTTTGAAAATTTCTATATGAAAAGTAGATTTTAAATTTTGAACACTTCAACTCCCATCAAAATGTTATTTAATTAAAATATTCTATGCCCCACAAAATGAGAAGGGAAATTTTCATACCCCTTCAAAATATCCTCCACCTCTGGGTTGTACATACTTTATGACCAGTTCCTTAGCTAAATTCACTATATACCTGTCTTTTGAATCCATGACGGTGTCAGCAGTAGCCATTAGGGTTTGAACAGCATCTCGAGAAAGCATGCCATGCTCAAATTGTTTCCAGTAGCTGACCTGTTGGGCCTTGATTATCCTTAGGCGCCCTTCTTCAGTCATCTCAGCAAACTCCTTAGGAGAAGGTTGGTTCGGAACAATACTAGAACAGCCAGGACATGTGCTATGACGAATAACCAGCAAGTCTTGTTTACCTTCTTGTTGCTAAAAAAATGAATAAAAGATAAGACATCGTGTACAGTGCTACTCTAGTTTAAAATTTAAAAAAATCGTTGCCTTTTATGTACGACGACATTTGTGACATGGGCTCACTATATATATGAATATATATATATATATATATATATATATATGAATATATATATATATATATATATATATATATATATATATATATATATATATATATATATATATATATGCGATGTGGAAATTGACACTCGGGTAATTAATGATGATAAAGGTTGTTCTCCGAGTGAATGAAGCCATACCGGGTGAACAGAAAAGTTGTTTGACCACGGCTGGATTCGAACCCACGACCTTCGGTTTACTAGTCCGACGCTCTACCAACTGAGTAAAATGAAAATGAAACGAGATAGTTTCGAAATTCAGTTTTAAATCCCATTCCCTCGACTTTCTCCAGCGTTAACCGCGTAGCTCAGTTGGTAGAGCGTCATATATATATATATATATATATATATATATATATATATATATATATATATATATATATATATATATGGTGAAAAATATAGAAAAATGGAGTCACCACTTTATGTGCATGGGTATATCCCCAAAATAAAACTAGAACCCAAGGATAGTGCAAAGTTTCGTAGAGCAATTAACAGTGTTACTGTATTTTGACATAAAAAAACACTTGAGCTTTTTACATTTCAAATGATTTATTTTGGTTTAAATTGGACGATACATTATGTAGTCTTGAGGATACAGCATGAAAAAATCTTTCTGATAGATACACATTTCAATTCAATTCAACTGCTGTATTAGTTCTAGTTTGCATTATTGATAAACAGTTAATCCAGCATTAATTAGTAGAGCTAAAATTTTCCTCGTATTTTCCTCGTTCTGTTGGAACATGTGGAATGTTATTAAGTTCTCCTGAGTAGTCAGTAAGGAATCAAATGTGTCATAGTTCAATTTTTTAGCCATTTTAAATGATTGGTGTTGACTAATCCTTCATCTGTATGTAGTCAGTAGTTTTTAAATGGAATGAATCGTAGGAATCTTAAAGTTTATACAGACAAAATCCACAATCTTTGAGGTTGATTGGTCATCTTTGTCATTGATGTACAGTATATGAATGGTACACTGTTTTTTATCCTTTGAAGGTTTATGGTCTGCAATGGGTATCTATGCAGACTGTTTGCACAGAGCATTTATTGTAATATGAGAGACATTCATCCATGGGCAGAGCCATCACCGTTTGACAAGTACAGTATTTTGGTTTCAACATGACTTTAGTTGCGACGAACATCCATAGAACATTCAGTTTAATGAAGTGAAATGCCAAATATTTCTTGTAAATAAAGGGTCTTTTATAACTGCTTTGAGACGTATTAGTTCGCCGCATGGTAACATGAGACATTCATCCATAGGCAGAGCCATCACCGTTTGACAAGTACAGTATATTGGCTTTGACAACATGACTTTAGGTGATGTACAACTGAATAAAACTTGCTTAGGATGTACACTGTACACTTGATTTTCACTCTTTAAGTTACAGTAGGTTGATTACCAATCATGTACCATTTTTCAACTTTTTACCTGCAATGTAAATTGATAAAATTAGCCAGTTAATCAGTAAATTATTTTTAATCAGATTATGTGACACTAAGTGAATGGGAATGGTAAACTTTAAAGGGCGTAAATAATTAAAAGAAGACTTACCTATAACACACCTTGTTCCTGCCAGTGGAAAGAGGGGGCAGCTATAGTTCAGCCTCTGGTCCCCTATCCAATAGGAGTTTCTTTACCCCCTGCCACTTGGCTGAGGAAGTGGCTGAGGTGACTTGTTTGTATTTGGAGAAAAAAATTGACAAATAAATTTTAGGAATTTTTAAATACTGTTTAGTCTTTGGTATTTAATCACTCTCTTATGGCTATAGATGATGTATGTAACATTGTTTTGTTAATTTATCATATTTTAAGTAAACGAATCATGCCACAGATGCAAAGATAGGTTTATGATCACTAAAGTATGATTCAAGAGCACCACTACAGCAAATTCTATGAGGAATATTTGTGTAATATGATCAATTTGAGTTTTATAGTCAGTTGTTACTTCATTAACAAGCTGTGCATAATGTTCTTGTTCACTAAGATATTTAGATAGAGCTTTTTTCTCAGAAGAATTTTCCATTAAATTTATATTAAAATCACCAAACATAATAACAGGGGTATCACAATGTTTTAAAATATTGTCATGAAGAAATTTTAATGCATCAATTAATTTAGAAATCTTCACTTTAGATTTTGAGCGATAAATTCCAACAATGCGTAAATTGTAAACTGGCTGATAAATTTTAATAACTGTTATTTCAACATCATTATGGTTACACCTCAAGGGTTCAGACACACACTGTAGATTATTTTTTAAATAAACAGCAGTTCCATATGGTGTTCTTGTAGTACTTTGTGGCAGAAAATCATTTCTGAAAAGCTGAGAACCAGGAAGATTATATAATTCATTGTTGTCATTGCTGCACAAAGCGGTTTCTACAAAAATATTTACACTAGCTGCTTGTACATTGTAATCACTTGCAACATCAGCAATATGCAGGTGTAAGGATCTTACATTGTGGAATAATATTTTAAAAGTGCTTATCTCATTGGTATCTAATTTGTAGAGAAAAGGAATGTGACTATTTAGTGATGCACTTGTTCTTAATCTTAACATTTCCTCTTGTACTTTCTTACTAACAGCTATCTTATTTTCATTCAAATTAAGGATATGTAATCCAGATATGCTTCTCAGTCTACTTAGAGCAACATAATGCATGTGTTCCCGTTTACTAGATGGCAGATCAACAACTGCTTCATTGATAGTATCCCCTTGACAACGATGAATAGTTTTAGCTGCAGCTGGTCTTAAAGGAAACTGTCTACGAAGAACTTGTATTTGATGTTTTCTAAACTGTCGTGTGATTTCCAAGATTGGAACCCCCAATTTTTCTCAACAGTGTTATTATAAAGGTGGGAGTATTGTCTACGATATTCATTTCCAATATTATTTTCTTGGAATGAAACCCAAATAATACTTGGTCTTAATGAGCCTGGAACTCTATAATCAATTTTGTTAATTATACACTCTGCTCCATTAGTCATTCCATCAACAACAGATACATTTGTTGTAAGATCATATTTTTCCCCTTGAAGTATGGCACAGACTGTAAACAAACCCATAGTTTTTGTGGGATCATTTGGAATTTGTTTCTTCATTCTTTCTTTTAATTCATCGGATAAATCTCCAAGTATGATATCTATTGCTTTTACCTTAGCTTTTTCATTTAGAGATTTATTAATAATTTCTTGATTATGTTGGTCTACAGCCATGTTAGTACTAAACAAGTGAGTGACAGTCATAGGATAATCAGGATGTGCAGGGCTTAATTTCAAAATTCTCTCCTTCATAATTTCAATGTCATATTGAGTGTGGTTTCCTTCCCTAATACGATTTAAAATTTCTGCAAATTCTTTATCTTTTTGTCTCATAATCTGTGATAACTCGAACATCTCAAAATATTGCTGCCAAATGTTTGTTGCTAATGAATTATATCCTTCTTTTGAGTTCTCAAATATCCAGTGATCAAAGACTGGTTTTAATTGAAACAAGTCACCAACGACAGTTATAATGCTAAGTCCACCAAATGGTTCTTTTGTACCCATTATTTGTTGTAATCTCAAGTTAAGAAAATTAAACATTCCGCTACCAACCATTGAAACCTCATCAATGAATATGACTTGAAGTTTACCTAGTTGAGATCTTATAGTATTTAATCTGTCTCTATCAAGCGTGCAGTAATTAAATCCTCTGTTAGCAGGAATTTTAAAAGCAGAATGAAGTGTGTTTCCTCTTATATTAAATGCAGCTTTCCCTGTAGGTGCTACTTTCATAACACTGATATCATCTGGATTGCTCCCAGGCTGAGTGTTTAAATATCTAATAAGAGCTTCATACAGAGCATTTGTTACTGTACTTTTGCCTACACCAGCCCCACCACTTAAAAAGAGTCTTAATGGTTGATGACTAGTTTTAATAGAATGGAGTACATGGTAAAAGAACTCTTTTTGCTCAATATTTAGTGATTGGACAAGTTTTCTAAAGTCTTCATCCTTCAATCGTTTCATAAGAAGTTCTTCATTATCATTTGTTCTAGGATAAATACCAATATCAACCATCAAGTCATATTCAATATGTTGCTTATCTTTACCAGGATCAAAACATCCAAATAATTCACTAGCTTTTGAGCCTATTTGCTCATCTTGTTCATCTCTGTGTTGTGCATTAGGAGCGACATTAGCAAGCTCTTCATTTTCAACATTCTCAATGGCCTGATCAAGAACTTCAGTGTGATTCTCATATTGTTTTCTGTTTTTTTCTATAAGATCTTTAAGAAGTTCAAATCTTTCTTGGTATGTTTCTACATTTTGCAAGAGATCTTTGTTTTCATTTCTCCATGAAGTATAAAGCATTATTTGTTCCCTATAATGGTTTTCAGGGTCTTTGTTCTTATTAAATCTTACTGATCGAATGATTTTTGGTCTTCGTCTCTTAAGAAGTATCATTCCTCCTTTTAATTCATATTGATCATCTTCACATATTGTTTCATTATTGTCAGAGAGATCATCATCAACATTCTCATTAAAATCATTTTCCAAAAGATAGTCATCAGATGATGAATTTGGCTTACATTTTTGTGTTTTCTTTGAATTAGCCAAACACACATCTTCTAACTGTTTAGGTCTTCTTTGATACCTTTTAATCAGGTTATCTGATTCTATGTCAGCAGAATTGTCTGGGAGATCTTTAATCTTTTCCATATCTTTCAGTAAAAATGTTCTTTCATCTGGGTGAGAAGTATTAAGAAATTGAAATTCACGAGATGATCTTCTTAAAGGCATTTGCAAAACTAAATATACAGCTTCCTGTGCACTTATCTCAACTGCATTGAGAAATTTATTGCCAATATGTCTGACTCTGTTCACAATATTTTTATTGCCTTCTTTTGCCTCATCACAAGCTTTCCTCAGTAACTTGCTCATTCCTCGTTGACCTTTTGTGATGTACGAAAGAATATAGCCAGCACAAGCATAGGGGTCTAATATATACTGAATGTCCATATTTGCCTGCCAAGCTTTTAACAAATTTGGATTGTAACAATTTATTCTAATCTCAGAAGGGGATCGTTTTAGCAGTAGAGTATCATGTTTAAGAGAAAGTCTAATAGCCTTCAAATACTGATTTTCAGATAATTCTAACTTTTCAAGAAATTCAGTAAAACTTAGTGGCTCATCAAGTTTTAGGGAATCTAACAAACTATGGATTCTCTCTAAATCTTTGTTTAATGCAACTGCAATTTGTTCATCTAAATCAGTTATAGGCAGAGGTTGTAAGATCATTGTTCTTGGCATTGGAGGCAAAGGAAAATTAAACCTACATATTTTACGACCCTTTTTTTGCAAGTTTTAGAGTGCCTATGTCTCTGTAAATTTACTAGATCACCCAAGTCATCAGAGTTAGCTATACACGAGGTATAGTTATCTACAAATTTAGCAATGTCATCAAGAGAATCTTTGCCATACTCTGGAGCATCTGTTATCCAAAATAAGCCATGTATATGTGGTGATCCACGTTGTTGGAATTCAACTCGATAAAAAAAATCAACAACTTCTCCAATTGGATTAAGTGAGCTTTTGATAAAATTGTGAAGAAACAATTGGACCATATGTTCAAAATTTCGTGCACATGTCACTGGATCTTTTTGTATTAAATCTGATTTCTTTTGCCAACTCATTTCTTTGATTTCATTATCAGTATACTCTTTATTATCCACAAGACGACCAAGAATTTTTAACAGATGTATCCATCTAGTTTCTGGAGCGGAGAATGAACAAAACCAAGTGGGTTTACCAAGTTGTCGAATCATTGCAAATAAGTCTTTTTTACATCTCTCAAAGTAAGGAGGTGAGCCTCGCAAATTTCTAAGTACTCTGAACCCCTCATCTAAATTAATTAGCTTATTTACAGAATTTTCTGATTTTAAATCTCCTGCAGTGTATGTTTTGCCTTTTGTTTTACACTTACGCAATGACAATGTTGCACTTCCTTGAATTTGCTTTATTTGTAGCTTTTTTAATTTATAAAAAATATTTGGCACACTCTGTGCAACTCGTCGATCTTTACTTCGCAACTCCCATTTACAAATTGTACTATAGTGAACTGGTACAAGTCTTTCACTATTATCATATCGACGTTTACCACAATATATAGAAGGGAAAGATAAAAATTCAGAGTCTTTGTCAATAAATATACCAAGTGGTCTATTTCCTTCACCTGGTGCAAAACTAATTATCTTATCAGCATGTTCGGTCATGTCAGGCTCTTGTAATAAAGTATCCATGACACCTGATGGCTGTTCATTTTGATCTTCACACCATTCATCATCAGTATCATGATTGTCATTTGAATCATCAGTTGCACAGTGTTGTGCTCGTAGAATTTGTTTTTCTTGAGTTTTATGCAAAGAATCTGACTTATCTGCACTTGTTTTGCTACTGGTAATAAATTCTGACCATTCTGGGTTATTGTTATTTAAGTTTGTTAACCAACTATCTGATACTTGTACTCCCTCATTTTTAAACAGATCACTTGTGCTTACTAAATATTGAGCTGCTTCTAAAATTTTAGCTGGTCTTATATTCTGAAATTGATAATGATGTTTGTAACTAAGACGTCTTTTTTTAAGTTTTATTGGGATAGTTTGTGATTCATTTATTGGTCTGGGCAGAACACTTACTGTTGAATTAACATCAGCTGGTACATTAACTACATTGCCATGAATACTCAACTGACCTCCACTTGGTAATTCTCTTAGTTGCATAAAGGGTATTCTTGGTGATACTAATCTTTCCTCAAGCGGACTTAAATTTTTTAATGCATTAGGCTTAATTGGAAAATTCATTTTATTTGCTTTTGCACAACTAGGCAGCTTATCAATTTTTAAGTTAGAATGGCATGTAGAACAAATCCATTCAGTATCATCTACACTCTGAACACCAGTAACACATAACTTAAGTATTTCTTTTGAACATGATTTATACATAGCCAGATTGCATTTTGTCACCGAGGATTTGTACCATAATTGGTCACAACATGTGCAAACATATTCTGGTCCAATAGTAATATTCTTATGAAATAATTCAATAGCATCTGACATATTCAATTTAGGTCTTTGCTTATCAAGCTCACAAGTATACCTTTATCTATATCAAAACAATTTTTAAATATTTTTTGTCATGGCCCTTCCATTTCACCTACATTTCCTGCTAATTTTCTTTTTATAAATTTCTTTTCTTGAGATTCTTTAACTTTCTCAGGATTTGATTGCCTGTATGCTACATTGGCTTTTCGCGATGATTTCTTAACTTTCTCAGGATTTGATTGCCTGTATGACGCATCAGCTTTTTGCAAAGATTCCTTAACTTTCTCAGGATTTAAAAGTTTGAAAGTCTTATTATACAACTTTTTTCGTTCATTTTCCTCACTTCTAAATTGATTATTCATTCTCCTTTCTTTCATATATTCTCTCATGTAATCTTTTCTAGATTTCGAAGGAACACATTTTTTATAAGCAGGACTATCAGATGTTTTGGGGTTAGTAACAGGCTGGTTCATACGAGTAGTTGAAACATAACGAATTTCATCTACAATCATTGACAAAATGAGTTGGAACATGTGCACCAAAGTAAGACATTTCACAATGTTTTTATATCCCCCCATCCCCCCTATTCAATGTTGGCTTCCTATCAACGGAAATGTGATGAGAACCTATAGAGAACAAATCACGAATGTTTTGTGGTGATACAACATTGTTTAGGGGGGAGGGGGAGGGGGGTCGAGGAATGTAGGCGGAGTGATGCAAAACATGTTAATGTTGCTTTTGTTACAACAATTTTGTCAATGATTGTCTGAAAATGATGGTATCTTTGTATTAACGTTTAACATTAAAAATTTAACTAAATGTATGCGATAATGTTAAGAAACTGCTCTTACAAATAAAGTGCTAGCATTCCTTCTCTAAAATGATCAAAATTGATTATATGGGATATATTAAATGACGTCACAACGAGTTCTTTCAAAAATGGTGTCAAAGGACGACTTACGGCCTTGCAATGCGCACACGCACTTGTGTTGGCTCAGCAAGGGGAATAGATACTCTCTTGCAAAGATTGCCTACAAGACGAAAATGTCGAGAACAAGTGTTTTGCGACTTCTACATGCAGAAGAAATTGAAAGGGAAAAAAAGGAAAGAAAGCAGCCGGGGGGAAAAGTTGGCAGACCTCAGGTTATGACAGCGCGTGATAAATGGAAACTTAAAAGAGCTATTGCGAAAATCCGCCAATTTCAAAAAAACGCGTAGAAAGGGGATCCTTACTGCAAAAGATCTAAAGCAACGACGTACATTTGCAAGGGCAATGTGTGCAAAAAATGCCGATTATTGGACGAAAGACGTGGCATTTTATTTGGACAGAGTATTCTTCATCTACAAAGGAAACCCGATGAGTGATGCGGTGAAACCAAAGAACAGAGTTTGGCGAAAAAGAAGCGAGGGTCTCGTTGTAACAACGAAAGGAAGTAAAGATCTGGCCGGAGGCAACGATTGCATCTCATTGTCGCCATATCATATGGGAAAGGAGTAATTTTAGCCGAGCCATACGAAAAGATGAAGGGAAAATTTTTCGCGCAATTTATAACACGACATTTTCCAAATTTGTTCGAAATAGCTGGAAAAGGTGAAACAGACGAGAAAATATTTGTGATGGACAACGACCCTTCACAAACGCCTTCAAAAGCAAGAACATGTTTGGCAGACCTCGGCATTAGCGTGCAAGCCATTCCACCAAGATCGCCAGACCTTAACCCGATTGAGAATATATTCCATGTCGTTAGAAAGCGCATTGAAGCTCAAGTGAGAAAGAATAACATCACACATCAGACATGGGATGAGTTCTGCAGTGCAGTTAAATACAATATTTGGTCAACGTCTAAAGAGTACATCGATAAGACAATATCCAGTATGCCTAAAAGACTAAAGCAAATTGTGAAAACTAAGGGTCGACGAACAAAATACTGAAGTCACTTACTAATTAAACCGTATGAATATTATCAACACATGTTGTGCAAAACAGCAATTCAATGTTATACATGGTCATAATAATTTGTATTTAATGTAAACTACAATTTAAGAATTAGTGATAACAAATAACCCGAATTTCAAAGACTGTATGTGAGTTTGAAGGAATAAACTAATTGTTTTGAAGTTGCCATGCAACTCAGCCGTGTTTAATAACGATGGTGTCGTATATCATATCCAGTTACCCGTCACTTTATATCAGTGTTTTTGATGGTAACAAATACATTTTATTAAAAATTTACGGTTAAACAAGCTTTGTTAAATCGAATTATATCATATTAATTCACTTTACCATGGCAAAATCATAATTTTTCATACACTTTACCACACTTTACCACACTTTACCACAAACAGTGTATAATAATAGGATACTTAATTTAATTTATAAACTCCGCTGTGGTAAAGTGTGGTAAAGTGTGGTAAAGTGTATGAAAAATAATCGTATACCTATGGTAAAGTGTACTCATATGAAACGCTACATCATAAGGATTAACATGATGGTTTTGCTTTAACACAAAATCGAAAATATAGGAAGTTATAGCACAGTATCTAATATAAGTCGTGCGAAACATGAACCACAGGGGTGCACTTCCTACGAAGACAAAGTGGGTGTCACAATGGCAGTGTATATGAGAAAAGGTGTTATAGTGTACGCCATGACACTTTGGAGATAATTTTTAAGGAAATACTGCGACCTCATTCTGACCATGAATAATAAAAGTAAAGGAGGGCATGGCGTAAGCCATTTCTCGCAATTTGCATTATGTAAAATACAAGGTAATAGACAAAAATATAGTTACCAAGTGCCGTTACGTAAACGCGTGTTCGCAACTTGCCAAGTTATGATTTCTGAATTATGACAAAAATCAATTGAAATGCATAATTTGTATAATATATTATAAAATATACTTTATTAAAACAATTAGGTGCTTCATTTTCACGTATTCTAAGTAATATTTGATGAAATTATTTAGTTAAAATTTGTTTTTCTCTTGAAAATAATCGTAAAATTTTGCATTAAAAACTCAGACAATCATTGACAAAATGAGTTGGAACATGTGCACCAAAGTAAGACATTTCACAATGTTTTTATATCCCCCCATCCCCCCTATTCAATGTTGGCTTCCTATCAACGGAAATGTGATGAGAACCTATAGAGAACAAATCACGAATGTTTTGTGGTGATACAACATTGTTTAGGGGGGAGGGGGAGGGGGGTCGAGGAATGTAGGCGGAGTGATGCAAAACATGTTAATGTTGCTTTTGTTACAACAATTTTGTCAATGATTGTCTGAAAATGATGGTATCTTTGTATTAACGTTTAACATTAAAAATTTAACTAAATGTATGCGATAATGTTAAGAAACTGCTCTTACAAATAAAGTGCTAGCATTCCTTCTCTAAAATGATCAAAATTGATTATATGGGATATATTAAATGACGTCACAACGAGTTCTTTCAAAAATGGTGTCAAAGGACGACTTACGGCCTTGCAATGCGCACACGCACTTGTGTTGGCTCAGCAAGGGGAATAGATACTCTCTTGCAAAGATTGCCTACAAGACGAAAATGTCGAGAACAAGTGTTTTGCGACTTCTACATGCAGAAGAAATTGAAAGGGAAAAAAAGGAAAGAAAGCAGCCGGGGGGAAAAGTTGGCAGACCTCAGGTTATGACAGCGCGTGATAAATGGAAACTTAAAAGAGCTATTGCGAAAATCCGCCAATTTCAAAAAAACGCGTAGAAAGGGGATCCTTACTGCAAAAGATCTAAAGCAACGACGTACATTTGCAAGGGCAATGTGTGCAAAAAATGCCGATTATTGGACGAAAGACGTGGCATTTTATTTGGACAGAGTATTCTTCATCTACAAAGGAAACCCGATGAGTGATGCGGTGAAACCAAAGAACAGAGTTTGGCGAAAAAGAAGCGAGGGTCTCGTTGTAACAACGAAAGGAAGTAAAGATCTGGCCGGAGGCAACGATTGCATCTCATTGTCGCCATATCATATGGGAAAGGAGTAATTTTAGCCGAGCCATACGAAAAGATGAAGGGAAAATTTTTCGCGCAATTTATAACACGACATTTTCCAAATTTGTTCGAAATAGCTGGAAAAGGTGAAACAGACGAGAAAATATTTGTGATGGACAACGACCCTTCACAAACGCCTTCAAAAGCAAGAACATGTTTGGCAGACCTCGGCATTAGCGTGCAAGCCATTCCACCAAGATCGCCAGACCTTAACCCGATTGAGAATATATTCCATGTCGTTAGAAAGCGCATTGAAGCTCAAGTGAGAAAGAATAACATCACACATCAGACATGGGATGAGTTCTGCAGTGCAGTTAAATACAATATTTGGTCAACGTCTAAAGAGTACATCGATAAGACAATATCCAGTATGCCTAAAAGACTAAAGCAAATTGTGAAAACTAAGGGTCGACGAACAAAATACTGAAGTCACTTACTAATTAAACCGTATGAATATTATCAACACATGTTGTGCAAAACAGCAATTCAATGTTATACATGGTCATAATAATTTGTATTTAATGTAAACTACAATTTAAGAATTAGTGATAACAAATAACCCGAATTTCAAAGACTGTATGTGAGTTTGAAGGAATAAACTAATTGTTTTGAAGTTGCCATGCAACTCAGCCGTGTTTAATAACGATGGTGTCGTATATCATATCCAGTTACCCGTCACTTTATATCAGTGTTTTTGATGGTAACAAATACATTTTATTAAAAATTTACGGTTAAACAAGCTTTGTTAAATCGAATTATATCATATTAATTCACTTTACCATGGCAAAATCATAATTTTTCATACACTTTACCACACTTTACCACACTTTACCACAAACAGTGTATAATAATAGGATACTTAATTTAATTTATAAACTCCGCTGTGGTAAAGTGTGGTAAAGTGTGGTAAAGTGTATGAAAAATAATCGTATACCTATGGTAAAGTGTACTCATATGAAACGCTACATCATAAGGATTAACATGATGGTTTTGCATTAACACAAAATAGAAAATATAGGAAGTTATAGCACAGTATCTAATATAAGTCGTGCGAAACATGAACCACAGGGGTGCACTTCCTACGAAGACAAAGTGGGTGTCACAATGGCAGTGTATATGAGAAAAGGTGTTATAGTGTACGCCATGACACTTTGGAGATAATTTTTAAGGAAATACTGCGACCTCATTCTGACCATGAATAATAAAAGTAAAGGAGGGCATGGCGTAAGCCATTTCTCGCAATTTGCATTATGTAAAATACAAGGTAATAGACAAAAATATAGTTACCAAGTGCCGTTACGTAAACGCGTGTTCGCAACTTGCCAAGTTATGATTTCTGAATTATGACAAAAATCAATTGAAATGCATAATTTGTATAATATATTATAAAATATACTTTATTAAAACAATTAGGTGCTTCATTTTCACGTATTCTAAGTAATATTTGATGAAATTATTTAGTTAAAATTTGTTTTTCTCTTGAAAATAATCGTAAAATTTTGCATTAAAAACTCAGACAATCATTGACAAAATGAGTTGGAACATGTGCACCAAAGTAAGACATTTCACAATGTTTTTATATCCCCCCATCCCCCCTATTCAATGTTGGCTTCCTATCAACGGAAATGTGATGAGAACCTATAGAGAACAAATCACGAATGTTTTGTGGTGATACAACATTGTTTAGGGGGGAGGGGGGAGGGGGGGTCGAGGAA
This sequence comes from Corallium rubrum, assembly GCA_964035015.1. Taxonomy (NCBI): domain Eukaryota; kingdom Metazoa; phylum Cnidaria; class Anthozoa; order Scleralcyonacea; family Coralliidae; genus Corallium; species Corallium rubrum. Next base: position 12,693,555 of record OZ036000.1, on the reverse strand, counting down.
TGTAGGCGGAGTGATGCAAAACATGTTAATGTTGCTTTTGTTACAACAATTTTGTCAATGATTGTAGATGTCCAACATAAATATGCCTTGTATTTCCCTGATTGTTTACAGGATGTATGACAGTAGTCTCAGTAACGTTTAGTGCAGTCTCAGTGATATGAATTGTTAAATGCCTAGAATCTGCAACTGCTTGTATAATAATATGATCAGCCCATGTACCTTCTCTAGACATATTCTGTAAATATTGCACCCAGGACTGGTCAGTATTACTTTCGATAAAGTGTTCTGGAAAGTTTATCAAATGCTGAATCGCAAGAGCACGTATTTGTAAATGGTGGGCATCTGTGCCATAAATCTGGTGACTTACACTACGAAAGAAACAATTACCATCACCAATCACATTCACTGGTCTCCGACCAATTTGAGATAGCCTATCATTTAACAATGACATTGAAGAGTTTGTGCATGATGTTCTGTTAGAGCATTCCTTTCTTGATGAATTAACAGGGCCTGGATTTAATTCAATGTCACCACACATGATCAGAGAAAGTCGATTAGATGTTTTTACTCTTTGATAATCACATTTACTAGACAAAATTGTAACTCTGTTTGACAGGGATAATTTGTGTTTTCTCGTTCTAAAGTTTTGTGGGTTGAATAATTTGAGTTTTGTCTTGAACTTTTGATATAAATTTGTATGTTTTTTAAAACGAGGCTGGCTAATCTTCCACAATACAAATTCATTTGTTTGCCTGTGAAGAACGTCCTCTGTAACTTGTAGAAAGCAAATAATGCCACGAGGAAGATTTGGGAATAAAACGTTTTATTAACGATTTTATTTCATGTCTACGCTGCTTATTTTTCCTCATCAGATTAACTATTCTCTTCAAAGGTATTCTAGATGGCTCTCGATCACGCCTTCTATGTGATACAACCTTTGTTCGTGGTCTGCCCCGACTAGAATTGTCAGTTTGAGTCGAGTTCTGTGTTTGATTTGGTATATCTGTTTCGACTACCTTCAAAGACGTTTGACTGTTGTTGTCGACATCAGTACAGACAATGCAAGTATTATTATCCCACGCTGCGACACTGGTGTTTAAGCTAGTGCTTTGATTGTCTGTACACACTGTACACTGTTCATTTGATTCTCTTGTTTCACTCAAGAGTTCAACGTTTGTATTGATTTCATAAGCATTTGATAGATTTTGATAAGCATTTGATAGATTCTGGTAAGAACTAGTAAGAAGATTTTGATAGAGTTCACAATTGCTCCCCGTTGTGATAGACCCGTGAACTTTTGGGTCTGTGTCGGTGCACGTTGACACCTCGTCACCTTTCGCATCTGAAATGCTAACGTGGCGACTGAACGTTGTGGCAATGTTCGTGGACATCTGATCGCCTTTTGCACCTGAAGTGCTAACGTGGCAATTGAACGTTGTGTCGATGACACGTTGGCCATCTACTCGCATTTCGCTTCCAACTGAAGCTTCCTGGCGAGTCACAGGATTGTAAAAAGTCGCAAAGAACACAGACATAACTTCACTTCTCGAATATCTCGTCGAAAAGAAAGAAAACGTGCAAAACAACAGCATATCATGTGACCAAAAAAATCATTTCCGTATTTAGACAGCCAATCACATCAAAGAACGTTCCCGTTGCTAGGCGTCATATACCTCACATGATTTCATCTCTCATATCCGGTCGTATCGATGACACGTAAACAGCGACGGACCTTCGACTATTCTGTTTAATGCGGTGCCCTGAAAGTTGGCTTGCGGGCGCAGCTAACTTTCAAACGCATTATGTTCTGTGTGTGAGTTCGTTCGTTAGGAATCAATAGTATATTTTTGACGCGACATTTTACCGCGATGTTTTGAAATCAATAGCAAGCGATATTTTTGGCGCCACGGAAAGCAACCGGAAGTGAATTTGTTATTTTTGGCGGCTTTTCGACGACATGTCAATTTCATCAAGTCCGAAGAGTTTTGCGAGAGTTTTGTCTTCTAGGCCAAGATTGTGGTGCCCTGAAGGTTTTACGGTGCCCTGAAAGTTAGCTGCGCGCAGGTAACTTCAGACCGCTTTATATTCTGCCGTGATTTCGTTCGTTCGTTCGTTCGTTCGTTCGTTCGCGAGGAATCAATAGAAACCGACATTTTTGGCGTCACGGAAAGCAATCGGCTTTTCGGCGACCTGTCAATGATCAAGCCGAAGACGTTTGCTGGCCAACATTAATTTCAGCTGGAGAAACGCATTTTCGAAAAGAAATATTATCGAGGTAAGTGAACTATGGTATCCTCATGAACAAAAATATGTTAAATCATTTATGGACCCTATTATAAAGAGCAGGTTGCTTTGCTTCGCTATGAAAACGTATACGTGTATTAACGTGTGGAGATGGCCTATTCTTTCCTAGTAATTCTTTCCCAGAGCTATAAGATTTTCATTCTGAAGCAAGAAGCATTTATAGTGAACTTGACTTATATATATATTTTAAAACTGTTCTTCCCCGTACTTACTTATCCAGACTAGAAACTGATGATTTTTAAATTTTTTTTGGCTTATATTATATTAATTTTTGGATTATATTATTTATGTAATCAATGCAAAATCATATTCCTGGTGAGGATATGGAAAAATATGTCTGTATATTTTCTACTAAAAACTTGCATCTACTGTATAACAAAAACAGATTTTTGATATCTACTTTATTCATGATCATTTGGATTTTGCATCAAGACAAAGTGAAAGTGAAGCCAAGAAGTTTGCATGCATTTCTCAAGCTGCAAAGATGAACATTCAAATCAAAAGAGCAATGAACCAACTAGAAATACAGTACATGAGTACACAAATGGTGAATCCCCATATTATTAAACATTCTAATTTTAATATTGAAATTAGAATGTTTCGACTAGAGGGGGCTTATAGATTTTAAGCCAAAAGGGGCTTATTAGACTTGGATCAAGTCTGTCTCTCGAGGAGACGTCGAGCACGTGTTATTGGAGGGAGTGGTATACAGTATTTAAGGCAAGGGCATAATAGAGTGAGCAACCATAATATAGGCCCAACTCAGAGAGAAGGCAGGGGGGGGTAACCATATTTTAAACTTGATCCTTGATCTTCAGTCAGTGTCATGCCTCCCTACCTCGCATGCTTGTACCTTTAGAACTATTTTGTCATACTGTAAACTTCCCATAATAATCTTTTTTATTATTTTTTACAGAATAGCCAAACTTCCTTGCAGTTATTTGCATAATCTCGTGGTTCGTGCCCATAGCCTGCAATCCTTTTGGCCAAGACGCACTCCACTCGGACACTGAATAGATATCTATTCTGTGACTGGAGCATGGATCTGGGAGCAGAATGCGTGGTTGAAGTACACACTGTATCAGTACTAACTTCATATAGACTTTTGTATTAAACTCTCAAAATTTTAAAACATAACATCTGATAACATAGATACAATTTTGTATATTATTAATAATTAACAAATTATTGTTTGATGAATACACTTCCTCGTCAGAATGCTAGCATTATTCTCATTGCTTTTCCGTTGCCAAAATGCTCAAAATAATGCAAGCAAAATGTGCAATTGTGCAAAAGCCTACTGCGCCACGCAGCCACGTTTCACGCGACATTTTTAACGCAATGTTTTGAATGCCACAGGGCACCGCTTTTTAGCACTGTGTCTGGTTAAATATCTGTTTTGTTCAAATCTATTACGCGAATCTGATAAAGGATTCAAAGTCTGGTTACTCGGCCGGCGGCTGCTTTACTGGAGGCAGAGCTGACTTTCACTGAGCCCGACGTATCTTGACATAAAAACAAAAGAAGGCGAGTCGGCTATACGTTAAACTCGACTGCGAATTGAAATTTCATATGAGCATTTGTAATAAGTTCGACAAATGATAGCCATTGAATGTCGTATGATATTTATACTATAAAAGTACAGCGATGATGCAATCATGCAAACAGCCGACTTCTCAAGCGTTGATTATTTATACACATTACTTTTATATGTTGGCAAAGAAAAACTATTAACTACGGCTTGAGAATCGACACAAAATAAATTGGACAATGATACAGCGTATCTGCGTAAGGGAAACACGTCGTTTGTGACTTGTAATTTTGTCTGAGGCAATTGTCGTAGGCCTTAGTATGAAAATATAGTTGTGTATATAAAGTATTTGGAAATCACCAAAACGTGAAGAGGCGAAAAAAAAAAGAATGGCAGCACAAACAACCAAAACAAAAGACGATGAATGTACTGAGTTTACCGTCTAAGAAAGTTTATGCATTCAGCGCCCTTCGTTCATCATACCTGAGCGGCTAATATCATACCACCCTTAAGAAAATCTCTAGTTTGACTACAAATTTCAAAATTAGCAGTTCAATGGGCGGCTGGGCGCTATTCGTCAACAGTGAAATATAAACTAATAAAAACTACTGAACATACGCTTACCTCGAAATACATGTGACAATATAATCCTTTCGCTCAGACCATATTTAATTAGACCACATAGTCCTTATTTTGACAAGAAAATTCATCGCCTCCTCTCTATTAAACGCGTTTCTCCGCCATTATATTGTATTCACTTTGATGTAAAATTTACTTTCGCGCGTGCGCAGTAAGATTTCTACATAAACCGGGGGGAAAATAGCCAGAGAAAACATATATTCTGATTTTAGACTCGACATACTTCAAGATTAAAATGCAAAATTTGACTTAAGTGTTTCAAGAGATATCCACAAATACTTTACTAAATTGTCTTAGTTATCAGTGAAACTCTTTAATGTACCTATTGAAACAACGATATTATTCATACAAGCACGACAACTTATATGTCCTAAACCTGGCACACCCCCCGGAAAAGTTTACACTATCGATCGTGTGAATTTTCGCCCACCATCACAATACTGCAAAGTTTCTGCGAAACTTTGCACTAAAAATATATATAGAAAAATGGGTCGCCGTTTAATGTGCAGGGTATCTCTCCAGCATTTAATAAGTGTAAATTAATCTTCGTCGATCTGGGGTGAGCAGACTTGTATTATTTTACAAGAGGGAAATAGTAAATTGGAAATCACTTAGGACACTATAACATCACAACCCTTTCTCAAATAACAACCAAGTTGTAAAAGTGGAAGTGTTTATAAGTGTTGCTCGATTTTCTCACGCGAATCCGCTCACATCACTTCTGAGATACGTTAACAGAGAAGGCTAAGAGCCCTATTACTTCACTGCCCATGATCGTTGAATAGTGCACTGCAACGGAAATCAAGAACCATGCACCTACGAATGTTATTTTTATAAATTATAGAACTGGAGCGAGGGGTATATTCCACAAAATATTATCCGAAGAGTAAAATATCGACATAGGGCGAAGCCCGAAAGACATATCACCCCAAGGGTTACTTTTTTGTGGAATACCTCGAGCGAAGGGTCTATAAATAATATATAATACCGAACACGGTAGAATTATATACGTTACGTTTTCATAACTGATGTTTCCTTTCAAATCATGAAGCTATACTTCAGTCTCAACAAAAATATTTTATTAATACCTCGCGGTGACGTACGCAAGCGGGGTATTCGTAATTCGAATACCCTGGTGACGTAGCAAGCGGGAAATTCGAGGTCTGGTATGGCAATTTATCAAAAAAATACCATTGTCACGTGGCACAAATCTAACTCTCTGATTGGGCAACATAACTGTAACGTATAATATATACAAAAAAAATTATCACGCTATCTCACCTCAAAAACGTCTAGATTTTCGTATGGATTTTCAATTTTACAAACGCTCTCTGCAAGTGACCAATGTGCATCGGCAAGAAAGCGGTCGGTCTTGAGCATTTTGAACGCACGTGCAGTAGTATCCTGTAAGCGCTGAACCGCGTTGACCATAGAAATCTTCTTTGAATCCGAAATCTCACTCATTCCTAGGATTTCGAGAAGTTTCTTGATTGTTGTAGCATTGAGAAACAAAGTAAAGATAACAATGCCAGCAGTGTGAATTATAACCTTAAAATAAAAATCCCACATGTCCGTGAGCATCAATGTTACTAGAAATACATGAACGCAACAACCCCTCGCCCCCTTTTAACACATAACTTTCTTCAAATAAGCATCCAATTAGTTTTTCTTAATATATTATAACACCCCCCCCCCCCCTGTCTCATGCAGTTCTTACAATAGCACCTGTCATCGAACCGAAGTAAAATATAGTACAGTAAAATCGGACTGTCAAGATGAAGCAAAAAAAAACCCAAATCTTTATTCGAAAATATGCAAACGATTAAAAAAATGTGTCACGTTCTCGTCGTCCGACTCACTGCATGGCATTCTCAGCGAGACACGGAAAAAGCAAACGACAATCACAAAGACTAAAGTGGCTAATTGTTTCAACTACATGAATTGCAAAGTTGAACAAAAAGGAAAACTTAGTTTACGCTCTGTATGAATAATGAATGTAAAATAATATTCTGTTTACATGGAGAGTGCCAAAGTGATCTTAATTTAGATTTTGCAAGCGTTTAAATGGCTTCCTTGTCTGTTTCACAATGACAGAAAAACCAACGTATTAAAATTAATAGCTCGAAAACTATAAATATAATAGAACTAAAAACAAACCAGTACAATCAGATTGCCATGAAAAAGTAACAGGTAAGGTTTCAGTCAAAAATAAGAAAAACAGGGGCGAAAATTGACAAAGTTGATATCAATAATCAAAAGAGTATATGTTGTTAATGTTAAACGTCAAATCAAAAACACTAGAAAAGACGTCGAAAACACCACAGAAAACAAATTAGCGAATCTATTTAAGAGATTGAATACCAGAAATAAGAGAAAACAAAAATATGGCAGTATAAATAGACTGTTTTTGATTAATCAAACGGCAAATTTTCATTCAAAAAGAGATAACAGTGGTCAAGAAAAATCTGGAAAACATATATACCACGTCCTAAAAGATTGGCGTCTTCAGCATAACACAGCAAAAACCTCAACATAATAAAATTGATATCTCTCAAGATGAAACAAAAGGGAAACTTTCATTCGAAAATATATTTTCAGTGGTCGAGAAAATATGAAAAACTTAAAGGAGCAGTGTCACCATTTGCGCATCTTTTTTGCGCACATAGAAATAACTTCGGAAAATGTTGGAAATAGCTCTAAATCGGACAAGAAACCAGAGAAATGAATCAAATGATATTTACCTTCTACGGTATTCCAATGAGAGCAGATGGGCTGCAAGGTCGCTATCGCTATATGAACCATATCCAGCTACGATTTTAGCATCTTTCCATGACTCAAATATAGTCAGTGATAAGTAAATACGTTTGTGCTGACTATTCCAGCCTTTCTGTGAACTATTTGATCCCTCGTACTTTCTCTTTCGGCCTGAATTATCGCATCTTCCACCATACGCTCCGCCAAGTGCGGCCGCCATTTTGGATCAACAAACTTGAAAACCTACAGGCTGTAGTTTTTCAAGTTGGCGCGTGATTATTGCGTGGGCTTTGCGAGTGACAATGCTCCTTTAAGCTTACCTTTTAATAGTGACTTAGTCTTAGCACGGAAGTTTATTCTTGCTTGCCCTCTTTTAGTTTCCATTTTACTCACAATCAACAGTTTTTCCTCAGTTTTTACGGTGGCCCATAAGTGCAAAACACAATACACACAGCCAAAACACAATACACTCAACGAAAACACAATACACACAGCCAAAACACAATACACACAGCGAAAACACAATACACACTGTCAAAACACAATACACATAGCGAAAACACAACACACACTGCCCAAAACACAATACACGTAACCAAAAATTGGTCATCGGGTTTCACCGCCAAATTGTGCAATACGTCGTGTTAGCGCGTCTACAAAGACTTGCGCCATGTCAAATGTCTTTTGGTAGCGCCAAACGGAACAATAATACTTATGATCAGAAATACAACACTGGTCGTAACTTCGCTTTTCAAGGCAGGCAGGACGGACGGATGGAGGGGCGGAGGTACGGACGGATGGAAGGAGGGACGGAAGGACGGAGGCGGGGACGGACGGAGGGAGGGACGGACGGATCGGGCGGACGACGGAGCCACGGACGGAGGGACGGAGAGAGGAAGGGACGGAAGGAGGGACGAGGAACCGAGGGAGGCGGGGACGGAAGGAGGGCAGGATGGACGGAGGGAAGGCGGGGACGGAGGGATGGAAGGCAGGGCGGAGGGAGGGAGGGACGTACGGGGGGACGGACCGATTGGGCGTAGGGGGGGGGGCGGACGGGCGGGCGGACGGACGGACGGACATACATACATACATACATACATACATACATAATTTATTTATACACGGTAAAATCATCAGTATAACTATTTACATAACTAAGGAAATTAACAAGAATAAGACTAATTAAATATATTACAATTATATTACACTAAAAAGAAGTAGAGAAGTTAAACAAAAAAATACTGTTTTACGTGATTGCCGTGTGAAAATCCGATGTTCAGAATAAGTAATTTATTTCTTTTTTGAACTCTCGAAACGAGGTCATTTTCCTTACATGCTGAGGCAGATTATTCCATAGTTCAGCCCCGCTATAGCTAAAACTTTTTTTCAAATAATCTGTACGTGGCAAGGGTAATGTGAGTCGCCTTTCCGAATTTCTTAAGGAATAAACTGTGCTCCGAGGAATAAACATGTCTTGCAGGTATTCCGGGGCCTGGTTGTTTAGAGATTTAAACATTATCGTGGTCTTTTGTTTTTTACGATGAGTAGCAAGCGTGTCCCAATGCAACGTATTTAGAACCACACTTGAGCTAATCTCGTAACCAGTTTTCAAAATCACTCTGGCAGCACGGTTTTGTAGTTTTTGCAGTTTATCACTAAATTGATTACATATGCCATCCCATACAGGACTACAGTAATCAAAATATGGTAAAATTAATGCATTATAAATTTGAACTGCAGTATTTGTGGAGATAAACGATCTTACTCGTTTAAGGGCTCCAACACCTGAGGAAACTTTCTTACACATTTCGTCAATATGATTTGACCAAGAGAGTCGTTCATCAATAGTAAGTCCCAATGATTTGGTGTGACCAACTCTCTCAATCCTTTTACTTTCGATTTCAATGTGAATTTGATTATTTTCCTCTGTGCGAAGCTTCTGCCTTGAGCCTATAACCATAAACTCAGTTTTTGCTATATTTAAGCTTAGTTTGTTTGCTTTCAGCCAACAATTAAGATTGTATAATTCCGAGTTTATTTCAGGCTCAAGTTCACCTAGGCTTCCAGCAGAGAGGCTTATATTTGTGTCATCTGCGAATAAATTAGCTGAGGCCTTACAAAGGCAGTTCGGCAGATCATTGATGTAAATCAAAAAAAGCAAAGGGCCAATAATGCTCCCTTGAGGTACCCCACAGCTAATTTCACTAGCATTAGACAAACAACCATTTACACTGCATTTTTGGCTCCGGTTGCTTAGATAAAAATTAAACCACCTGAGGGCATCTATATCGACTCCATAGTTTGCAAGTTTACGAAGTAGAATTTCGTGGTCAATAGTATCAAAGGCCTTCTTTAAGTCAATGAAAATAACTCCATTAAGAAGGCCCTTGTCTATATTGACTGACCAGTTATTAGTAGCTTCAAGTAATGCTGTAAGTGTGCTATGAAGTGAGCGGAAACCAGATTGACAGTTAGTTAAAAGTTTGTTTCTGTCAAGGTAATCGTAAAACTGGTTATATATTATTTTCTCAAATATTTTCGAGACAATTGGTAGAATCGAAATTGGTCTGTAATTGTTAACATCCGATTTTATGCCTTTTTTAAAGACCGGTGTCACTCTAGCAAGTTTCCACTCATTTGGGTAAAATCCCGTAGTGATTGATTGTTCAAATATTCCACAAAGTGAGGGTCCGACTATGCCGGCAGCCATCTTTAAAAGTTTGCATGGAATCCTATCAAGACCCGATGCTTTCTTTTCATTAAGTTTACTCAATAATCTGCATACTGCACTCACAGAAGGAGTTTTAAGACTAAAAGTTTTATCGGTCGGTTCGACATAGAATTCAGGCTCAACATCTATTGGCGGTATTTGCTGAGCTAAATTTGGACCTATATTCGTGAAATATTCATTAAAGGTCTCAGCCATTGCAGTAGGAGAATTAATAATTTCTTCTCCAAGTTTAATTTGAGAGATATTTTGTGATTTGCTACATTTACGAGAATTCAGCTCATTGATGAGTTTCCAAGTTTTGCGAGGATTAGTTTTAGTAGCTTCTAGATTTTCTGTAAAATACCGTTGTTTAGCCGCTCTAATTGTATTGTTGGTTTGATTTCTCGCATATTTGTATTGTTGCCATGACAATGCATCATTCTTAGATACTGCCTGCTTTTTAAGATAATCTCGTTTGTGCATTTTTCGCATTAATTCATTTGTAATCCAAGGTGAGTACTTTTTGCCAACACGTTTGCTCTTATATGGCGCATATTTATCAATACTTTCCATAATCATTTTTTTCCAGAGGTTCCACATATCGTCCGGATTTGTTTGAATACGGACATCATCCCATGATTTCTGTGATAAATCACAAAGGAATCCATCCTTATTAAATTTTTTATAAGTACGTGTTTGAATAATACGTGTGGCTCCTTGTTCATAATGGGTTTTACGAGTCGCATAGATCATTGAATGGTCACTAATACCAAGATGTAGAACCCCTGAGTTAATTATTTTTTGAGGTGAGTTTGTCACACACAAATCAATCAACGTTTGCGAATTAAGAGTAACTCGTGTTGGTTCAGTAATCAGTTGACTTAGCCCATAAAGATCAAATAAACTCTTTAGATTAGAGGCATTGGATGAAATTTCTGTAGGTAGCAAATCACAGTTAATATCCCCAAGCAGATGACACTCTATACCCTCGGCGTCAATCTTGTCAATTAATTTCTCAAATGCGTTAAAAATATTGACTGGAGAACTCGGAGGTCTATACCAAGTGCTGACCAGAAATGATTTGGAGTGTGGTTTGGTAATTTCAATACTCAGACACTCTAATAACGTGTCGTCTAGATCGTGCCGAATGTGATAATTTAAATTAGAACGTATATATAAACACACGCCACCGCCATTTCTGCCATTTACATTACGGTCTTTTCTCACGACTTCAAAACCTGGCAGGTGTATTTCATTATCATGAATAATTGAATCTAATTTAGTTTCGTTTATTGCAAGAATGTCGATTTTAGAAGTGTTCATAAATACCCTAAGCTCATCAATGTGAGCTAATAAACTATTAATATTTAAACATGCCAATACTAAACCACGACCCGTTATATTAGAGTCTAAAATAATTGACTTACCCTCTGAACTTGACATGAAAGGAGTTTCCTGGAGCACAGTTTTATCAGATTTCCAGTCGGCAATAACCTAGTCTTTCCTCAAATAATTTATAAAGTTACGAGCCATTTGTGTTGTCCCTAGTTTGTTCAAATGTAAACCACTTCGGTTTAAATGTCGATCGGCTGAAATATTACTGTGATCTATGTATCCCCAGTTGTTCTGAGTACAGAATTGTTTTAGAATCTTATTAACATCAATAATTTTTCTAGGTAGAGATTCGTTATCTGATCTATTTATTAAACTAGATATAGCAACCTTCGCTGATGATTTATCTTCTACCATTCGAGCCAAATCAATTATTTCCTCAGCGCAGGATCTGGCTGAATTATGTTCACTTAGGCTGTTTGTCCCGACGTGAAGAATTATTCCATCAGGCTTTTTACGCATTAGTGGCTTGGTGTGATCTTGTAAGTCTAAGGTAGTACAACCAGGAAAACATGATACTTTGATTGTATCTTTACTTGATAATCTTCTACCTTGGAGATTTTTAAGAATCGAATCTCCAGCAATGTAAATTTCCTTTTTCTTGGATTGATGAGAGGCCTTGCGTCTTTCCTTACCAGTTGGCGACTCTTCATTTGTCAGGCTTCCGTGTTCTGGTCTCCCCCTTGAACGGTAGCGGTTTTGTTTAGTCGTTTGGGTTGACTGTTCGACTATGGTTACGCTTTGATCAGCTAGGGTTTCCTCGCTGTCTTCGACGCTTAGTACGGCGAATCTATTCTTGGATAAAACGCTGGGATTCTGCATCTGAGCAGGACTTCCTGGTTGGTTACGGCTGACATTTTCTTCTTTTCTCTTCTCTTCATCCTTCTCTTCATTAGCGTTATTAGTATTTGTGTTATCCAACTGTAAAATCTTAATGGCCGTGATCAAGCTCTTCTTTTCATTCTCTGCATCTTTTACTTTAGTATTAAGGTCCGACATGATGTAAGATATATTGTTGTTTCGGTCACGCAGCTCATCGTTTTCTTTTTTTAATTTAGAGATCTCTTTGCGTAGATCGCTAACAAGATCTTCAGTCGCAGGGCAACGGTGTTTCTCATTTCTGATCTTAGTGATTTCGGTTGACAGGACGTCAACTTTGGCAATAATAAACTCTTCGAACGATTTCAATTTGCTTTTCAATTCATTCAGTGTCGAATCACAAGGTGGGGCCGTTTTTACTCCCAAGAGAGTGGTGGCATCGTCAGTATCGGTTGGTCGCGTACTCAAAGGAGCAGTGGTATGATTTAATGTAGTTTTCTTGATTTTTTCGTTCTCAATAATGGCTACCAATTTGTCTTTCATTTCGTCGGCCTTTACTCCTTTGATGGTTAATGTACCATTTGTGGAGTACCAGCGTATGGATATATCTTCGCTCTCGTATAGTTTTGATCCCCCGCCAGGTGAAGTCCATTTCGCATGAGGTAGTTTCAATTCGTCAATAAGGCCACAAAGACCTTCGAAATCTCCATGCCATTTCAGGCTTCCTTTCTCCGAGATGGCTAATACTTCCCCAAACGATATAGGTATGGCGGTGTCTAAGATAGTTGGGTTAACATCTAGGCATATAGAAGATTCATTGTGGATCTCATAGTCTTGAAGAGTTTGGCTATCTTCAAGTTGTTTACCGTCGAAGCTGAGTCGTTGTTGATCGAGCGGAATTCCTTCTATATCTTGAATTTTTTTCTTTAGGTTAACAATCGTGTCTTGAGGTTCAATTTCGAGAGTCAAAATCTTATCCTTTACACTCTTTAAGAAGACTTTCATAATGAAATTATTGAAAAACGCCGGAGCTCACTGAAACACGTCCGCACGGAATAGCACGGAACAGCACAGGACGGACGGTAGGAGGGAAGGACGGAGGGAGGGACGGAAGGACAGGACGGACGGACGGAAGGAAGGGCGGTACGAGGGACGGAAGGACGGAGGCGGGGAGGGAGGGAGGGAGGAATCGGGCGGACGACGGAGCCACGGACGGACGGAGGGAGGGCGGGAAGGACGGACGGATGGAAGGATGGGCGGACGGAGGAACGGAGAGAGGGGGGGACGGAAGGACGGATGGAGGTGGCGACGGAGGGAGGGCAGGACGGACGGAGGGACGGACGGACGGACGGAGGGAGGGACGGAGGAAGGAAGGGAGGAAGGGAGGGAGGGAGGGAGGGAGGGCGGGCGGGAGCGAGCGAGCGAGCGAGGAGCGAGGGAGGGAGTTTGCTCCACGCCGAGAATATAGAACTTCTTACTTTCCTTTCTACGTTCCTCCCTACCTTCCTACCTTCCCACCCTCGATTCTTCCTTTCTCGCTTCCTTCTTACCGTCCTTCCTTCCTACCGTCCTTCGTTCCTTCCTTCCTTCCTTCCTTCCTTCCTTCCTTCCTTCCTTCCCTCCCTCCCTCCCTCCCTCCCTCCCTCCTTCCTTCCTTCCTTCCTTCCTTCCTTCCTTCCTTCCTTCCTTCCCTCCCTCCCTCCCTCCCTCCCTCCCTCCCTCCCTCCCTCCTTCCTTCCTTCCTTCCTTCCTTCCTTCCTTCCTTCCTTCCTTCCTACCCTCCTTCCTTCCTTCCTTCCTTCCTTCCTTCCTTCCTTCCTTCCTTCCTTCCTTCCTTCCTTCCCTCCTTCCTTCCTTCTTTCCTCCCTCCCTTCCTCCTTCCTTCCTTCCTCCCTCCCTCCCTCCCTCCCTCCCTCCCTCCCTCCCTCCCTCCCTCCCTCCCTCCCTCCCTCCCTCCCTCCCTCCCTCCCTCCCTCCCTCCCTCCCTCCCTCCCTCCCTCCCTCCCTCCCTATATATATATATACATATATACACATATATACATATATACATACATACATATATATATATACACACACATATATATATATATATATATATATATATATACATATATATATATATACATATATATATATATATACACACACACACACACACACACACACACACACACACACACACACACACACACACACACATATATATATATATATATATATATATATATATATATATATATATATATATACATATATATATATTATTGTCGCTGAGCGTCAGCGAGTGCCCAGTCCATTTGCCCAGCTGTGTATAATCGACCAACGCTCGATTTGTAAAAATTTAGTTTGTTTGGATGTTCGCTATATTGCACAATCCAATGTACTGATATGGCGAGGAAGCTTGGGTACAAGGCACAGTTTTCTCAAGTGCGCATGTCTCGCAGTACATGTCTTCGAGTTCGAACTCAATCTCGTACCCAGAGCCAAATATGCCCGGCCGCGAGGGCAAGTCAAATGGCTCTAGGACAATCCGTTTTAAACCCAACGAATCGTGGGGTTTTGGGGCGTGCGCAGTTGATAATTCTGTCCTAGTCCTTCTCGGCTCCTGTTTATTTCGACAGTGTGTGTTGTGTTTTGGCAGTGTGTGTTGTGTTTTCGCTGTGTGTATTGTGTTTTCGCTGTGTGTATTGTATTTTCGTTGTGTGTATTGTGTTTTCGCTGTGTGTATTGTGTTTTCGTTGTGTGTATTGTGTTTTGCACTTATGGGCCAACGTAGTTTTTCTTTTTGTTCCTTCGAAAGAGATGTACTAACCGATCCACAAAGTGACTTTCTTTATTCCCGTCCAGAGATTCTCGTCAACAATAAATGATTTCGCAATATTAAGACGGTTTATTTTGCCACTATCGTGATCACTAAATAATTTTAAATGTTGACGTCAGGAAAACAATTACCAGTCCCCCCAAATTTTTACGGCGCAACTTGAACATCCTACCAAGGACTAAATATATAAATATTCAAATCACTCAAAATCCCCTCCTTGCTTTTTCTACACGCGTGTAAAATGGACTCCACGCGTATCGAGATTAGCACCCTGACCCGGGCTCGGGGATTATATATATATATATATATATATATATATATATATATATATACATATACATATACATATACATATACATATACATATACATATACATATACATATACATATACATATACATATACATATACATATACATATACATATACATATACATATACATATACATATACATATACATATACATATACATATACATATACATATACATATACATATACATATACATATACATATACATATACATATACATATACATATACATATACATATACATATACATATACATATACATATACATATACATATACATATACATATACATATACATATACATATACATATACATATACATATACATACATCTATACATACATCTATACATACATATATATATATATATATATATATATATATATATATATATATATATATATATATATACATATATATATACAAATATATACAATAAGTGGGTTTACCTCAAATCTTGATGGTCGCTACTGTCAGTTTCACGCTGGGCGATCTTTAGGCGGGTGAAGATTTTCGATTCGGCGCTGTCTTAAATTAAGACAGCGCCGAAACGAAAATCTTCACTCGCCTGAAGGTCGCCCAGCGTGAAACTGACAGTAGCGACCATCAAGATTTGAGGTAAACCCACTTGTTGTATTTTCGCTCTATCTTTACGGTATTGCGCACTTTTCGACATTTCGCGAACAACACTTTGTTTGCGATTGAAGTACCAGGCGGGAAGCGAAGTCTTGTTAAAAATATGATAGCCCAGCAAATAGCTTTGAGTAAAGGCATATTAGACACATAATATTTTTAAAGAAAATTTTAATACTAACGTTCGTTATGACACGTAACATCATCAGAGTGATATTTACAAAGTAAGATCGGCTTAAGTAGCAAAACTGTTACATAAATAGGAGATGATGAGGTGTGAGAAAGGAATGTGTTAATGAGAATTGTTAATGAGGAAAACCTAGGTGTGAGTCGAGGTGAGATGTCGAGAAAGTGGGAGAAGTAAGATAAAGAAAGAAAAAATTAAAGAAAAATCCCAGAACTAAAAAAGTGTCAAAGGGAAAGAAGTAAGAACGATTGTTAACATTAAGAGATGGATTCATTTTAGCAATGAGAAGGCTCTCTCTCGAAGAACTTCGAGTGGTGAAGAAGCAGAGGTCAAAATTGAGAAATCCTCAAAAGAAACTCCATGACCAATTGGCTTAGTGTGTGCGAGAACGCTAGACAATTGTGTGTGTGAGGGAGGCTTTCCTGTGTAGGCCGAAATACCCATGATCAAATTGAAGGAGTTGCCATGGGTTCGCCTCTCGGTCCATTGTTTGCCAACATTTTTCTTTCGTTTCATGAACAAAATTGGATCAATAAGTGTCCGGCTCAATTTAAACCAGTCTATTACAGACGTTATGTTGACGACTCTTTTATTTTATTCAATTCAAAGGACCATATTAAACCTTTTTTAAATTATCTTAACTCTCAACATAATTGCATTAAGTTTACATGTGAAATTGAATCAGACAACAAACTACCTTTTCTCGACATTAACATTCATCGCTCCGTTGGATCTTTCGTTACTTCGGTTTATCGTAAACCTACTTTCACTGGATTACTTACCGATTTTGATAGTTTTCTTCCTGTTGTTTTTAAGAAAGGTCTTATCTACACTCTGCTCTTTCGGTATTGTTTTCGCACTTTTCTCAATAAAATTTCCGCGCCATCACCTCTAATTGTTAGTACAGCTCCAAAATTCTTACTCACTTTCGTTTTACCTTACACTGGAAATCATAGCCTTCAAATTCGTCAACAGGTTTCTAAACTAATTTCGTCAGCTTTTCCGCATATTCAGCTTCGCGTTGTCTTTCGGACCATTTGCCGCCTATCCAACTTTTTTCGTTTTAAGGATCGTTTACCCTTTAAACTTTAAATCTCATGTAGTTTATAAATGTACGTCGTATATAGGCGAAACTTGCCGTCTTGTATCTTACTTCTCCCACTTTTTCGACGTCTCACCTCGACTCACACCTAGGTTTTCCTCATTAACAATTCTCATTAACAAATTCCTTTGTCACACCTCATCATCTTCTATTTATGTATCAGTTTTGCTACTTAAGCCGATCTTACTTTGTAAATATTATCACTCTGATGATGTTACGTGTCGTAACGAAACGTTAGTATTAAAATTTTCTTTAAAAACACTGTTTGTTTGTTTGTTTGAATACATATATATATATATATATATATATATATATATATATATATATATATATATATATATATATATATATATATATATATATATATATACATATATACATATATATATATATATATATATATATACATATATACACATATATACATATATACATACATACATATATATATATACACACACACACATATATATATATATATATATATATATATATATATATATATATATATATATATACACACACACACACACACACACACACACACACACACACACACACACACACATATATATATATATATATATATATATATATATATATATATATATATATATATATATATATATTATTGTCGCTGAGCGTCAGCGAGTGCCCAGTCCATTTGCCCAGCTGTGTATAATCGACCAACGCTCGATTTGTAAAAATTTAGTTTGTTTGGATGTTCGCTGTATTGCACAATCCAATGTACTGATATGGCGAGGAAGCTTGGGTACAAGGCACAGTTTTCTCAAGTGCGCATGTCTCGCAGTACATGTCTTCGAGTTCGAACTCAATCTCGTATCCAGAGCCAAATATGCCCGGCCGCGCGGGCAAGTCAAATGGCTCTAGGACAATCCGTTTGAAACCCCACGAATCGTGGGGTTTTGGGGCGTGCGCAGTTGATAATTCTGTCCTAGTCCTTCTCGGCTCCTGTTTATTTCGACGTTGAAAGTTGTGTTTGGTGTTTTCAAATATATTGAGACTTTTTGACTATGGCCTACTGGATGATGCAGTAAATTATTCACTGGAAAAGATCGGGAAAAATGACTTAGTACTAAAGTCTCAGCAAAAGGGTGCACTTATGGAGATAGTCAATGGCCGAGATGTGTTGGCAGTCCTGCCGACCAGTTTTGGTAAATCGCTCATATTTCAACTTCTCCCATTTGTCTTCGACTTTCTCAGTGGTGAAGAATCGGTGTCTTCGATCGGTGATTGTGAGTGATTGTGATTTCGCCTTTAAATGGTTTGACCGAGATCAAATTGAAAAACTTAAACGTTTTATGGCCGTTCGGTGTTCTTCAAGCCACCTCACATGCTTGTACGCTGAACTTCCTGAACACGAAAATACCGATCAGGCTGACACGTTTTCAAAGTACAATGCTGATCAGTTAGCACACCGCACGTCACGTTACACTGAACATCGTCATGCATCTTTCTTTCTGATTGTCCAGTCAACTTTTAATGCAAATGTATTATGTATCTATAAACTGCAAAATTTATGCAAGGCACAAGCAATCGAATAAACATATTTTACATACATCTTTTATTTTTAAGATATTATACTGTGTCTGCAAGCTACAATATTTGAGGGTCACCTCAAATAGTATTGTCCCAGTCACGAGCATTTATAATCACACTTAAAAATAATTATCAAAAAATAATTTTAAATTTTTCAACATAAAAACTATGAACCAGCAGGTGGAACATGCCTAAAACAGTTTATACGAGCATGCCACAAAGACTTAAAGAGCACTTCATTGCCGTTGAAGCCTGCTATATAGTTGAACAGTTTACCAAGGACTCCTTAATATATAAAAAAATAACAACATTTTGATAATTATTATCTGAAAACAAGAATAATACATTTGTCTAATGTGTTAAAAATACTATTGAAGTTACTACATTAATACCATATTTTTGGAGTCAGAGTCAATTATGCATTTAAATTTATATTTTCTGCAACGTTTCAGTGGCAAATTTAACATGAAGTGGAAAAAAGTTGATTTCTTTTTGGGACAGCAGATTGACTATGACAACCAAAACGTTTTCTGTCACTTTTAGTACCAATACATGTGCATACTGCCAGGGGTTTAACCTGTACAGTAATCTAGTATAGCAACACAAATAAAATACAAAACAATAGATACTCCAAATAATGATTTTTTATTTTAACCTTTTCACTCATTGAAGTCATCAGAAAATGATGATAATTTAAATGAGTTAGAACATAAAAATTAACTCTCTCGTTTACAACATGCCCAGACTTCCTCAGTTATCCCACAACAACATGCATAAGAGTTGAAATGCTAATTTTATTTAAATTATTTATTGTTTCAATTTTTTTAAAAAACAAAAACGTAACATTAAATTCTGCTATAGTACTGATGTTTGTTTTTTTTGGCTTTCAGAAGTACTCGTCAAGGCACCAACGCCATCATCGATTCAGTGATCTGTTTTGAGGAAAGCAGTGCTCGATTCAGTGGTCGGTTTCGAAGAAAGCAGTGCTCATGACCTTATCGACGTTCTTTATAACTGCACAAACCATTCCAGTATTCAAGTGGAACACGACAACAAGGACATGCAGTGTCATCTTGCGAGGAGACAAAAGGGGCCATTTATGCGAGATACGATTAGACGCGGCTTATACAAACTAAGTCGCGGACTGAGGCCACTGACCAATATATAGTTTGACTGCGGGCCCACGATACTTTTGTACCAGGGCGCTTATATATGGGGCGGTGAAACGGCAAACTAGTTCCTAGTCCGCTTTTCTTTCGAACTTATTTTGGCGACGTCACAGAAGAGGGATCAAGCGAGAGAACTAGCGGAAAATGTTCATCTTTATCTATCATGAATCCTGCTGGAGCTCGGATTCTTTAATCTTTATGAACGAGGGCACTTAAACAAACCTCTTTTTGTGAGCAGACCGAGAACGAGTAGGTTTGTTTGTTTGACATTACGTTAAAAGGTTGTTACATACGAGGCTTTATAAAGTAGTGTTCGGCGTAGGAAGTGATTGTGTTGAAACACATTTATACAAAACGAAATATGCTATTTTAACGTTTCGGCAGTAGACCAGTAGACCTATGTGATGTTATAAAGAATTGTACATACCGACGTGAGTGTTATCTGCCTTGGTTTTCCGCCAAACGGCCGTTTGGTGCCTGTATAATTTGGGGCCAGATTTGGGGCCAAGCAAAACATTTTATTCTCACAATTTCGGTCTGCCGCTCGACGTTAAAAAGAAAGCTGATCGATGTGTGATGCGGGGCCTGGTGACAAGTAAATGATATTCACCGGTCAGCCGTTGCTACAATGATTGATAACATGAATCTTTTCCTCAGCAACAATTTTGTGCTTGGGTATGTTCGCATTTAATTCAGACGAATTTAACTCAATCGATTAAATTCGACTGTAGTGCGACGTATGAAACGAATTAAATTCGACTGAAGAGTTAAATTCGTCTGAGACGTTGTACCCGTCACGGTGAGACGGATACAACGTCTGAAATGCGTGTTGGTTTCAGACGTCGCTGTATCTCGCATCGAATTATTAAGGTCTTCGTATAGGTTTTCAGGGTCATTTCTGTAAAGCGCTCTCAATTCGTCAGAATTTATGCCACAAAAATAAAATAGCTAGATATCGTTAGAAAGCTATTAATTTGTAGAATGCAATGGTGACTTCGGTTTCGCGATAAACACAAACCGTTAATAGTTGTGAATTTTTTAATTAAAGGGCTCATTAAAGGGTATTAGAGACGACTCGAGTAAAAAGCGTTTTATTTTGTTCAAAATCTTTTTTTGTAGTTTGATTCCGAGATACATTTCCAGCAAAACGGTGTCAGCGTTTTTTGATATGTCGAGTTTTACCGATTTCATTGGCGACCAAATTTAAAAATGCTGGTTTTCGACCAACATTCGGACAAAATAAGTCATAAATTCGCAACCAGGCAAGAAATAAAAAAACCCGCTGACACCGTTTTGCTGGACATCTCGGAATCGAACTGCGAAAAAAATTTATGAACAAAATGAAACGCTTTGTTCTTACGTCGCCCCGAGTGAAGTCCCCCGGGTTTTAATTAAAAACTTCACAACCATTAACGGTTTGTGTTTATCGCGAAACCAAAGACACCATTGTATTCTACAAATTCATAGCTTTCTAACGATATCTATTTTATTTTTGTGGCATAAATTCTGACGAATTGAGAGCGCTATACAGAAATGACCCTGAAAACCTACACGAAGACCTTAAATGCATAAATTATGATAACATTTTAGAGCCCGCGATCAGATTTTTGTTTACTTCGCATGCGTAGTGGACGTTTTTGGCGTGATCTAGCGGGATTTTCCTTGCTCGTCACTGAATTAAATTCGTCGCATGAAATGAATTCGAGTTTACGTCGCCTTTAACTATAAATTAAATTCGTCTGAATCACTGACCTATATATATATATATAACTGGACTGCGTGCTCCTATTACCTTTGAGTTAGGAAAAGTGTCCCCATTTTCACTTTCAACATGGTGACATTATGGGTCCTAACTAAGCTATCTTGTCAGATAAACTGTACCGCATGTTGTAGCCAGATGAATTATCTTTCTTCCAGTATATTTGATAGCTTCTACAGTGGTTTATTTCTCGAGAAAACATTCGGAGAAGACATTATAATACATACGGAAAAAAATTTCAAAATAGCGGCCGCTATTATGATTTGGACATGTTCGGTATTTCGCTTTTTTAGGGAAACTAAGCTATTTGGTCGGATAAACTGTATGTATGTTGTAGCAAGGTGAATTACCTTTTTGCCAATATATTATATAACTTCTACAGTGGATTATTTCTTGACAAAACGTTCGGAGTAGATGGACTAGGCATGCCAAGTCAGCATAATATCGTCCTGGTCTCAAGATTGTGTAAACAAAATATTTCGAAAACAAGATAAACAAGATATTTAGTACTTTGTTCTGGCTAACGCCAGACGATTTTATTCACCTCTTGGGAAAGCCTTCACAGGAACTATGTCTCTAACTCGTTCCTGTCCGAATTGGTGTGTAGTATTTTATTCTGGCTAACGCCAGACGATTTTATTCACCTCTGGGGAAGCCCTCGCATAGGAACGATTTATTATTATAATGTACCCGAAAGCCGAGGGAGGTTTAGTAAAAGTCCCGAGGGCGAAGCCCGAGGGTCTTTTTCTAAACCTCCCGAGGCTTGAGGGACATTTAATCAACATGTAAGTTGACCGAATGCATAAAGATTAGGTATGATTAGTTACTAATCGTACTTCATCTTTATGCATCGGGTTATTTAGAGATGAAATGTCCGTGTGGAAACAATGAAAACCGAGGTGGCCATGATATTAATAAAGTAAGAAAATCGCTTTGTATTTACCTAAATATTCTTGTTTCCTACGATAAGTACATGTCAGTGGTCGCTACCATTAACAGAATGACCCAAAAATGCCGCCATTTTGAAAGTGAAAATGGGACACATTTTTGGCCAGCACCCGTAGTCCAGTTATATATATATATATATATATATATATATATATATATATATATATATATATATATATATATATATATATATATATATATATATATATATATATACGTCAGTGGTCTGAATTAAATGCGACGTATGAACCAGGCCTTAATCCTGCTAGTTGATGACGACATTTTTACTAAGGAGTAGAGAAGAATTTCTTCAGAAGTTTTGACCGGCTGAAAAGTGGGTTGGTAGCTGGCTTGTATTAACTTTAATAAGCTTACAAAAAGACTTGTCTCTTACCAAACGTTATCACATTTTCTTTTAAAAAGTAGCGTTTACTCACTCTCAAGTATTTAAAGTGAAAAAATATATGAACTTGCTCATGCACGCCATATAAAATCTGAGGGATCTTTGTACGTTCACGTTATCAGTCACCCGGCAATGTTCGATAGAACACATACCTATCGAATTTTACGTAGGGTATCTTGTCAAAGGAATGTAATGAAACCATCAATTCAAATTTGAACTTTTTAAGTGAAAGTAAACAGGGAATCATCCCAGCTATCTGATAACAAATTCACAAGCTGCGGACAGCTTTTTAACACAGGAAGAGCCGGCTATACCCTTCATGAAGTCGTATTTTCATAAATCGGTCTGAGAGTAAAAAGTATTTTCAGTTTGCAGTTATTCCCATCTAGTGCTTAGGAAACGTCATAAAGTCATTCATATATACCTATCAAGAATCGAAACAGACTGAAATCATAAGTCGAATTTGCTTTTCTTTCTACTACTATTAGCGATTAAATAGCCAAGGGTTAAGCTAATTAATCTATATGCATACATTTGTATCACTTTATCTGAAATCCATCAACTCCGATTCTTATGTAAATTTTAAGATTTAATCATACTATTATTCTCTTTAACATACTTGAAAATCTTACCGCGGACAAGCAGTTAACATGCTATGATCTGGTGGTGAAATTGTCCCTCCATGGAAGTCATCAAATGATCTAGTCGTTATCCATAATCACATGTTTATAGAGGAATTTTTTAAGCAAAAAAGCCTTCATACGTTAAACGAAACCGTACTTCATATGTACCTGTTAAAAAGTTCTTTTAAAATTACATAGTTTAAAGAACAAACAGTGCATAAAACCACGCTTCGACTCGAATTTTCCTCAAAGGCACGCTCGTGCCAGTCTTCTTACGCATCACACATTGATCTGCGCGCGCGCTTGCGTTTCCCCGCCCTATAGCGCCCTGTTTTGTACTACTGTTAGGTCTTCCAATGCGGCGTAAAGTAGCCCGATAAGTATTGACGACACACGCCGATAAGTCTTTTTGAAGCAAGAAAACCTTTGAAATTAAACGTTTACTTAAAATGTAATGCTTTTTTAAAGTAAAAAGTTCAAAGACATTGAAATACATGTAAATTATGGTGTGAAACAAAGGTTCCGTGGAAAATTCCAAGCTTTTTCTTTGCGGTGTGTTGTCGAATGAAGCAAGCTCAAAACAGTTAAAACATCTTCTCGAACACGAAGAAACTCAGGAAACATACAAATACAACAAAAAACCCATTCAGAATTATCCTTTAAAAAGAAACCTGTAAATATGTTTGGTTTCATAGAAAAGATATAAGAACCGCGATCAGGTTTAAACATACTTAAATAGTAATAGACAAGACGTTCTCTTCGACGGGTTAAAGAAAAAAGGAAATTAAACCTCTCTATATATATATACAAGCGGAAAACTAATACTAATTAATTAAAAACCTCTTCCAGGACAATATGCTATTTTATTTAAGAAACAATAATATATAAATTTAACACTTATATATTTCATATATCCCTAAAGGCATTTATTCTGACATTTTTTAATCTATTTGTAATTGGTTTTGGTCACTTTTATTAGTCACTTTAATCAGTGTTCTGCTTCTTTGTTTTTGACACTTAACACTGCTTTTAGTTTTCCAAGTGGAAAACTATATATAAGGAGAGAGAGAGAGAGAGAGAGAGAGAGAGAGAGAGAGAGAGAGAGAGAGAGAGAGAGAGAGAGAGAGAGAGAGAGAGAGAGAGAGAGAGAGAGAGATATATTTAATTTCTTTTTTTTTTAAAGTGCTACTGCGACGAAAATACGCGAAAACTTGAAAAGAGTTGTAACTTTGTAATTTTAATGCCTAAGTACCTGGTACTTACATACGCAAAAGATTTTTCCAAATTTGAATTGGAAATACTATATATTTACGATTCTTTCCGCGTTCGTCATTGGGCGCTTGTCGCCAGCTAGTGCTCGGAAAGTAATGGGTCGAGTACGAGTTGTGACGTCATCCAATCAACCGGAGACTTCGACGAGTTCGACGTACGGTATGCAAAAATATGTCAAATGAGTAAAATTGCCGACTGTAAGCTTAAGTTTCACACACCACAGGAATAAAAGTCTTTTAACGTTTTTTCATGTAAATAAAGAATGCCTTCAAGTCGCTGTGTTGTTCAAGGATGCAGTAATACATCAGATCCAGGTAATGGAATATCGTTGCACAACTGAACTCACCCAATAACAAGATTTTAAGCGGGAAATGGAAAACCTTCGCAAAAACGCAACGTGCAAACTTTAACGCTGAAAATCGTTTTGTTGTTTGTTCCGAGCACTTCGAGGAAACCTGCTTCTCAAGATCAATTCACTTGAAAACATGCCGTCAATTTGAGAAAAAGCGCCAAATGTCCCAGCCTATGTCGATAGTGAAAGAAACCGTCGAAGGTACCGCCGTCAGGTTAGTTCTGTTTCACTTTGCAGCGATTTTTTTATTAATAAACTTTTCTAAACTCTAAATGTTGAAAGTATAATGCATGGTCATTTCAAACAGAACTGATTAGACAAAGATTTATTGTCATAATTGCGAGACAAACAAGTCATGTCGCGTGTTTGTTCATTCATCGACTCGTGAAATTGACATTCAATCTATATAAGTGCTATAAATTCCAAAATATTTATCTAAGCTAAGAATTATCTAAGCCTTCTTAATTCTAACCTTTCCTAAAAGCCTAATATATCGCTATTTAAAGGTCATGTATTCAATCACAATGTTCAAAAAACATCTTTGGTTGAGACCATAACTTTTCTCTACAGCATGCGGGTTTTTCCCTACAGGCGCGCCACACTATACTGAACGAGAAAGGATTGATTAGACAAGCAACCAAAATAAGTAAGGAAAGTCCAACTGAGAACCAATATGGCACTGATGCTCTAGATATAGAAAGGTCATCTTCGGTGTATGAAGAAGACAAAAGTATGCCCAGTCCTGGCAAGCTATTTGTTGACGATGCTTCAAATTCATCAACTAGCGACCAAGTCATCGACAGCGCGTTGATTCGACGTGCATCACACCAAGCAACGCAGACAGAGAAATTCCACTACAGTCAATCGGTTGTTCAAGCCTAACAGTAAACATATTTTAATTTATTTTATTATTTTAGGAGAAAAATCTAATGTCGTAAACACAAAAGTGAAGACTCTACAAACAAAATTGCGAAGAATTAAAAAGCATGAAGAGGAATTGTTGTTTACATTAGGGCAAACTAAACCAAACAAACCGTTGTTGGTGTCTTCAGGTAAATGAGCTTTCTGTTAGCGTTTACTGTGTCACAACTTTATTTTCAAACTTGTTTTGTTGTTTTTCTCTCTTTTTTTATCAGAAACCCAGACAGATGAAGGTATTGTATCAGATTCTGAATTTGAACCATTGGACGAATTAGATGAACTAGATCCAATAGATTCCACATGGTTACCAGAAGAGCAGGATGCTGATGTGTTCAACAGAACATCAACATGACAAGTCAAATTTAACAACACAGGAAGTAGATGAATATGAATGATGATGCAGAATTAAACAGGTAAACTTCTTCATCCACATATATTGCATCTGTGACTATTGTGTATTTGAAATGTTTTGTTTCAAAAAATACCTAACACCTTGACCACCCCAACCCACCCAGCCCCCCTGAAACTACAGTACGCAATAAGAAATCTCTTACAAAAAATAATTGTCATTATTAACTTTTTTTCAGGTTGAATATTGAAGGCAAATGGGAAGAACCCAAGGGAATTGTATTCCTTTCTAAGCTGCTTCTTCTTTTCCAGTACTGCCACCTATGTCTTTGGCCTAAACCTAATATCGATGTTTCCCAAATAGGAACTCTCATCACTATTGAGACAAAATGTCAACTAGATCCCAAGGATAGTGCAAAGTTTCTAGTAATAACAATTTTTGCCACGTGTACGGACAGAGCTGCCAGCCCCGCAACCTGCCAGCCCATTTTCTTGAGCAAAGCCCAAGTTAATTTAATACAAGTGAAAACTCAGACAAACAACCCAAAATAGAATCTCGAGGGATTCTTAAAGAGTCATTTTCTCTTCAAGAACCCCCAAAAAATTATAAACTCCGACAAACATGAACACTGACGTCTTTTGTGCCCTTCACTATTGTTTTCTGGTCTGTTTAATAACATCAAGATATTTTTAAACTCCTCGAAATTTTTGCATAAAAAGCTTGGCACATCACAAGAATTCCAATACTAATACGTATCGTGTGATGTCCAGTCAATCCAGATCAAAATTGACTAAAATTTGTCAAGTGGATGTCAAGATAAGTAAGTTTTTGTTGCCTTCGCAAATTATTACGCCTGATGATTATGTTGCTAGCTTCACGTTATGTTAGCATAACAGATACAATCATGTAGAACTAAACATTCATGTTTACTATATGGCCAGGGTTCTTCGTACAGTTGCTTATTGAACGCCAAATCAAAATGCGAAGACAGTCTACGATCTCCAGTATACAGAATTTGTTACTGAGCTGAAAATATAACAGACACGAACCAACAACACTCTACAAACCGACTTCACAACATCGTCAACATGCCACGCCACATTAAAGTTAAATACTAGAAATACATGAACGCAACAACCCCTCGCCCGCTTTTAATACATAATTTTCTTCAAATAAGCATCCAATTAGTTTTTCTTAATATATTATAACACCCCCCCCCCCCCCCTGTCTCATGCATGTCTTACAATAGCACCTGTAATCGAACCGAATTGGTAAAAATAGCACAGTAAAATCGGACTGTCAAGATGAAGCAAAAAAATCCCCAAATCTTTATTCGAAAATATACAAACGACTAAAAAAAAAAGGATCAAGTTCTCGTCATCCGACTCACTGCATGGCATTCTCAGTGAGATACGGCAAAAGCAAACGGTAATCACAAAGACTAAAGTGGCTAATTGTTTCAACTACATGAATTGCAAAGTTAAACAAAAAGGAAAACTTAGTTTACGCTCTGTATGAATGTAAAATAATATTCTGTTTGTTTAAATGGCTTCCTTGTCTGTTTCACAATGACAGAAAAACTAACGTATTAAAATTAATAGCTCGAAAACTACAAGTATAATAGAACTAAAAACAAACCAGTACAATCAGATTGCCATGAAAAAGAAACAGGTAAGGTTTCAGTCCAAAATAAGGAAAAAACAGCGGCGAAAATTGACAAAGTTCATATCAATAATCAAAAGAGTATGTTGTTAATATTAAACGTCAAAGTCAAAAACACTAGAAAACACTAGAAAACACCAGAGAAAACAAATTAGCGAATCTATTTAAGAGATTGAATACCAGAAATAAGAGAAAACAAAAATATGGCAGTATAAATAGACTGTTTTTGATTAATCAAACGGCAAAATTTCATTAAAAAAGAGATAACAGTGGTCAAAAAAAATATGGAAAACATATATACCACGTCCTAAAAGATTGGCGTCTTCAGCAAAACACTTAAAAACACAGCAAAAACCCTCAACGTAATAAAATTGATATCTCTCAAGATGAAACAAAAGGGAAACTTTCATTCGAAAATATATTTTCAGTAGTCGAGAAAATATGAAAAACTTAAGCTTACCTTTTAATAGTGACTTAGTACGGACGTTTTATACCTTCGAGTTTATTCTTGCTGCCCTCTTTTAGTTTCCATTTTACTCACAATAAACAGTTTTTCCTCAGTTTTTCTTTCTGTTACTTCGAAAGAGATGTACTAACTGATCCAAAAAGTGACTTTCTTTATTCCCGTCCAGAGATTCTTCGTCAACAATAAATGATTTCCCAATATTAAAAGACGGTTTATTTTGCTATCGTGATCACTAAATGATTTTAAATGTTGACTTTCCGGCTTCATATTGTTACCAGTCCCCCCAAATTTTTACGGCGCAACTTGAACATCCTACCAAGGACTAAATATATAAATATTCAAATCACTCAAAATCCCTTCCTTGCTTTTTCTACACGCGTGTAAAATGGACTACACGCGTGTCGAGATTAGCACCCTCACCCGGGCTCCGGGCCTTCGGCCCTACGCCCGGGCTCGGGGATAAAGCTTTTAATATTTATTCGCACCTTTGACCTTCCGCTAGGCAGACAGTAAATCCTTTCGCCCAGACCATATTTAATTAGCCATGCACTAAAGCCTAGAAATTCGTTGTTTCGAGAAGAAAAATCGATCACTCCTTTACGTTTTCTCTAACCTGAATGTCAGGCCTTTATTTGTTCCCGCCTTCCGCTAAACCCGGCAGCGCGGGCAGAGGTGCGGGCGAGCGAGAAGGCGAGAAAAATAAAGGCCTGAGGAAACTCTTAACAAAACCGTCTTCCGCCCACTTTGCTATTTTTAAATATGAACGAGTATGATTGATATGAGTTGTCAAAATATCAAAGCGTATGTTTTGATTTCATCCCACAGAAATATATAGTCTTTCTCCGCGTCTGGTTTTAGTCCAGACTAGTCTACAATCATTGACAAAATTAGTTGAAACGACTCGAGTGAATCATGCCATGTTAATTGCTACGCCTCTTTTTGCATAAATTGCTATCCCCCCGTCCCCCCTTTTCAATGTTGATACTCTGAACATTTAAATGTAATGGCAGGTGACATTGTACACGTTCTGAGTTCCACAACATTGAAGTGGGGGGAAGGGGGGACATGAAACCATTTCATGTTAGATTTGTTTCAAGAATTATGTCAATGATTGTAGGTAGACTTGCAATAAATACACGGGCTCGAATTGAAGGCGTTTATCCATGGTATATCTAGACCCGATCTAGAGAAGAAATCGAAGAATTGGAAACTACGATAAGAAACCGAGAAATTCCACCATAATAAAAGATAAACACGATTTGATAGCCGCCTTGATATAGTTTCGACTAAATTAATAATTATATAATTTGGTAGCATTAGAATTTAAATTTTAGAATGCAGGTAGACCATTTAATTAATATATTGAACAACTGAGACTATAAACTGCTCCGAAATTCCCGTTTTGTAACTTACGGGTCCACTTTTCTGACAACCATTGTTCAGCAGGTTCAGCACTGCCATAAACAACTTGGAATTTCGCATCGGCTTCGCCCTCAGTAGCCATCGTCACTGATCATCGAACGAAGGACCCAAGTAGACTGTTTTTCGCACGGTCTCCACCTGCTACAACGAAATTCCTCTCCGTGCCATGTTGAAGTCGATGAAGTTCACAGAACACAAATGGCAATATCTGATATATCAGACTTTTACCAAAACCAGTGGGCAAAACAGCAAAGACATCTTGGCTGTCAACAGACAACAGCGAGCTTTCGAATGCACGTCGTTTGTTCTGGTTTCAAAAACTCATAGCCGAAATGCGTCAATGAATTTAACAAAGCAGTTTCGAAAAATCCTTCTATGGTTTGATTTTGCGACATAATAAATGATTAAATGGATGAATTGGTCACAGAAACGTACACGATTAACAGATTCGAGAAATGGCGATGACCTTGTAACGGTGTGCACTTTGACGGTGCACCTTTGGGGAAGTTGTTTATCTGAATGAACCAATCAAAATCCTTACTTCAATTAGTCAGCCAATCAGAGCTCCCGTCCATGAGATGGACGGAGAACCCACAGTTTTATTAAGAGTTTCCTCAGGCCTTTATTTTTCTCGCCTTCTTGCTCGCCCGCACCTCTGCCCGCGCTGCCGGGTTTAGCGGAAGGCGGGAACAAATAAGGCCTGACATTCAGGTTACGTTTTCTCCGCCATTTTCTCCGTATTCGCCAGTCGCAAACAAAACCACGCGTGCGCAGTGATATTCTTATATATATTGTGTGGAGAATATTCTGTCGAGTTTTGGTATTACTGTGGGTGCTGCTGTTGAATGTATGATTTCAACTTCTGGGTATCTGGAATAAGCATCTATGACAACCAGTAGTAGCTCTCCACTTGGAAGGGGACCAAGGAAATCCATATGCACCGTATCCCATGGTGCTGGTGGCAGTCTTGACATCTTTAAAAGTACAGGAGGGTTAGCTGGTGTAGTACTTTGACATGGGATACAGGAGTCTATGATTTTCTTTACTGCCGTGTCAATGAATGGGAACCAAATTTTCTCTCGTATTAATTGTTTAGTTTTGGTCAATCCTTGATGACCTTCATGGGCCAGGTCTATAGCTTGCTGTCGTAGTGTGGTTGGTATTATAATTCGTGTTGACTTTAGGACCAAGTCGTTGTCGTTGCTGGTGGAAAGTTCACTGCGGACTCTGTAGTAAATATCAAGTTCTTGTCTGTTGATTCTTGGATCTGTGAGCTTTCTTGACTCGTGCCACTTTCCAGTTCTGATGTACTTGACAACTGCTTGAAGAGTTGCATCTTCCTTTGTATGCGTTTTGATGTCTTCGAGGCTGATCGACTTTGGCGTTGTATGTTGAGCAATGAAGTTGATGTACTCTTCTGCTACATTTCTATGATGGTATGTTTCTGCTGTCACCACTGGGTGTCGCGACATATAGTCAGAGGGTTAATCTTTTCCAGGGCGATAATTTACTGTGAAGCGGGACTTGTGAAGGCGTAGGAACCGTCTTTCTATCCTGGCAGGTGGTTTGGAGTTAGGATTGTTGCAGATTAATTCAAGTGGTTTGTGGTCAGTGTATAGCACAAATTCTGCACCAAAGAGGTATATATGGAATCTTTCCATGGCCCATACTATGGCGAGTGCTTCTCGTTCAGTTTGGCTGTATCTTTGTTCCACAGGAGTGAGAGCTCGACTTGCATAAGCGATCACTTTGTAGTCCTCTTTACCTGGAGTATGTTGTTGTAGGATCGCACCTAAACCAGTTGGGCTTGCATCAACCGTGAGTTCTGCTTGTCTGTTGGTGTCAAAATATGCCATGACCGGGTTAGAAGTTAGAGCTGCTGTCAATGTTTTCCAAGCTTTCTCATGCATTGGTAACCACTCGAATGTGGCGCTCTTCTTGGTGAGTTGACGTAGAGGTGCTGTTATGGTTGCATAGTTGATAATGAATTTTGAACAATAGTTTGCCATTCCCAGTAGACTGCGAACTCCACTGACATTAGATGGATGGGGCGCGCTGACTATGGCGGTTATCTTCTTGGGGTCAGGGCTCACTCCATCTGCAGAAAAAATCATCCCGAAGAATTCGAGGATATGCTTGTTGTATGCGCATTTTGACTCATTGAGGGTGAGACCAACTTGTCGCAATCGTGCGAATACATTCCTAAGAGCTGTGTCGTGGGCAGACTGTGTAGAACCAAAGATTAAGATGTCATCGCTGATGTTAAGGACACCATCAATACCAGCAATGGCTTGGCTTATGGCAAACTGGAATACTTCAGCTGCTGAGGATGTGCCATAGTTGAGTCGATGGTATTGATGTAGCCCTTTATGAGTACGAAATGTAGTAATGTTCCTGGACTGCGGTGCGAGGTATATTTAACAATTATTCGCCGAAGGCGAGGTGAATATCGGTGAATAATAACCGAGACGAAGTCGAGGTTATTATTCACCAATATATTCACTGAGCCTGAGGTGAATAATTGTTTTAGTATAAATACACATTTTCGTACTTTTAGGAACAACATTTTCTTCAAAATTGTTAATTTCGTCGGTCTGTCGCATTGACAACTTGGCTGGCGGCCATTTTGGATAAACGCTGTAGGTGATTATCGAGAATTAATCCGAAGTAGCTCGACCAATCAGCGCGCGCGATTTTCTATAATCACCTGTGTATTTATACTAATTGATGATAGACATGGCGAAGATCTAGTTTGGAAAACACTTTAGCATCATTTAGTTTGTGAATAAGTTCATCGACAGTGGGCATAGGATGGCGCTCGCGGAGTATTGCTGTGTTGGGCAGACGCATATCCACACAAATTCTTACTTCGCCTGGGTTTTTCGGTTTCGGTGTTACAACTAATGGTGAAACCCATGGAGTAGGACCTGTACAGGGTTCGATGATTCCGTTTTCTGCTAAGTGGTCAAGCTCTTGGTCTACTTTGTTACGAATGTGGAATGGTATTCCTCTTTCTGGTTGTGCAACAGGCTTTACATTCGGGTCTACATGTATGTGAAGTTTGAGTTGAAAGTGTTTGAGGCAACCAATTCCACTGAATAAGTCTCGATACTCACTGGTTAGATCTTGAATAAATGTATCATCATAATTATGGGTGTTGGTTTCGTTGGTTGGCGCCGATTGTGTTTTTGTCGCATCGTTGTCTTGGTTGAGCATTTCCGCTTTAGCGATGTTGTCGGCTTGTAGCTTTATTAAGCCCAGCTCTGCTGCCGTTTGGGAACAAATTAAGTTTCCATTGTTTCCTTTTGTCACATGAAACTTAGCAGCTGTAATCTTTTTTTTCGATTCTACGATTTCTTCGAATACGCCAAACATTGGAAGCGGTGATTGTGAGCCATAAGCGTATATGCGAGCCTTTGCACGATGTAGTTTGATAGCTTTCTGTTTACATAAGCTTTGGAAAGTTATTTCATCGACAACGTTTATGGACGCCCCAGTATCTACAAGTGCTTGAAAGTTCACTCCATTGACTTTTAATTTGGCATTAAGGTTGTCTTTAGAGGTATCTGTTCTTTCTTTTTTGACTGTGTATAAGTATTCTTCTGATGATGATGACTGGCTTTCATTGCACGGCGCCTTTTAATCTGACAATGTTTTGATTGGTGGCGGCTTGCTGTCAAGCGTTGGTTGCGGTCTTGAGAAGATCTTGTTTGTGTTTTGATTGCTTTTGCAAACCTTTGCAAAATGATTCATCTTGTGGCAACCTGAACACTCTTTGCCTTGGGCTGGGCATCGATTGTTCTTGTGAGGATAATCAAATCCGCAATAGTAGCATTTACGGCTCACAGTGTCTCGTTGAGAAGACTGTCGTTTTTGTTTTTGCGGTCGAATGGCGTTCAGACTGTTGTCGATTTCACTCGGAGGTTTTGTGCGAAGATCGACGAACGCAAGAGATTTTTCGATTCCTTTCGCTTGGTTTTCACTTATTTCGATAGAGCGGCCTTCCGTCAGGAGTGTGGTTAAGGTTAGTGACGAATCTCGAAGTGCTTTTCATCGAAGACGGATAGATGTGCAGCTTTGGATTATCTGTGTTTTGATTTCACAATCAACGTCGCCGAACTCACAGGTGGAGGCTAGTTTTCGAAGGCGTGTGTGATATTGATCCAGTGTTTCCTCGGTAGTTTGTCGGGCTTGACGGAACACATAGATTTCGTATTCGAGGTTCCTTTTAGGCATAAAATACTCTGACAATTTCTCGACGGCTGTTTTAAAATCGTCGTCATCTCCAGTATTGGATAAGGTTTCAAATAATCAAATATTTCCTCTACTTGTGGACCAGCTTGATAGAGCAGGAGAGCTGGTTTCTGTGTTGCGTTTGTGATGTTTCCCGCTCGGAGATAAGTGTTGAATCGCTTGAGCCATACTACTAGAGTCTCAACGCCAGTGTCTACTCTCGCACGTGTCTATGATACTTTAAACAACACACGGCTAACTAAGGCAATCAAGCTAGCCTCATCCAATGGACAAACTAGTTGTCTTGAGGGGTATCATTCTGTGATTAATCAGTTTGCCCATAAAATGTTGGCATTCACCAATCTTGGAATGTTTAGCAGGTAACAAACAAGGATAGTGCAAAGTTTCTAGTCAAAGATAATAACAATTTTTGCCACGTGTATGGACAGAGCTGCTAGCCCCGCAGCCTGCCAGCCCATTTTCTAAAGCAAAGCCCACGTTAATTTAATACAAGCCAAAACTCAGACAAACAACCAAAAATAGAATCTCGAGGGATTCTTAAAGAGTCATTTTCTCTTGTCAAGAACGCAAAAAAATAAATTATAAACTCTGGCAAACATGAATACTTTGTGCCCTTCGCTATTGTTTTCCGGTCTGTTTAATAACAAGTTCTTTTTGAACTCCTCGAAATTTTTGCGTAAAAAGCTTGGCGCATCACAAGAATTCCGATACTAATATGTATCGTGTGACGTCCAGTTGATCCACAGGGAGCCCAACTCACGCCTGTGATGGTCCTTCCTCTTTTTTTGTTTTATTATATTGAGCTTCTGACTGAAAACCGAGGCCGCATAACAGTTGTGTAAGCTGGGATCGCGGCGCTTCCCTTAAAAGTTCGTAACATATGCATATATATGCACGGTTGAAATCCAAATATTACCAGGGTTAAGTCACGTTGGCCTGAAAAACAGAGAAAAATCTTCTCGACGTTTCGAGCGAAGGCCCTTCGTCAGGAGAAATTAGTGATTTCACTAATTTCTCCTGACGAAGGGCCTTCGCTCGAAACGTCGAGAAGATTTTTCTCTGTTTTTCAGGCCAACGTGACTTAACCCTGGTAATATATGCAAATTGCAGCGCGCGGTAATTTGAAACTAGAAACAGCTGTCGGCTTCTGTGCCACGTGAATGGTGCGTGACGCTCACTGAAAGCTGAGGCGACCAAACAGTGCGGCGTTCTGTGTCCTAGTAATTTGAGCTCGAACAAATTGAGGTTGGCAGAACACCGTACCTGCGGTGTGATGTTTAGTTGTCTCAGCTTTCAGTGAGCGTCACGCGCGATTCACGTGGCACAGAAGCCCACAGCTGTTTCGAGTTTCCAATTACTGCGCGCTGCAATTTGCATATATATGCATATATTACCAACTGTTTAGAGAAGCGCCACGATCACAGCTTACACAACTGTTAAGCGGCCCCGGTTTTCAGTCAGAACTCAGAAGCTTAATATAATAAAACAAAAAAAAAGGAAGGACCATCACGGGCGCCAGAGTTGGGCTCCCTGTGGTCGATCCAAATCAAAATTGATTAAAATCTGCGAAGTGGACGAAAAGATACAAAATTTTTTTTTGCCTTTACAAATTACGATCGTCTGATGATTATGTTGCCAGCTTCAAGTTGTGTAGCCTTGCGAATCGTCTGCCCAATCACGCGCTAACTTCACGCAGGTACAGATATATATTACACTTCTTCGTATAGTTGTTTATTGAACGCCAAATCAAAATGCGAAGACAGTCTACATTCTCCAGTATACAGAGTTTGTTATTGAGCTGACGTGCAAAACTGCTCGAGCGCCACTCGTGTCAAATATAACAGACACGAACCAACAACACTCTACAAACTGACTTCACAACATGGTCAACATGGCAGACCATATTAAAGTTGAATATAAAGCTTTTAAAATTTATTCGCACCTTCCGCTCGGCAGACTATTATAAATCCTTTCGTCCAAACCATATTTAATTAGCCATGCAGCTAAGCCGAAAGAAAGAAAAGAAAACAAAAAAAAAAGAAAAGAAAGAAAAAAAAAGTCGTTTCGAGAAGAAAATTGACCGCTCCATTCGCTCCTCGCATTTATTTATTTTTTTTTTTTTTTTTTAACAACTTTAATTAGGAATTCACAAGATTCAAGACACTTACATATATACATACATACATACAACGCAGATAATTCCCAATAGGGCAAAACACGAACGGGACAGTAAATCCCATGCAAGGTTCTCCGCCATTGTTGCATTCGCCGGTCGCAAACAAAACCACGCGTGCGCAGCGCTATTCTAGTATATTCCGGGGGAAAACTTCTTTCATTCTCGATATATTAAGATATTATCAGGATTTTACACGTCTTTCAAGAAATACCCATAGATAAGGTACAAACCTGTCTGTTATCGCTCTTTAAGACTGACGAGCTTTAAGCGACATGTCGTATATAAAAGACCGATACTGGTGTTTCACATTTTCACTGGTTTTAGCCTTTCAACTACGACATGTATGTATGTCGTTAAACTTGGAAAGTTTACCTCCCGGAAAGTTTACACAATTTTCTGTCTATCTGTCTATCTATCTATCTGTCTGTCTGTCTGTCTGTCTGTCTGTCTGTCTGTCTGTCTGTCTGTCTGTCTGTCTGTCTGTCTGTCTGTCTGTCTGTCTGTCTGTCTGTCTGTCTGTCTGTCTGTCTGTCTGTCTGTCTGTCTGTCTGTCTCTATCTACCCATCTACCCACCTACCCACCTAACCACCTTCCCACCTACCCACCTTACCCACCTACCGACCTACCGACCTACCTACCGACCGACCAACCGACCGACCGACCGACCGACCGACCAACCTACCTACCTACCTACCTAAGTTTCTGTGAGACTTTGCACTAAAAATTACTATACTTTATAACTACAGAAGTATAACTATATTAACACAACTACAACTAATTTAGGAGTACAAACAGATGGAAACACAACTTAATTCTTAGTACTGAAGTACTGCACATGCTTTTCGTCTAGTCTTAATTTTCTGGAAAAAAAGAGAAAAAAGCTGGCATTAAGTTAAACATGTGCAATTATTGTTAAGTATTAATTTTGAAATAATTAAAAAGGAGTACATTTTTTACACATTTCTCAACAGGACAATCTTAGCTGCATTGCATTTTAATTGTAATGCAAACAGAAAGTCAAAACTGGATGCCAATGGAAAACCAAAATTGACTGTTACATATCCCAAGTGTAAGTATGGGGAAGCTAGCCACAGTGAGAGAAGTAAAAACACGACAAAATTATGGTAACTATACTGTACAGGCTTTAAATTGTATTTTGGTTTAGCGAATAACTGTAAACTCATGATCATTAGCATTTGATAGTGGAGGTCTCATTTCTATATTACAGAATATGTGAGTGAGATTTACAAGACCCTAGTTACAACATCCAGGAAAGATCTTGAGAAAGTAGAGGAAGAACTAAAAAAGAATGTGCCTGAACCAAGACACGCTATGTTGGAAAAAGAATCAAGAGATGAAGCAATCAAGAAACATCTGTACAGAAAAGGAAAAGAGACAGTCATTGTTGTCGCACCAACATGCACAGGTACGTACTATACAAAATAGTACAGTCTAAGTGAAATGGAAACCTGCCAATTAACAAAATATATTTTTATATCCTTTTTCAGATGAAGAAATGCAGGAATTTTTACAACAAAGCCAAAAGGAACGAAGTACAGGAACATCAACAACCAGAAAAAACCCAACATGCATGCAGGAAATGTGGTGCATTAATGAAAGACCATAAAAGAGGACAGTGTTAATAAAGAGGAAACTGTCAGAACAGTAGTACAAATAATTAAGTCACTAACAAATGCAATTTATTTAAGAATGCTACTGTTTATTATAATATCGTTATGTTTTAATATTATTATACCAAACTTTGTTCATATTATATACTATTATTAGTTTCCTACCTGCATGTTCTTCCTGTTCAGCAGAATGTTCTAATTCGTCCGCTTCGAAACCATGATAATCACCTTGTTCAGAAGGGAATTCTGCTCTTATAGCGTTGTAGACACAGCAGGGCAGAGGTATTCTCTTTGAACACCCGGTGTACCCCCAGACAAGGCGAAAAAATTGCCTATATGACACTGATCGGAAAAACCTGAAGTCAAATAAAGTCATCAGAATATTATGATGTGCATTAACTTGTTTCGAGAATACAAAATTGTCTGTCAAATTCAAAACCGGTGAAAAGTGTGTACTCACTGTGACTCTTTTGCAAGTCCTTTCATACGTAAAGCTATGTATCTTCGGTTTTTACGCGTTTTTAAACCAAAGGCTGCGATTTGAACAACCCATCTATCCATGCACACAGCCCCAAATCCAGAATGTAGAGTAATACACTGAGCCTCTTCGTGTTCTGCTTCGGCTAACTTTTCTTGGCAGCGATTTATCTCACGACAACATAAACATTCTTCTGGTTTTGTAATCAGCTCAACAGAACAATGGGAGCAGCTACACCTAAATAAGAAATAAAATATTTCATATTTATAATACAATCATTTCAATACAGGTACATGTACGTTGGATATATATAAACAACACGACATGAACGTTTTCATGGCGATAAAGTAATATAAATAAATTTTGTGGAAACACCACGTAAAATATTTCTTTGCTAAGCTTTCGGCCTGTTGACTCAGGTCTTCATCAGAGCAATGAGAACAAGTTGTTGGCTCACGTCATTTATAAACTAAGCAACTGATCAATTAAATCACCTAAGAATACAATGGCGTATCACGTAAATTTTATTAATTAAAAAACAAAATCAAGAATGTTCTCCGAATAGGGCACGCCACGTGCTATTTAATGGCTGTCCCTCCTGAGCAATACTTCACGCGAAGAACAAGAGAATCCATTGAGATTGCAAAACATCACACTATTTCTCAGGAGGGACAGCCATTAAATAGCACGTGGCGTGCCCTATTCGGAGAACATTCTTGATTTTGTTTTCTAATTAATAAAATTTACGTGATTTTATTGATCAGTTGCTTAGTTTATAAATGACGTGAGCCAACAACTTGTTGTCAGTGCTTTGATGAAGGCCTGAGTCAACATGGTGTTTCCACAAAATTTATTTATATTAAATAGTAAACTGTTGACATTACCATGAATGCACATTGGTTTCTCCACGAAATCGTCTTTGAAGCTCAAGGTTTTTCGCTTCTTCCGCAGCCACTTGTTCCTCGTTGGCATTTCTAATTCCTCCTCTGTTGCTACGAGTTCCAGATCTTCGTCGTACAAAAATTCTTCGTTCGATTCACTTTCTGCTGTCTCAATACTGCTACATATATCAGAACAGCTTTTCGAAGTACTAGTCTCAGAATAATCACTAGGGACCTTAAGATCTACGACGGCAACTTCGAGGACGACGTCCTTCAAACAAAGCCATTTTTCTTGCAAAACAAAGATAATGAATAATTTTTAGTCTCAAGAGTAATCTGAACACCGTCCTCGCTCTGTATACAACGCCACTCAGAGCATCTTCACGTCTTCTTCTTCTTTCCTGGACGACGTTGACTCGTGGGGTGATGAGAACCGTTGTCTGAGATTGCCTTAACATTGACACTGCAACGGTTTTAACACTTTGAAAATTATAAAACAAGCTTCAAGTATTGAATACAGTAGTCAGTTAACCGTGACTTCTTTTTAATGCTAAAATTTGAATTGCTTTTTAAACGCCGTCGTCGTCCTAGCATCTTAAGGTCCCTATTATCACTGGATGACATTTACAAGTCTTGCAGTGTATATAAAGATCAAATATTAAGCGAAGCAAAATAACCACTGATCTGGTTGATTAAATAACGTCACGAAAGCAGACCCCTGGCTAGCATTTGCGGGCCGATCAAGCGACAAGATAATAATGGCGAATGACGTTTTCGCCTCTCGTTCAATGCAAATTTCTCCATATTCCTTCATTCAATTCTAAATTTTTTTTCGGATTTAGAACATCTAAATAGCATACGTTTATTTCAAGTGGCAAATTTCATTTTTCAAAACACACGATTTTCATCGCAGTAGCACTTTAAACATAATATTCATTTACATTCATTGTAATAAATTAAATTATATTTGTCTAATTCCCCAACCTGGTTGATTTGGGGACCAAGAGGTGGGCCCATATTGACAAGAATGCCAATTAGTTTCCATGTAGAATTAAGTAAGTCATACTGGTTCATTGGCCAGACCTGTGACAGGATGTGCCAGTTTCTCATCCTTCCAATAATAAATAATCCATTCAACATGAATGCGTAGACCCGAGCTATGTCAAATGTTTTGGTGCAACATTGGCGGGGCAAAATGATATAGCCCCCTCTCTGCACAAGTATCCTGATAAGTGGATGGTAAATCCTCTAGCTGTTATCACACCTCTCTCAGGCTCTATGTTATCCAGTACACCTGATTTAACTAAGTGTTATCTCATTGTCTGATGTTGATCTTGGCATTAAATCACTGAAGAAACAGCCAAGATTATGCCAAGACTAGAGTAATCTTGCACCGAGATAAAAGTTCAGAGGGCTTCAAATTGTGATCTTCAGTCTATGAAATTTTCTTCCTATAAAAACTGTGCAACTGTTAAGGGATTATTTGGTATGACCCCAGATGGAGTTGGCTGTTTCTTCAGTTATTCAAAAGTTTTCCATGTTTTCTCGTCAATACCTTGAAATAAATGTTTGCTATTTCAGTTTCACCTTGACAGTCCAATTAATACTGTGTATTTTTGCTTTGTTTCAATTGCTGGTTTTAAGTTATTACAGTTTATTTTTGCCGACGTGTCCTGCTGAAGACGCCAGTCAAGATCGAGCTTTTCTATAGGACGTGGCATGTTTTTCATATTTTAATGTATTTTCGTATCAAATTCTGCATTTTGCTTTATCCCACAGGTCCAATTACACCGTGTGGTTTGTTGGTCTATATTATATATTCTTTTGGGGGCTATTAATTTTCAGATTAGGCAGATTAGGTTGCTTGAGTTTGTCGTTGTAATAAACAACATGCAAAGGCTTGCTAAAAAAACCCTTTCGAAACCTCGAATAAACAAAATATGTTTTACAACCAGACTACCGGAGTTTCGACTCTTCTTCCTTCAACCACTGTTATATAACCATTTTCGACTGGAAATTTTGCTTAAAACATACATGGGGGGGGGGGGGGGGGGGGGCTACAGAAATACACGTTAAAGTGGGCGAGGGGTTGTTGCGTTTATTTATTTCTAGTATTTATAGTCTACAATAGGATGTTCAAGTTGCGCCATAAAAATTGGGGGGGGGGGGGGGGGGGGGAGGGCTGGTGGTAACAATATGAAGCAACAGAAATTGATTGGCTGTCATCAACATTTAGAATCATTTAGTGATCACGATAGCAAAATAAATCGTCTTTTGATATTGCGAAATCATTTATTATTGACGAGAATCTCTGGACGAGAATAAAGAAAGTCGCTTTTTGGAGCAGTTAGTACATCTCTTTCGAAGGAACAGAAAGAAAAAGTGAGGAAAAACTGTTGATTGTGAGTAGAATGGAAACTAAAATAGGGCAGCGAGAATAAACTGGAAGGTATAAAACGTCCATACTAAGACTAAGTCACTAAAGGTAAGCTTAAATTTTTCATATTTTGTCGACCACTGAAAATATATTTTCGAATGACAATTTCCCTTTTGTTCCATCTTGAGAGATATCAATTTATTACGTTGAGGGTTTTTGCTGTGTTTTGCTGAAGACGCCAATCTTTTACGACGTGGTACACAATATATGTTCTCCATATTTTCTTGAACACTGTTATCTATTTTTGAATGAAAATTTGCCGTTTGATTCATCAAAACAGCCTGTTTATAGTAACTTATTTTTGTTTTCTCTTATTTCTGGTATTCAGCTCTTAAATAGATTCGCTAATTTGTTTTCTGTGGTGTTTTTCGACGTGTTTTTCAGTGTTTTTGACTTTTACATTAACTGCATACTCTTTTAGATACTGATATGAACATTGTCAATTTTCGTCGCTGTTTTTTTCATATTTTTGACTGAAATCTTGCCTGTTACTTTTTCATGACAATCTGATTGCACTGGTTTGTTTTCAGTTCTATTATACTTATAGTTTTCGAGCTATTAATTTTAATACGTTGGTTTTTCTGTCATTGTGAAACAGACAAGGAAGTCATTTAAACGCTTGCAAAATCTAAAATAAGATCACTATGGCAACGTCCATGTAAACAGAATATTATTTTACAATCATACAGAGCATAAACTTAAGTTTTCCTTTTTCTTCAACTTTGTAATTCATGTTGTTGAAACAATTACTCACTTTAGTCTTTGTGTGATTATCGTTTGTTTTTGAGAATAACTAG
Source organism: Corallium rubrum (assembly GCA_964035015.1). NCBI lineage: Eukaryota > Metazoa > Cnidaria > Anthozoa > Scleralcyonacea > Coralliidae > Corallium > Corallium rubrum. The sequence continues at coordinate 12,650,786 of OZ036000.1, read as the reverse complement.
AATAACTACAACTCTACTCACACGAGTTCCAAGCTCGACAACAGGGTCATTCCCAAGCGGTAAGCATTGTAAGCATATTTACGGCAAAGGTCAGCCACATTACTGATCAACTTATAACTCGGTCATTTGCAAAATATTCCAACATCGTTCGAGATCAAGAAGCGAAAACACCTCATTCATATCATTCGTATCGTCCATATCATTCATATCATTCATTCATTCATTCATTCATTCATTCATTCATTCATTCATTCATTCATTCATTCATTCATGTCATTCATTCCATTCATCTCGTTCAAATCATTCATCCCATTCATTTCATTCATCTCATTTATCCCATTGATTACACTGATCACCTTCATCTTGTTCATCTCAATGACTAGAATATATTCGACAGTTGGATCCGTATTTATAGTGTACCAGTGTTGTTTTTCTTATGTTCATTATTTAATTGTCTGTAAACTTAGTAGAAATTGATTTCCATCTCTATCCTCCGCAGATGCTTCTATTAATTGTTCTGGTTAGTCGCAGGCGCGCGGGCAATCGTAAAGCGGAGAACGTCAGGAAGGTGGAAAAGAGGAGAGAAGCCTCTGCCAGATAATGTGCAGTTCTGTTGGCACTCTGGTAAATGGAAAAAAAAAACTTGCTCTGGTAAATGGCCAAAAAAAACTTTGACGATTTGAGAGAAATTCAGCACCCCCTTCAAGATCTAAGTATCGAAATTAGCATGATGATTTTCGTGAAGAAACAGTGCGATTAAATGAATTTGTGTGATTCTTGCTGTTATTTACGTGCCTGCCACTTTGAATTAATTAAATACGTCGGAGGATGACATTGGTTGCGAAAAACATTTTTAACACCGAATCGAATACGAAGCGATTTCAGTCAACTGACAAATCAGCGGTTCTTTGGTCAAGGGTTATAGCGACGATAGGTGGCACGAAGGACAATGTTTTCTTAATCAAGATCTAAGTCTAGAATGTTGTCCTGGATCTTATTCTGAATTATTCTATGGAAATTGGAAATCACCTGCGGAAGAGATCGAAAAATTTGAAACGCTGCCAGACTGACAAACATTTATCGAACGTTGATAAACAAAGCCGACGAACAGCGCTGGAAATATTCTCAGCGCTAGCTTTCTACTAATGTACAAGCTCGCAAACGTATCGCGTGCAATACATGTATACGTACAACTTATCATAGGTAAGATCTATGTTTACACTTTACAACAAATCAGATCAAAGTTTATTTGCACAATATTAAATCTACACTACAATTACAATAAACATTAAAGGAATTAACAATATATGTTTACAACATTTACCGGCAAAAACATTAAAGAAATCGCGCGCAGTAGACAAAGTAGCACATAGGCTTTCGAGTAATGTACTGCATGCATTTAATAGAAATACTCTTTTTTATGCATTTAATAGAAATAATCTACTACATGCATTTAATAGAAATACTCTTATTACAATAATTAATGCTTTAGTTTTTAGTAAAATGTTTTACTGTTCGTCCGTATGGTCTAACACATCAGAAAAAAATTTACATAAGTTACAGACCGAACAGAATTTCACAGCACGCATTGTGACGGGAACTAGTAAATATGATCATATTACTTCTGTTTTGCAAAACCTGAAATGGTTACCCGTCAAATGGCAACTCTATTATCGAGATGCAATTGTTGCGTTTAAATGTGTGTTAACACCAGTTTACTTAACATCCCAGTTTACTAGAAATACATGATCGCAACAACCCCTCGCCCACTTTTAATATATACATTTTTGTAAACCACCCCCACCACCACACACACACTTTTTGGTTTTGGTTGGGTTTTTTTTGTATTTAAGTCTACCTGTATTATAGTTTTTATATTTAGTCTATGTAATAATAAAATTAACAGCCTGAAAAATTTTGAATAGAAAGAGAGAAACAAACCAGTATAACTTCAAAGAAAATTCATTGACAAAGTTCAGCTGGCTGTAGTCATGTACTGTAGTATTAAGTATTGACACACCGAAAGAGCATACAATGTCAATATTAAAAAAGAAACTATAGCCCTAATTAGTTTAGGGACTATAGTCCTAAGTCTAAGACTGTAGTTGTAAGACTAAATTTATAAGACTATAGTCCTAAGACTAAATTTATAAGACTATAGTCCTAAGACTAAATTTATAAGACTATAGTCCTAAGACTAAATTTATAAGACTATAGTCCTAAGACTAAATTTATAAGACTATAGTCCTAAGACTAAATTTATAAGACTATAGTCCTAAGACTAAATTTATAAGACTATAGTCCTAAGACTAAATTTATAAGACTATACTCCTAAGACTAAATTTATAAGACTATAGTCCTAAGACTAAATTTATGAGACTATAGTCCTAAGGCTAAATTTATAAGACTATAGTCCTAAGACTAAATTTATAAGACTATAGTCCAAAGACTAAATTTATAAGACGATAGTCCTAAGACTAAATTTATAAGACTATAGTCCTAAGACTAAATTTATAAGACTATAGTCCTAAGACTAAATTTATAAGACTATATATAGTCCTAAGACTAAATTTATAAGACTATAGTCCTAAGACTAAATTTATAAGACTATACTATAGTCCTAAGACTAAATTTATAAGACTATAGTCCTAAGACTATAAAATTTATGAGACTATAGTCCTAGGACTAAATTTATAAGACTTAATAACAAATTTTCATTCAAAATAGGTAATAGCTAGTGGCCAAGAAAAGACACAAGGCCACGTCCTAGTGTCCAAAGACAACTGTAGACAAGAATATTATTTTGTATATTGCATGATTTTCTTTTTCAAGACTCAGCTAAACTGGTAAATATGAATCTCCTACCGTTAAACTTTCTTCTGCTGTTGTCACCACAAACACTGCCAATTCAGTCTATACTCTTTTCAGAATTCATATTGTTTTTCTCGTTCGGTTTCTTTCGGTTTCTCCGTGACCAGGCGCGATTCAGTTCTCTTAAATATCTAAAAAGCCGTTTGTTTCAAACTGATTTCTCCATCGTTCTCCCTCGAATTAAGTAGAATACACCAGAACAGATTTCTTTACAGGCTTCGGCCAGTTTCAGGACACAGTGTCGTTTTCGGTCTACCCCTGCTATTCGAATTCCGAACTGCGAAAGTTGCGGATTTGTTGACATATATATATATATATATATATATATATATATATATATATATATATATATATATATATATATATATATAAACATCTCGCAGAATTTCTTTCCCACTTGCGTGTAATTTCGCGTGTACTCCACGCGTGTCGAGATTAGCACCCTCACCGGCTCGGGGATTAAACGTGGTGACGCGAGTAAGCGGATTACCAGAAGTTCACAGATACTAAATATTTCGTTGTTTAAGACCGCTACTGGTCAAAGATCTTTTTATTATGGCACTGTGAATTTATGGAACGACTTAGACACTTCTTTAAAGTTGAGAAAATCTGTGCATACCTTTAAACGGAAGTTGCCAAGTCAGTTATTTAAACAGTTTAATTCTGAGGATGAAATATAGTGTACTAATAAATTTAATATGTTGTAATAAAGCGTAGGTAATTTTAATATTCATAATTTTGTGATCTTTTTTTTGTAATTGTTCACTGAAAAGCCTCCATAGGGAGTGATCAAATAAAGTATTGTATTGTATTGCATTGTATTGTATTGTATTGTATCGTATCGTATCGTATCGTGTCGTGTCGTGCTGTGCTGTGCTGTGCTGTGCTGTGCTGTGCTGTGCTGTGCTGTGTTGTGTTGTGTTGTGTTGTGTTGTGTTGTGTTGTGTTGTGTTGTGTTGTGTTGTGTTGTGTTGTGTTGTGTTGTGTTGTGTTGTGTTGTGTTGTGTTGTGTTGTGTTGTGTTGTATTGTATTGCCTACCAGTTTTTCTTTGGAGATTAATCATAAACTTTCTCGGATAGCGTTTGTTTACACGTATTATTATTGTGTAACAATAACATTCTCGAGTTGAGACTTCTCTGGTAGCGATTTAAATGTGTCTTTTGTTCAGAATTTATTGATTTCTAACTTTTCCGCATTAGATTTGAATATATATTGAAATTTCGAGTCTGGCGCCTAGTCCATCACGGAATTTTGGCGCCATATTGACATCATCTGGCAGAGGCTCATTTTTTCCCCTCTTCCCATCATTCCCCGCGCGTCTTTTCTCACGCCTTCGTCTCCGAGCCTCTGCGGAGGAGAAAGGATTTCCATCATCTTTAATAAATCTTAATATTGTCGATATTCCACTCCTCCAAACAAATCCTTTGGAAGTATTGTGGCTCGCAAGTAACAATAGTTTTATAATTTTAAACCGGAGTAGCATTATACACCATAGCTGGTAGCCTGCGAACCCAGACGTATTTGCCCGCCCTCGTTGCCTCCCGCGGAAAATAGCGTCTGCGTACCCGAGCAGAGATTTGATATCCGTGACGTAATACCCTTTGTCTCGTGTTATCCAATCAAATTTGAAAATATATTTAGCTAAAATTGCCACGCGTGGACTCACGCTGAACGAAGTCAGGGAAGGAGCACAAAATATTTGCAACTTTTGACAAGTATATTGTATAGTATTATATATAAACGATGAACGACACTCCGCAGAAATTGCCACACCAGGCCGATACTTGTTTTCGTTGTCAAAAAACATTTCCCGTGACACGGGAGAAAATTATTTAACACTATAACTAGATGTTGACCTTGACGCCGCTCAAGAAAGCTGAAACCCATCTTCACCAGTTCGAGCAGCTTCAGAAACTCAAAAGAAAGAGACTAAAGTTCATCTTACTGTGGAATATCCGAATATCCGGTCCACGGAAAAGCAATTGTTCACGGCTCTATCAGAGAATTGCCACGGTTGAAACGATGCGTCCTGGACTTCTGACTTTGGAAGTTAACGGCTTATATTCACGACGACAGTCTTCCACGCTCCGAGGCGGAGTTAACAAGTTTTGAATTTGAAAAGCTATGCCTAGAATGGAAACAGAGAGCCCCTCTTCTCTATGCCTTTTTGATGACTATTGCGTCTTCAAGAAAATAAAAAATCTTGAGTGGCTTCCCAGTATATAGCAGTGGCTGGTTCGACAATAATCATGATAACTGTAGTATAAAGCCTGGTTTTCACTAGAGCATAAGCACAAGCATATAAACATATTTTAATATTATAAACAATATAACAATTGCCCAAGAGCATCAATCTGCTCATCGTGGGGCTCTTGTTCTATTTACAATAATAGAGAAATCAATCGAGGAGAAATAATTGTCAATCTAATAAACACTGATATTTGTCACTGCAAAATGCTAAATAATTACACTAAATCTCATTAACAGAGACCACACGATACAGTAACAAATACACAGTGATATTTTGCTATTACAAGCTTATGATACAGGAATATATATGGCCATAATAAACAAAAGACAAAGAAATGTAAATCCTGTTTATGCCAGGCTGTAAGGTATCTGACATTTTGCCTGGAAACGTCAACAGTAATAGTTGCAACTATCAACGCGAGAATTGTCTTTTAATAATCACAACAACATAAGTCATAAAACATAATTACAATCTCAAAAACAAATTTTGAATCACATTTCAGCGAGTATAATATTTGCAGCCGGAGACTTCATAGATTCGATAGTCACTTATTTGGAAACTGGTGTTGTTTACGATTTGTTGCAATTACGTACCATTGTTCTGAAATTGACAGTATTATAAACGTCGCTGTGAACCATTTCCCGCCATATCATCTTTCATCACCTAGCCACAACTCTGGTTATCCAAACACGATGGAAAACTCTCCTTTTAGCACCGCTTTCAGTCGATCGAACTGAACATTTGACGCGATTCGTTCAGCGATACGGCACTATAAATCCCAAAAGAATTAAGGCGACTGACTTGATCAGGCTTCGCTCGGCTGGATAGTAAACCAAACACGAACGGCAATACCTTGAAATATTAGGGACTTCCCAAACCAGTAGGCAAATTCACGAAAAGATCCTTTCTCTCTTTGCCGACGTATTTTATAGCATGCTCTGCTAAAACTTGACAAATTTTGATAAGCGCATTCTCGATACTCAGAGGGCTCTGTCGATACTTTCTGTCATTTCAGAAAGGAATTGTCTATTTGTCTTCACTCCTGTGTTTCCACGCGTTTGCGTGTTTATCCCGCACAAATCCCGCGCGTTAATTCCCTGTTTTTAAGAGGTAAATTGTGATTGGATAAAAAGGTATTACGTCACGGAAATCAAATCTCTGCTCGGGTACGCAGACGCTATTTTCCGCGGGAGGCAACGAGGGCGGGCAAAAACGTCGGTTCGCAGGCTACATAGCTGGTTGCCCACAAAACTGTTTATCAATTACCAAATTGCCTAATGGTGCGCAAATCTTTTTAGTGAATAAATTCTATTGTCGGTTGCAGCTCATTTTTCAGCGCGGTTCGAAAGTTGTTGCCAATTTTCAAATTACATTTCCAAATTTGGAAAGTTAGTTACGAAGTTCGATTCGAAGTTCAATGTTCGATTCAAAGTTCACCTTTGCGGAAAACATGCGATCGACCACACTTATTCTTAGTACAATTACTTTAGAAAAATAAGTAATTAATCATTCTGCAATTCGAAATTACTAACTGCATAGGCAAAGAATTATGGCGCAACGCTGACCTTCGAATCAAGCCTTTAGACTTCAAATCAAACTTCGACATCAAAACCCAAATTTAGAAACGGAATTGGAAACTTGGCAACATACCTGCGAACTACGCGCTGAAAAGTAAGCTAAAATCGACAATAGCTTACCTTACTTCCCACAATTTTGTAATCAAGAGCCACTTGAAGAGCCAAGGCCAAGCCAACCGCTCCTCTCAAACCACCCCAACATAAAATAACAGCATTCTGCCAAGATAAACCATAGCCCATTCGAGCAAGAACTGGAGCGGACATAATCAATACAGTTGCTCTGAAAAGAAGAAAACTTATATAATATCGTATATCCTAACTTCTTACCATCCGAAAAATGCCACAAAGGAAGCTTTAGAGTACAGAACGAGTCCGTAAAGTGGGTCCGTATACAAGAAAGCTTCTGGTCTGGAATTTTACGAAAACAAGACGCCTGGGTCAGGCTTTCACTCGGGCTACTGGCCAAGTATACGGAAAGCCTCTGTACCGCGCGAGCAAAGCTGGGAGTGGGTCGAGGAAGATCAGATCGAAGGCTGAACGTGGTGCATACTTTACATTGGTGAACATATTTACAGTAGTCAGCCGATCACTGTTAAACTACAAAGTCAGTCAGTCTATTTCGAAATCTACCAACAATGTGCAAGAACACCTTGATCAAAAGGCAAAGCTGTTCAAATATTTGTCCAACTCCAAAAGCAAAAGGAGCAAAGAGCTTACAACATGCCTCATGGCTTCACTCGATCACACGGCTAACAACTCACCGGAAGTATGAATAGCAGCGGAAGTAAAAAGTGCAAAAATGCAAAGTCGTGAGATAAAAAGCCCCAACCGAGCCGAAACCTATACTTGGCCTACCACAGATAGCCCGAGTAATAACCAATCGGTCATGTTGTTACCTTTGTTGTCAATGTTGTTGTTGTCTATGTTTTTGTTGTTGTTGTTGTTGTTGTTGTTGTTGTTGTTGTTGTTGTTGTTGTTGTTGTTGTTGTTGTTGTTGTTGTTGTTGTTGTTGTTGTTGTTGTTGTTGTTGTTGTTGTTGTTGTTGTTGTTGTTGTTGTTGTTGTTGTTGTTGTTGTTGTTGTTGTTGTTGTTGTTGTTGTTGTTGTTGTTGTTCGAAGTTGTTGTTGTTGTTGTTGTTGTTCGAAGATTGTTGTTGTTGTTGTTGTTGTTCATGTTGTTATTGCTTATGCTGTTGTTGTTTATGTTTTATGCTTTTATTTTGGCGGAAGCTGTTGGGGGTTTTTTCTGCGGCTGTCATCATCGTTTTCCCTTCCTTTTTCTGCTGCTGCTTTTGTTTAGATTGTTGTTGTTGTTGTTGTTGTTGTTGTTGTTGGTGGTGGTGTTGGTGGTGGTGGTTGTTGTTGGTTGTTGTTGTTGTTCTTGTTGTTGTTGTTGTTGTTGTTGTTGTTGTTGTTGTTGGTGGTGGTGGTGGTGTTGGTGTCGGTGTTGTTGTTGTTGTTGTTGTTCGTGGTGGTTGTAGTGGTGATATTCTTGTTGTTGTTGTTGTTGTTGTTGTTGTTGTTGTTGTTGTTGTTGTTGTTGTTGTTGTTGTTGTTGTTTTGCTGCATCTGTTGTTGTTTCATTCTCTGTTGCTGTACTTGTTGTTTTTGTTGTCATGAGGACCCGCACGGCCAAAAACTGTCAAGTTTTGTGCATTGAATGCAAGTTTCTCCGGATGTCCAGCTGGCCTAATTCCATTACAATTTAGCGAAAAATGTCATCAATCTGAATTTGTTTATAATTCGCTGTTGGGTGCACTGTTTAACATTCTACTATTAATCTGTTATAAATTAAAGTACGCCTCGGAAAATTGCAATGCGATATGATATATAGTGGATATAATTATTATTAAGTAGTGTTCGAATTAATATGCCTCTAACTAGCGGCAAACGTTCTATCCTGTCAACAACTCATTTAGTCAAATTACAGGGAAAATAACTCCTACGTTCTCTGTTTCGGCAGTTTATCTAACCTTACTATATTGCGATTGTTGTTTCTACACTGCCTACGCAGCACGCTACTTTTATTACACTGAAAAGATGACTACATCTTTCTGACACAAGAGCTTTCACTAAAAAAATCTTAATAATATTACAACGCCTATATATTACCTAATTTCTGCACAGAGAATTGTAGGCGCGCATTCAGTTGTTAAAATTATAAAGATTCGCTTTTAGTTTCAGCTGGTTAAGAAAAGATGACTACATCTTCATAATCTGCCAGCAAAAAATGACTACATCTTTCTAACACGAGAGCTTTCACTAAAAAAATCTTAATAATATTACAACGCCTATATATTGCCTAATTTCTGCCGCGGTCAGTTGTTACAATTATAAAGATTCGCTTTTAGTTTCAGCTGATTAAGAAAAGATGACTACATCTTCATAATCTGCCAGCAAAAGATGACTACATCTTTCTAACACGAAAGCTTTCACTAAAAAAATCTTAATAATATTACAACGCCCATATATTGCCTAATTTCTGCCGCAGTCAGTTGTTACAATTATAAAGATTCGCTTTTAGTTTCAGCTGATCAAGAAAAGATGACTACATCTTCATAATCTGCCAGCAAAAGATGACTACACCTTTCTGACACAAGAGCTTTCAATAAAAAAATCTCAACAATTTTACAACGCCTATATATATATTGCCTAATTTCTGCACAGCGATGCATGTCTACATTGTAGGCGCGCATTCAGTTGTTAAAATTATTTGCTTTTAGTTTCAGCTGATTAAGAAAAGATGACTACATCTTCATAATGTGCCAGCAAAAGATGACTACATCTTTCTGACACAAGGGCTTTCACTAAAAAAATCTTAATAATTTTACAACGTCCATATATTGCCTAAACAGCGATACATGTCTTTATTTTTTTGCGGTCCGGAATCCAACTGATTCGCGCGCTCTGATTGGCTTAGCGAGCGGTCCGTATCACACGATACGGACCCCGATACGGACCGCTGTGGATTTCAAAACAAAAACAAAAAAAAGTTTATTTTTTTACATTCTGTCATTTAAAATTGATCGATTTTCATAACTATTTCGCTTGCCACAGAAAAAGTATATTCAACAGAGAGTGACGGGGATGCAAATGAGTTTTATTATCCAAATGGCTTTGACAACTTCGTGTGAAAACAGCGAATTTTAAAAGAACGCGAGAAAACTGAAAAAGCAAAATTTCAGCGAGCGACATTTATAAAGTTTTAAAGTATTATTGCTTAACGACGTGTGAAAACAGTTTGAAACAGTAGGGAAAACATACATAAACTTGTGAACACAGTATTTTGAATCATTAAATGAACTGACTATATAGAAGTATATATATAACAAAAGGTCCGCTATGCGTACATGTATCTGCGCAAACCCACCACTGTGAGAATCATGTCAAGACTCAAGATCTTGTGTGATCTTGGAAAATCTTGTAAGATCTTAAGAAAAATCTTAAGATTTTTACACGTAGATCTTATAAGATTTTAACGAGATCTTATAAGATAATTAAAGAGAAAGTACACGTTCTCTGACCTTAATAATTTTTTTGTCATGACTCATCATGACTCACAAAAACTGTGGTAGATCACACTCACAAGTTTACTATAAGTCACGTTAAAATTACTTAACCAGTTTATCACAAAAACATTTCGGAGACAGGGGATATTGCTGCAAAACTTTGTCGGAAATATAGAATTTAACGGCTAACTGCTGGAAGATATATCCCAATGGCCAATAACACGGCTACGGAGACATGAGCGCAAATATCAAATTGCATTATTTACGCTATTTACTTGGCCTACGGTCAAACGCGGTCATATTTAAAGTAAATCAATCGTCTGTAGGTTTGTGCCATTTGGGAAACTTGTACGGTTAGATAGAGCGTTAAATTCTGAACAACATATGTGAATTAGAACAAATCGTATAGAATAGCAACGGAGAAAAGTATATCAGTTGAACTGAGATGAGCGCTAGTATCAAATTGCATTATACGGCTATTTACTTGGCGTACGGTCGAACGCGGTCATATTTAAAGTAAATCAATCGTCTGTAGGTTTGTGTCATTTGGGAAACTTGTACGGTTAGATAGAGCGTTTAATTCTGTACAACATATGTGAATTAGAGAACATGGTATAGAATAACAACGGAGAAAAGGCTATTTGAACTGACATGAGCGCAAATATCAAATTGCATTATTACGCTATTTACTTGGCGTACGGTCGAACGCGGTCATATTTAAAGTAAATCAATCGTCTGTAGGTTTGTGCCATTTGGGAAACTTGCACGGTTAGATAGAGCGTTAAATTCTGTACAACATATGTGAATTAAAACAACTCGTATTAGAATAGCAACGGAGAAAAATATATTTGAACTGAGATGAGCGCAAATATCAAATTGCATTATTACCCTATTTACTTGGCGTACGGTCGAACGCGGCCATATTTAAAGTAAATCAATCGTCTGTAGGTTTGTGCCATTTGAGAAACTTGTACGGTTAGATAGAGTGTTAAATTCTGTACAACATATGTGAATTAGAACAAATCGTATAGAATAGCAACGGAGAAAAATCTATTTGAACTGAGATGAGCGCAAATATCAAATTGCATTATTATCGTATCACTTGGCGTACGGTCAGACGCAATCATTTTAAAGTATCCCTGAATCATACTACTCCAATCATACAGCATTACAAAATTTGCAATTGACTTTCTTCAAAAATAATGTTGTTCTTCGTCTCGCTCCTTAGTTCATACAACATGGCGAGGAAATATAAACAGTCACTACTGCACACATAGGTCAGCGGTTACACCAAAAAGTTAACACACACACACACAAACAAACAAACAAACAAACACACAACACGATAGCAATATATCTGCGCGTTGCGCAGATACAAAAAATCATACCACGAGAAGATAGAAAAGCTGAAACCTTTTGACACTAAACTGTCTTTCTTCTGTTATCCAACCGCTATACTCAACAAAACCGCTACAAGTCTTTACCTTTTAGTCAAATATTTTCCACATGCCAACCTCATCGTGTCATGTCCTTGAAACTTGAATTACAAATGGCTTACTACAAACATTTTCGTCTTCAAACTCGAAGAACACACTTTCAATTTTCATGCAGTCAGCCAAATATTGAAAGCAACTTTCCAAGCGAACAGCCAAAAACGAGCAAGCGACGAAGAAGAAGGACGAAGAATCTTTATCAACTAAACTTTAAAAACACTTGGACTGCATTCTGACTTCCCCTTGTAACTAGATCTTCAAGTTTTGAATGTTTTTTTTATCACAAAGAAGGTTCCAAGCTTCCCTGTCAGACTGCATGTCGGCAGTTGTTTACTGTCGAACGATAAACTTTGGACTTTTGAATATCACGTGAACGTCATCTCGATTACGCAACTTAATTCGATTATGTTAATTTATCTAATTATTTAACAAAAAAATAAATACGTTATTTACCGTTTTGGTCGGTCCGTATAGAAAAATATTTGCCCGAGGTCTCAAAAATGTCCCTCGGCCTGCGGCCTCGGGCCTTTTTTAAGACCTCGGGCAAATATTTTTCTATACGGACCTCCCAGCCGGTAAATAACATATATATATTGTAGGCGTGCATTCAGTTGTTAAAATTACAAAGATTCGCTTTTTGTTTCAGCTGATTAAGAAAAGATGACTACATCTTCATAATCTGCCAGCAAAAGATGACTACGTGCATCTTTCTGACACAAGAGCTTCCACCGAAAGGATTCTAAATAATGTCTTCCTAAAGCCTATAGTCTTCCTATACTGAATACTTTGATCGCGGCTATAATTTAAGAATATTTCAGTTCACACAGTATCAGAACTCCAAACAATGATGCGTACACTTCAGTCTTCCATTTCTCGTTTTTTACAACCATGCAGCTTTGACTCATGTCTTTGGTAAGAAACGTGATTCCCGTCATTGTCTCGAAGATCGATCTCCCAGAATGATGATTTAATACTTCGGTTATATGTTGAATTCAAGTATATATGTGTGTATCGAAACTTAGCAAAGAAAGAGAGAAATACGATGAACTAAACTCCACATTGATCGTCGGACGATGACCGTTCTTTCTTCGCGCAACTCATATACTTCGCGCGCCAAAATGTGTTATGCTGTATTAGCTTCATAGTGATGACAACTAACTGGTTAGTTAATAAATCCTTCGGTTAGGCATTGGCACAATTACCATTTCTAATATGTAAAAAGTACGTTTTATAGGAGTTCAGTTACCCGCAAGCTTGACTCGTCATAAACCTGTTATATCCTGTCACCAATGCGAATAGTGGTGACTATACCCCATACCGTAATGCTATGGTAACCCATCACCTAACTCCTAATTTTTTCACACATATCATCGTGCGGGTCCTCATGCGTCGTCGTCGTCATTCTCGTGTTTGTTGTTTTTTCAAACTGTGTCGTTAAATTATTTAGCTAAAGAGCGTTTACAATTATGGCTGCAATTCTTACCTTATAACAATGATGCCCAAATAATCAACAATAATGAGAAAGCCATCCTTTAAATCAATCTCACTCAAAGCCTTCTCCATTATGACTACACCAACCATGATAAATATTAAAGTATTTGCCAAATAAGCTAACATTTCCCAAAACCTAAAATTAAAAGAAAAGATTTTTAAAAGACTTATTTTATAATAAAATTTAAAAAAAAGCCTTTTTTACTTTTTAATCACACCAGACTAAAAACATAATTATAGTTCTTTGTGACTGACTGATTGGTAAAAATATTACAATCTGCACTACCATTGTTAAATCAACAAATATATTCGTGACGCAGTCAGGTAAATAATCAAACATAGTCTAACACCACTCAGGCTTTAAAGTTTTTGAACGTAGCTTAAAAAGTTACTCAGTTCATCCATGATCCCTCTAGTACTTATATTATGATCTCTATGGTCAAAATAAAAAAGTAAACTCCGCTGTACATCAAAATTTAGCCGTTATTCAAATCCAAAATGCAGCCATAAATACGAGAATGATAACGTCATTTCTCGAATACGAGAACAGATATAGTAAAACCAAATTACTGTTAAAACGTTTTCAAAAAAAACATTTAAATGCCTTTCATTTAAAAGTAATCAGTTATTTTTGACCGAGGTTCCTCGCCTAGCTTCTTTACAACATTTGTCGTTTAAACCAGAACTAGCATGCATACATCTCTTCTCATTGATACATACTTGTGAAGAAAAACTTCAACCTCGGGGCTGATGCTGGTTTTTTGAGCGTTTATCTCAATTCCAAGCATGACGACGGCCAGAACTCCTGATATTCCAAGAACTTCTTCCCCGATATAGTACGTCAGGTAGGTTGAAGCCAGTGTTATGGTGATCTCAACCATAGCATCGTTGAACACCCGTTGCAACCAAAATACGACTATCTTTCCGATAATTAAGCCAAAAAAGAATCCACCCAACGCCACGCGTGGAAAATACAGACCAATTTCAGTGGCTGAAAAATAGTAGTGTATGAGATACAGTAACAACTCCTTAACAGTAACTGCGGTTGATCATTACGGAAAATATCATACAGAGATCTTGACAGTACGAACCAAACCCGCAGGGCGAAGTCGGTACACAAAAAAACGAAGTCGGATAAATTCCCGTAAGTGCAGGTCGAAGTTAATAAGAGGTCTATTGTATGAACTTTTTTAAACAACATATCTTACATGCCCACAGAACGACATTGAATCATCATTTTATGTGTTGATCTTGTTATTGCTTTAGGGATAGTAAAACTCACTTTCAGATTGTTCATGATATTATTTTCTTTAATTGGTCTTTAGTATTTTATTCTGGCTAACGCCAAACGATTTTATTCACCTGTAGGGAAGCCCTCGGACAGAAATGAATTTTTCACTATCTCTCTAATTCTTTCCTGTCCGAATTGGTCTTTACAGTATTTTACTCTGATATTACGATAAAGAAATATTAAAGAAATATTTCGCCGTTTTTGTTCCGAATCTTAGCGTTTCTGTGAAACACACTTCGTGGGAAATGGAACACGTTTGACAACGATACGCACAGCCGTCTTCGAGAACATAAAAGAGGACAACACATACACACAGATGTATTGTAGATTATATCGTATTGGTATTGCAATGTAGATTTTTAGAACATGTTAGTCTCGTTTCCATGTCTAGTATTTGGGTCAGTATTTTAAAAGCAAATTTCAAGGTTAAAAACTCAGCTTGGAAAATATTCCTTGTGTTCAGCACATAAATTTCATCTAGGAAATTGTATGTACAAACTTTTCCTCAAATTTGCCAACACGATTTTAAAGAGCAGGCTTTCGGGAAAGTTTAGAAATGACTATGTCCACAATATTAATAGTTAAGCCAAATTATAAGCTGTCTCTCGTATTTCTAAATATGCAACTGCGAAGAAGGGAAAATATAGCTGTAAGCTGGCTTGCACAATTCCTGTGTTAAATCTTCGTTCAACCTATACTATCAGCATAAATATTTAAAATCTATAACATCCACTCTCAATGGTAAGCGCCCTGGTTCGTACAAACAATAAATAAGCGCCCTGGTTTGTACAAACAATATGGCCCTGAAGTGAATATTTATACTTTGATGACCTAATTGACGAAACATCTGAGATGAACTGGGTTGACGAACTGATTGTCGATCGTGACATAGCGGATATGGTTTACAATCAGTATTCGCAAAAATGCCGTACGTAAACGGTCACTTATAAGGGCCTAAAACTGACGTCAATAACGGACCCATGCTTGGCTTCACTTTTTCGTCCAATGATTGACTGGAGTCAGCCTTTCAGATACAGTATATAATAGAGTTCAAGGATATCGACTCACCTGTCATAGAAGAGAAAGACAGATTGTAAAAGATTTTGTACAAGACAATAGCCATTCCATCATTAAGTAATGATTCTCCTTCAATTATAGTTGACAGTTGTTTCGAAGCACCTGGAAAGAAGCAGAAAAGTTCTTAGAACATTTTAGAACAGAAATTACTCCTACATGTTAATAAACTTTTGTCAAGCAACGCATTTCGCGCTCATATATTTAAAGCACATCGTCCTACCAGCTAGACTGAAAAATCATCGACCAGTTTTCAAATACCACCGGGATAAGGTAGCCGTATGTTTCAGACCGCCATAAAGTGCACCACGTGCACTACATGTATACGTACAACTTATCAACTAATCAGGTGTTAAAAAGGTGCTATTAGCGTTCGTCGTGGGTTAGCTATGTCTTCATTCGTGCCTATAGTCCATTTACGAGCTATTAGTTGAGCGGATATGTGCAGAAATATAGCAGAGTGTTCACTTTGTGATAAAACTATGAAACCTGGAACGTTGCAAGATCGATAGCTAATTAACAATTCTGGATATGGAGATTGAAAATGCTGAGTCAGCATTTCTATTTTTTATATTTCAGCACGTAGAATATAGTTCCAATTAGGCTATAATAACGGTTTACATGCTGCCTTGAAGTTCCAAGAAGTGGCCAAAAAGATTTTATTTGAAAAATGGGTGAATACCACGCAAATTGATAAGAATAAACCAATTTTGTCAGCATTTCACTAGTCATGCAGCATTTCACTTTTTATTGATTATCAAGCTTTACTATTATTATGCTGTTTGAAGATTTGCATGGCGAAAATGTATTTTATATAAGAAAGTTTGTAGTCTTGAATGTTATTGTTATGAAATTTTTTATTAATTTCTGAGATTTCGATCCGTGTGCTCATTTTACTATTATTATCTCTCACAATCACACTTCACAATTACACAACACTGTGGACTGAAAACTAAAAGTTTGTTTTGTGCAGTTGCATCATCCTCGTTCCCAGGACCTCCTCGGTACACTGAGAAATCGGAGGCCCTGGTCACATGAAAACCGGATGTCCTAGATTCTTGGACATTGAGTCATTGAATACATCACATCGCCCTGGGTGCGAACACAGACATAATATAACGAAACAAACGAGATACACTAAGATATTTGAAGAAAAGCTGCTTTATTATGACGTCCGAAAGGTATGGTGTTTACTGTTCTTCCCGCTGGACAAAATAATACAATTTCGCTTCTCGAAATGCTATTCAAAGGTCGGTTGTTTACGAACATAATAATTTGCCGTCGCCGAGGAATGAGTTACCGAGTCACGCTATGTCTAAAATCGTTCGATTCTGAGAGTTAAATGATGAAACTCATCGCAGTTCCGACTCGCTTTATTAATCCTACTTTGTTGGCTTTATTTGTAGACTTTTCCGGTGTTATCTGAGCGATAATCTTCACTCTATTCACACCGTTGTTTGACAGTTGAAAATATATTTGCCCACTTCCTGTTTTCGACAATAGCCTTCGTCCAGCCAATCACACGCTTCAATCGTTTTCATCTGACCGGGGCCTCCGATTTTCCAGTGTACCGAGGAGGCCCTGGGAACGAGGATGGCAGTTGCATAATCTTTTTGTAAGGATGTGCAACCATAAAAAACCAGCAATGGCATTTTGCTGCATGCCTTTGAATAGTGTGATATGATGCTAAGAATAAAGGATCAAAACATCAGTATTTCGTTCCTTAAAACCACGTCAGTTCACAACCTTTTTACTTTGCTATATCAAAAATACTTCCTGCGTAGCAAGTCAATCAATCAATCAATCAATCAATCAATCAATCAATCAATCAAGCAAGCAAGCAATAGCATTTATTTAAACACGATTTAGAAAATTAACGAAGCACATTGCTGATGTGTGTACATTGAAACTAACTACTACTGCAATATAAAAATATTACGACATAAAAATGGGGCCATCAAACTATGTATTATATATATATATATATATATATATGTATATATTTTTTATATATATATATATATATATATATATATATATATATATATATATATATATATATATATATATTATATATATATATATGTATATATATATGTATATATATATATATATATATATATATATATATATATATATATATATATATATATATATATATATATATATATGAATATGTCTATTTGTAAACTAAGAAATTTTAAGTACTGTTATATTATTCTTATACACAATATATATATATATATATATATATTGTGTATAAGAATAATATAACAGTACTTAAAATTTCTTAGTTTACAAATAGACATATTCGTTATCTTTATTATTTGTATATGTGTTAAAATCTGTGTTTTCTACCACATGTTGTTTTGTAAGTGTTTTAAAAATAGCATGTTCTTTTTTATTTCTAATGCTGTCTGGTAATTTATTTCACAAAGCTGCTCTCTGGTAATTTATTTCACAAAGCTGCTCCCAGAAACAACACTGATTTGTGTAAGACATTAGTTTCTGGTCTTGTAATAACCATCCTTTCTCCTCCTCTTAAATTGCTGTGTTTCCTTGTAATTATGCTCTGACGGAGTTGGTACGACATTTATGAAATGTACTCAATAGCTTGTGTTTGTATGTGTTGCTTAGTGTTTTCCAATGGGTTTTGAGTATCACATCTTCACTGGGTAAGTCCCAGTGCAACCTGTAGATTATGCGTACATCTCTTACATGCATCCTTTTAAGGTGTTAAATTGTGTTTTATTGAAGCTTCCCCAAACGAGAATACAGTACGTTGCGGCGGGGAAAATTACCTTGTCCACTAGCATGTGTTTTGGAAGAAAATTAATGGATTTTAGTAGGTTCAAATTCCTGGCGAAGGCAAGCTTAACGTCCTCTGCGTGTTCTTCCATTTTAGTTTATCATCCAAAGTCACTCCCAAAGACTTTGATTTGTTTACCCACTTCCCCAAGCTTCCATTTAGCCACAATAGCGATACAAAAACCCTACAAAAGTTTCCACGCTTTATGAGCATAGCTTCACTTTTTGCTGGGTGGACTGTCATTCCATTTCTTTCGCATCAATAGTTCACGAGACCTAAGGCTTCGTTCAGTTTGAGAACCACTTGATCCACCGTCTCGCCAATACAAGTTAAAGTTGTGTCGTCCACATAAATTTCTATTTCTTCATCGTCGCCTCGTGCACAGACTTGCAAATCATCACAAAATAATGCGAATAATAGAGGCCCTGAAACGGATCCTTGTGCATGGTACTCCATAACGTTCTCCCTTTGAGATTCGCACGAACCTATTCTGGTGAATTGCCTTCGGTTTCTAAGGTAGTCTCTAATCCACAACAGCAGATCTCCTGAGATCCCTGCTCGTTGAAATTTTAGTATCAGTTGATGATGTGAAACAGCATCAAAGGCTTTCCTGAAATCTATAAAGACGACTCCCACTACTCTCTTTTTATCCACATCTTTTCTCCATGTCTCAGTCCTGTGTAACAACAGTAACTCTGTTGAAATGTTCTTCCTGTATGCCCACTGATTCCGGTTTAGAAGACTTGGATACATGGTTAACTATGGTTTCTGTAAAGGCTTCTAGGACAGCGTCGTCCACGGTTGAAATCCAAATATTACCAGGGTTAAAGTCACGTTGGCCTGAAAAACAGAGAAAAATCTTCTCGACGTTTCGAGCGAAGGCCCTTCGTCAGGAGAAATTAGTAAACAACTCACATGTGGTCACGCGTATTTATAGCAGAGCTACAATGGGAATCACGTGAACACATGTAAGCCAATAAAAACAAAGTAAACAAATAAATTAATATGTAATTTTAGCCTGTGTGCAGGTGCTGACCCAATTTGTGGGTCAGCTACCTGCAAATAGGCAAAGAAACAGGTTATAAATCACTATTTACGTCATCAGGAAAAGGTTAAGGAAAAGGTGTGGAATATGGTGGTGGAGTGAGCTAAATGAAAGAGAATCGCTCATTGAGGCCGTGAGGGTGAATGGTACCAAGTTTGTAAATGAGACGCATTTCTTGTTTACGACGAGTATCGTTACAACCTGTAATGGGCTGAATAGCGCAGATTTTAATGTTGGAAAAGGAGTGGTTGGCACTGTTGAAGTGCCTGCCAACAGGTTTGTTTTGCACATTGTTTTTGACATCACGAAGGTGTTCAACAAACCTGTCACCTAAACGTCTTCCAGTTTCTCCGATGTATAAAGCATGGGACATTTACTGCAAGAGATACAGTAAATGAGGTTGGAGGAAGTGCAAGTGAAACTATGGGTTATGTTGAACCTACATTTTGGAGCCGAAATTGAAATTGAGGAGTCTAAATATTTACAGGTGTTGCACCTACCACGACAGCAAGAGCTGGTGCCAACATGTGATACCAAGGCTTGCTGCAGTGAGCTGTGAACAATGTTTTCCCGGATGTTTTTGCTATGCCGAAAAGATACTAGGGGTTTCTCAGAGAAAATGGAAGATGTTTCTGGGTCATTTTTAATGAGGTCGAAATTACCGCTAATGATGTCCCTTACTTTGAAATTGAAGGGATGAAAAGTGAGAACTAGAGGTACTTTTTTCATTAGAAATGGTAGCCAAAGGTTCGCTTAAGGTGTCTGAACGGGAAATGTTGGAGACCTTGTGTAAGGCAGTGTCTAAGAGGTGGGAAGGATAACCGCGATTAACAAAAAAGTTTCTCCTTTCCAAACATTTGGCATTGAAATCGTCGTCTTCACTGCAGAGGCGGCGAAGACGAAGAAATTGAGAGAAAGGAATGGAAGTTTTGGTGTGTTTAGGATGATGAGAAGAGAAGAAGAGGTAGCTATGAGAGTCAGTGGTCTTGTAAAAGACAGAAGTGCTCAGCTTATTACCATTAATGGTAAAACTAGTCTCACTGATCTCCCATGTGAACTGGAGTGCTGGGTGGAAGTCATTAACATAGTTAATGAAGCAAACTAGGTCAGCGCGCGAACATGATGCAGTGCGAACACGATGATTGCTTAGGCACTGCATCATGTTCGCGCGCTGACCTGGTTTGCTTCATTAACTATGTTAATGACTTCCACCCAGCACTCCAGTTCACATGGGAGATCAGTGAGACTAGTGTGTCGTTCTTAGATATTCTTGTCTCCATTAATGGTAATAAGCTGAGCACTTCTGTCTTTTACAAGACCACTGACTCTCATAGCTACCTCCTCTTCTCTTCTCATCATCCTAAACACACCAAAACTTCCATTCCTTTCTCTCAATTTCTTCGTCTTCGCCGCCTCTGCAGTGAAGACGACGATTTCAATGCCAAATGTTTGGAAATGAGAAACTTTTTTGTTAATCGCGGTTATCCTTCCCACCTCTTAGACACTGCCTTACACAAGGTCTCCAACATTTCCCGTTCAGACACCTTAAGCGAACCTTTGGCTACCATTTCTAATGAAAAAAGTACCTCTAGTTCTCACTTTTCATCCCTTCAATTTCAAAGTAAGGGACATCATTAGCCGTAATTTCGACCTCGTTAAAAATGACCCAGAAACATCTTCCATTTTCTCTGAGAAACCCCTAGTATCTTTTTGGCATAGCAAAAACATCCGGGAAAACATTGTTCACAGCTCACTGCAGCAAGCCTTGGTATCACATGTTGGCACCAGCTCTTGCTGTCGTGGTAGGTGCAACACCTGTAAATATTTAGACTCCTCAATTTCAATTTCGGCTCCAAAATGTAGGTTCAACATAACCCATAGTTTCACTTGCACTTCCTCCAACCTCATTTACTGTATCTCTTGCAGTAAATGTCCCATGCTTTACATCGGAGAAACTGGAAGACGTTTAGGTGACAGGTTTGTTGAACACCTTCGTGATGTCAAAAACAATGTGCAAAACAAACCTGTTGGCAGGCACTTCAACAGTGCCAACCACTCCTTTTCCAACATTAAAATCTGCGCTATTCAGCCCATTACAGGTTGTAACGATACTCGTCGTAAACAAGAAATGCGTCTCATTTACAAACTTGGTACCATTCACCCTCACGGCCTCAATGAGCGATGCTCTTTCATTTAGCTCACTCCACCACCATATTCCACACCTTTTCCTTAACCTTTTCCTGATGACGTAAATAGTGATTTATAACCTGTTTCTTTGCCTATTTGCAGGTAGCTGACCCACAAATTGGGTCAGCACCTGCACACAGGCTAAAATTACATATTAATTTATTTGTTTACTTTGTTTTTATTGGCTTACATGTGTTCACGTGATTCCCATTGTAGCTCTGCTATAAATACGCGTGACCACATGTGAGTTGTTTACTAATTTCTCCTGACGAAGGGCCTTCGCTCGAAACGCCGAGAAGATTTTTCTCTGTTTTTCAGGCCACGTGACTTAACCCTTGTAATATATGGTTTCTGTACTTCCTTTTCCATCAGTTTACTTGGGATGCGCAACATTGATAATGGTCTATAATTATCCCTGTCAGTCTCGTCATATTTTTTGTGTGGGACTGAATTCTTGCGACCTTCCACACAGGGGCGGATCCAGGATTTTTCGTACGTTAGTCAAAATTAGTAAATAAAACGTGAGGTGCGAAAATGACTGTTTCGCCCAATATCAGGGCTCATCAGCAAGCCTAGGAAACACATAATACCACACGGCAAGCTTGTGATTCCAACATGGATGGACAGCGTTTGGAAGGCCAAAAAAGAGCAAACTGTTTTAAAGCAATTTATTTAAATCAATTATCAAATCACAATTTATCACATCTGAACTAGAGATCATATTACACCAAGCCATGTGGTCTAACTAGTCAACAAGACACTGACACAGTCCATATACATTATATGGATAATAGATATCCAAATCAAAATCTTAAACTAATATCAGGCGACAAAAAGCATAAACAAAATGCCTACACTACAGTATATATTGGTTCGGCTGGGTTCGCGGTATATAAGTGAAATTTAAGTAATATGCTAAATTTAAGTAATAAGCAGTAATATGCTAAATTTCATAAACGATCATGCCAGCCGGTCATGGCGCACAGATTGTTCGGTTAATACAAGTCAAAAACTATTATAAGAAGAGTAAAATTTAGTTAAAATAGAATATATTTACATTATGGCATGGCTGTACAAGACTTGTTTTTCCTTTCTCGAACATACTTTGGGATGAAAGATTCGGCACCAAAATTTCTACTGAGAAGCTCGTGTTGTTGATAGCACTCAACAGCTCTTCAACAGAACTCTTCGGCAAAGCGTCGATTCGCTTCATCAGATCAGCGTAAACATCTTGAAGATATGGCCGATCGTTTCTCTCAAACGCGGACTGCACAGTCTCGTAAATACTACATGACATTGCAGTATATTCGGTATTTCGCTTTTATATTTCTGTGGCACTTGAAATTGAACCTTCGCGTTCAAGCTGCGATCAGAAAGGCTATAGAATCATGCCATATATACTGAAGGCTGATGCATATATGATCGATCAAAAAATGTAGCCAATGATAATTCAGATATTTTTTGAATTAGCCAATCGGATAGCTTGTATACGAGCCCCTGATCCAAAAACCGATCACAACTCCCCACAGATCGATCAAAAAGCAAATTGGCCAATCGGATGGCTGGAATCAGACTACAGAGCGATCAAAACTCACGCGCAAGACCGCTGTTCTGTGACTTAGTCGCGTGATCGGTTTGACTACCCCTAGATCCGTCCCTGCTTCCACACATTAGGTACCGTCTTTGCACTTGTATGATAACGAGTTGTTCAGTGGTCGCGCAATTTCATCTCATCTTTTGCAGATCTTAGCAGAATCCGTGGCAGATCATCTGGTCTTGTAGCTTTGCATGTGTATGTTAAGTGCACTTTGTGTATAAGCAGTTTTTACGCATTAAGTGCTCTTTGTGTATAAGCAGTTTTTACGCATTAAGTGCTCTTTGTGTATCAGCAGTTTTTTTGTGCATAAGCAGTTTTTTTGCGTATAGCAGTTTGTTCTACTTTTTTTGTAAACCGACCTGCTTTTTGGGAAAGAAATTCAGATATTCGGGAAATGATTGAGTTTAAATATTAAGATGCCACAGGCTGTGACACACACCATAGATAAAAGCAAGAAAATGCACGAGATCATCGGAGGATACTCTTTTATCATTCTATTCAGAAGAATTAGTCCCTTCAAATGAAACTTCCGACTGAAAAAAAGCAGTTTTTATCGCATGTGTTTTCACGTTCGGGAACAAAATTGCAGATCTGAAGCAACATATCTTGCAAGCATGCACCTTGTCAAGACGGCCAATTTTTTTGAACAGGCACGTTATACTTGACACTGCTGCAGGGAAATCTCCAATGGTAATCGGAACAAACTTTCCACAAGCCCAGCAACTCTGCTATGAGCAGACAAACTGTTTCGCAAAAACGTCCTGTAGGAGGTTATACAATTTTTGACAGTTTTCTTTATTTAATGACTGATAACTCTTATACCTTAGTTCAGTAAAAATCTGCTGCAAGTCTGTCCTTATTCAAACGTGCTCTGCTTTTATACCTGAAAGAATGAAATTTTTGTCCACTTTATTAATAGCCTGCTTTTGAAATCCGGTGTTATTTTCTTTCTCCTTTCACCATAAATTTTCTTTAAGGTTCGTACACAGGCGATTTCTGCTGCGATCTTTCTCCTCCTGACTCATGCGATCGAATGGATTGACTTACGAATGCACTGGACAGTTATGCAAAGCTATAGTGCTTCAACACATTCGCACCAAAAATCGCACCAAAAATCGCCTGGGTAAACGGGTCTTTAGTTATAGTTCCATTATGTTCTTATCTATAAACCTTTTTGCTTAACCAGTGCACGACTCTGTGACACTGTGCTCTTGTGGTGCGAACTGCTGTACTTAGAAAAAGAGCAATACGGCAATATAATTGTGCATGTGCGCGTGCACTGCAAAATTACCAACGCTGTATTTCTGATAAATACGTTTTCCTGAGTAAATTTAATATACTTATAAAAAGCACAAAGACTGTGACAGCACGTAAGGGTAAATGATAATAGGAAGCTTGGTAATCAATAAATAGATAAATGCTGATCAGCATTGTTTACTAAAGTTGACCTGCATGACATTCAATCATTTCTCAAATAAATTTTGGGTACTTCTTCGGTCTATAAGACACTGTACAGAACATTGATAGCATACTTGCAGCTTTAATCCTCGTTAAAATAATAAAATATAAATGCTGCTCAGCATTTTTAATTAAACTCAGTTCATCCAAGTCACAGAATTTTTTGGCTATGGCTCCATATCCAAAATTGTTGAGTACTTATATGTCTACAAACGTGGGAAGTTTGTTATTTTTATCACAAAATGAACAATGCTTGCACATATCCGCTCAGCTATATGTACAGCCAACTAATCAAGCGTTTTTCTAGCGTAACGTACAGACGCTTGTGGGTACACAGAAAGGCAGCGTAAGTAGGTTAGCGTCTGCATGTGTATACGTACACAACTTAAAAAATATATCAGTATGAAAAACATTTAAGAAGAGAATATCTGATCGATTAAGGTTACATTTTATGATGAAACACTGATTTCATCATATTTTACACTTTTATTGATTTACATTAAGAAACTGAAAATCTCTCGACTGCCGCAATTTTTTTTCCAAAATTTTAAAAAGCGATCAAGATATAGCCAAAAATGTTACGACTACTTACAATACCTGTCAAAAAATGCGAACACGGTTTTATTCTTTGATCATTTGAGATGAGAAATATGATGTTTTGGAAGCTTCTGAGTGAAACCAGAACCGCCAATACCTCATGGCGCAAAGGGCGCTATTTATTTGAAAAGCACCTCGTAGCAACTGCAGTTTTTAAAGGTGTAGAATTTTTGTTAAATTCTTAGCTTCTGCAGTGATTTATCATTGTGCATGCCAATTTTGAATGACAAAATTCAAAAATTGGGCGCGCAGTGAGTATTTTTGTGAAATAAGATGTATTAACCTTAATAGGACATTCGAAGCCTCAGAGAAAAGTATAAATATAGCTATTAAAGTATCGTATATCACTATGATGTTTGATTTGCTTTAAAACTTCGTTCGCTTCCGTATCTTTTCTAACTGTTTAAATAAAACATAAAGATAGAAATATCTATATCGATTAATGGCGTGCCATTCGAAGCCTCAGAGAAAGGTATAAAGCAAGAACGAAAACCGAAATATTATTGCAATTCAGGGTTTATTTTAAAAATTTTGTAAGATATCAGGATTTCTGTTCCACTTGAGGCAGTACTTCACTTGTGATAGTAACTTTGAGTAAAACACATGTTAAAGCCTTGAAGTATATAGTTGACAACTTCGTATAGTATTTGATTGCATTTCCCAATTTACGTCAAGATTCGTTCTTGTATGAGATACATGTATAAGATTGGAACTACTCTGAAACCCGCAATGTACACTGGACCTGGAGTACCAATGTGGTCGCCACTGGCTTTTAAATGTTTGCTGCTGACCAAAAGGAATGAGCAATCTAGTTATATTCAGATCAGTAGTACCAGTAGTCGCTTTTTAATATAAATCCAAAATTGGATGTTCAGAGTAAGAGCCATTTGACAACTGAAGCGTATAGTCAAATACTCTGAGTCCTGTTTTGCAACAAAGAAGTAAAAATTATGATAACTTTACGAAAGTGTTATTTGTCTGTTAAATAAATCTGAAAGTGTTATATAATATTAACACAATAACCACAATACTGCCATAAATACCAATTTTATCCAACCATTTCCGAAGCTTCCTGCGTAGTCCAGTGTGTGCATGTGTGGAGGGGGTGGGGGATTTAAACATAGTGCCGGACAAATAGCCGAACTCGGTAGTTATCCGTGACTGGAGATATAACAACTTGCATAAGTTTATATTTTACTTGACCGTTAATGAGTATTTGAATCAATACTATTGATGCTAGGACAACATTTAAAAAATAGCATATTATTGTAAAGTCGAAACGAATGAAGACAGTACTGCTATATTTCACTCCCCAAAGTATGCCAAAGTCAAGCGACGGGTCCACAACTCCACATGCTGTCTGATTAATACTCTGATAATACACGGAAACTGCCCTGAACTGCCGAAAGCCCGCGTTCATCGATGTCAGCGTCGCATTGATGCTATTCGATGAGTGTCAGCTGCTGACCATGTGATTTCGTGTTCACCCTCGATCCTCGCCTGGGGGATAGCAGACCCCTTAACACCGCTGCCAAACGTTTGCGCATGCGTGATTTCGCTAGAATAAACATTGCGAGAGAAGTGGGAACTAGCCGTGGCGATAACAACCAGACAGTAAAGACTAAGTAACACTCGACGATTCATTTGTGTTTTAAAAAAAGGGTAAAGAAAATTACGAAGGGGTAAATACAGAATATGTTACAATATTGACAAATTAAAGAAGACATGCACAAATTACCTACCTTATCTTTTTGGTAGTATGCTCATAATTTTAACTTTTGTGTCGGACAAGTCCGAATATTTCAGTGTTTGCCCGCTCTTTTTCTGAGGACGAGCCTGGAACGAGCTCGGACGTCGCGCATGCGCAAAGCGTTTGGCAGCGGTGTTAGACCCCTTAGTTTATTTCATTGCTAGTCACCACTGCCCAACTATTCTTACTGGGTCACCCGTCTGATATACAAATAAATATCCAGATCAAAGAAATTTGTTCGCGTATCACGCTTGTCCACGCGTGTAAAATGACTTCACGCGTGTCCAGATTAGCACTCACCGGACTCCAGGCCTTCGGCCCTACGCCCAGGCTCGGGGATAAATTGTGGCGTGGGCTCCCTTTGGTTAGACCGCCGGTTACTCATTTTGCAAAATAGTTGAAACCTAGTTGAAAATTGTGATGTTACCAATGCCATAAGTATATATGCATGATTGTTTACTGAGTTATTTAAATGAAACGTTTTTTCCAAATTTTTTTTCTTCTTTGAAAAAGTAAGGTCTTTTTCAGCTCATCAGTTTCAACTAAATTGACATGCTCACACCATCAAGTTTCCTATCCAGTCTTTCTACTAAAGATAGTTAAACTAACCCAGCTCGTTAAGCAAAGACACCACGGCTACAGGATCTGTTGCACTGATGATTGAACCAAACATTAAAGCTTCAAACCAGCTCCAGTCATATGTAAACACCAATTTAGCCATAACTCCTGACAAGGCCGATGATATAGCCATACACACTACGGCCAAGTAGACTATCTAATGTAGGCAAAGATAAACAAATGAGTAAATCGAAACATAGAAATACGCATTCACATAGGCACTAGGTTTGAAGTGGGTAGGAAACAAAAGGACACTCAGAGACAATGCATACTTCCACTAGTGTGTTATCAGGTGATTTTGGAAACGAACCACTCCCTAGTAATCACGCTAGCTCACCAGACCCACCCATGACTTAGGGACTTTTCATATGAGGCGGACTACCCAAACCCAGGTTACCGGGCTGACTTTATGTAACGAAAATCTTATTACGACTATTTGAGAAACGCAGAATATAACAAAGCAGAATTGCCTTCGTTTCTCTGTAAGTATATGTAGCACACTCCAATTGCGGTGCCCTGACGAGTAGCCGCTGAGCGCGTGGCTGGCTCGTTAGGTAGCTTTATATTCAGGGTGTCACTTTTTTGTGGCACCCGTAAGCCACGGACACAGAAACATGCGCTCTTGGAACGGAAATACAAATGTTTCTGACGCCAAGGATTTTGGCGGCTTTTTGACGACATCATGTTTTTGAAGCCGAAAGCATTGGGCAAGCATTCCGCATGCAGATACAATTGTGGTGCCCTGAGATTGCTAGCGGCCAACTCGTCAGTCAGCTTTATAACTGAGTTTTGCTTGTAAGTTTGTGTCGAATTGATAGCCACAGGCCCACAGCCACACAAACGTCATGGACTTTGACATTGTCGCATTGAGAATGGAAGGAATTTGGGCGGCTTTTTGACTATTTCCGTGAAGCGAAGGGCTTGATAGGTAAACAATTGCACAAAATTGTAGTGCTCTGCCAAGTTAGCGGGTAGATCGTTTGGCAGCTAGATCGTTTGGCAGCTTTATACTGATGACTTGTTAAGTACCTTTATATTCTGGGTGTTTGACGGAATCGTACGCTAGGCCATGGCACCTGTAAGGCACTGACATGGGCTCTCGTAGGAACGAGAATGCAAGCGGCGTTTTTGACGCGAAAGTCGAAACCTTACAGGGCATCGCTCTTTAGCACTTTGTCTGGTTCTTTTTTGCAGTCATAGAAAGATTTTCGTGACTTAAAATCAGCCCGATAACCGGGCTAGCCCTAATATAAACAGCCCCTTAGGCCTGTGCTAAACGTCGCACAATAGACGAGAATTTAATTCAGACGAATTTTTAAATTGTTTGAATTTTATTCGACGAAACTGCGACGTATAACTCGATTAAATTCGACACACGAAATCAGTGATGGATTTCCAGGGGGTGCGGGGGGTGCGCACCTCCTGGCCTTGGCCAAGGGGGGTGCAAGGGGTGCCAGTTGCCTTGTCAAAGCCAAGTATATCAAAGGACGCATTCATTCAATGTCCGTGTAAACTTCATGCTATCATATGATTCATAGATATGATTCATATATTAGCTATCATATGATTCATAGGTATTAATAGGTATAAAAAGAACATTTCTGGTGGGCTTTGGCCCCCTACCCCCCAGCCCCACCACCAGCTCGGCCCCTGGACTCTGCCGGAGGCTGTGTCCCCAGACACCTGCAATAACTCCCTCAGCGGGGCTCCACCCTGCCTCGGTCACGCCCCACACCGCAGGCCTGATCTCACTTCGCTCGCTCAGCACCCCCCCCCCCCCTACCAGATCAAGCTGGATCCATCACTGCACGAAATTCGTCACAGCAATTAAATTCGTCTTAATCAGACTGATAATGCGATGATAATGCGTGTTCGAGTTCCAACGTCGAATTATCGTCCGTCGAATAAAATGCTTCTCTTCTCTCTGTAACAACTTAATAGCGCCATGTTTTCAAGAAGTCGTTTTCAGGATCCACGAGTCCAACTAAAAGCAATTAAATTCGACTGAAATTCGACGTTCAACTTGACGTCGCGTTTACGTCGCATTAATTAAATTCGTCTGGATTAAATTCGTCGTTTAGCGTTTGGCCTTATTGTACAGTGCGAATAGAATGCTTGATTGTACTCTTAATTAAGAAAATGACAAATTTGCATGTCCTTTAGCCCACAACCTCTTTGTGATATAAACAAAGAAACTGTTAAGTCCGTCCATACGTTATTTCAGCTAAATATATTCAGTTAAAGTTTACATAATAATATAGGCATTTTTATTATGAGCGCAATATAAAGCATTCTTTCATTCATTCATCTCTTCTATAAACGAAGTCAGACTTTAATAAAATTTTCATCCAATTTTCAACCAAAAATTCAACTAAAATTTAATAGGTTGGTCCTTGACCTTCGCCTGTGACCCAAGCCAGAAGGGCGTCCGGGCGTCATAGGACGCCCTGGAACAAAAAGTGGACGGCTTTGGACGCCCAAAATTTAAAAGATAAAGGAATTACTCTCAATGATTTGCCTAAAATATCCCTTTTCTCTAATCTCTCTCCTCTTACACTCCTCCAACTCTACCCTCTCGATACTATACATACAACAGAACTCCCATACCCCTAAAAATCCCTCCTGAAGAAGACTGTAGGGTCGAAACGCGTCGAGGGTTGCCGGCTTACCGAATAAATACCTTTCCTAACACATTCCTATCCATTCACCCTAATACTCCTCACGTTCCCCTTCTCTCGCTCTTTCTCATACTCTATATTCTTCCTTAGGCCCTTACTAATAATTAAATTCGCACAACTTCATTCATATATACAGTACATATACATATCTCATATATACATATCAGTTATCCTCCAATGTGATGGTTCTACTTAAGCTCCTAGCCTGTATTGTTTGATACACACAATGTTTAACACCAGTGTGGGTCCAATTACCTATCTATCAATGAACATTATTGTCTTTCGCGTCACGTGTCACGTGACACAGAGGACTGGGAGAGCGGGAAAACACACACAAGTTCGGAAGTAAGATGTAAGGTATTAAGGAGCAAATACACCTGAATTTTGTCAAAAACATTTTCTTTGTGATTCATTCACAATTTTGACAACTTTCTTGGACTTTAAATGAGATTTTTCAAAACTCATATTTTTTGCACATTACAAACTTTGAATTGTTGTAACTCCTAAGTTTTTAACCAATTTATCTGAAATTTTCAGCATTTTTTATTTTATATATTTGCAGCAAAATGATTACAGCACTTTAGGCAGGGGGAGGTAGTTTTTGAAATATTGTCAGTGGAACTCAGAAACTGTATAATTATTTACTTTTTGTTGCTATGGCAACATAGACAAAGATTGTAGAAATTCGCATCATCATATTTTAGGTTTACCCCTAAACTGCTTTAAAAAGAGTTTTTGATGAAACTTGGTGACATGTTTTTGAGGAGTTAAAATTTTGAGAACATATTACTGGGTGAGGCCATTTTGACAATCGATTGCCTCAAATGTAAATTATAATATAAATAATCCAAGTCAATTTAGCTTTAATATATTGCTTAATTCCTGTACTTTCAGAAAATATATGGTCCCCCATACTTTGGTTCAATACTTCATAAGACAAAGCACACCAAACTATCAACACCGTAAATAATAAACATAATTCAGGTGTATTGCCCCCTTAAGGAAAGAAATAAATCTAGTAAAAACTGTACATATATTTAAACTCAATACCCCCAACCCGCCCATGTCTCGCACTCTCAGGGTCTAGAACACCCCAGTTTGGGAACCCCCGTCATACTCGGCAGGGCGGGCAATAAATAACTCGCCACATGTATACAAGTGATATTAAAAGCCTCAAACTTACATCGAGAGACAAAACCGCGCAAGAGTCACTAATAAATTATTAAGGAAGAAGTATTTAAATGGTGAAAATGCTTTTTTTCAGTATAATTGTACGAGATAATCTTACTGCTTGTGGTTGTGCAAGCATCTGAATGTTTGGCCATCTTGAGACACGAGTAGCACGCTGCATGAACAAAAATAGACTGGATCCGACCGGAAATAACGCTATATACCGTTAAATCATTCAAAGAATGTTTATTTAGGGAGAAAACCCGAGAAAAACGTCTTTTTACTAGGTTCCGCAGGTTGCGCAGGTTCCGAAGGTTCAGCAATACTTTTTAAAATATTCTAGTAACAGACAAACAGACTTAAACAAACAGTGGTAAAAACAAAGCCTCTTGGTAAAAGTAAGTAAAAAGCTCTTAAACTTCAAAATATTATTGATTGATTGATTGATTGAAAAAAAAATTGCCATATAAAGCAAACTAACAATCCTAAAAATACTGTACCTGCCAAAACATTTTGTAAAAGGTATGAACATCCATTGCGAATGCAGATTCAAAGAGTAACACTGGGAGGAATGTAGTAAGGATAAGATGAGGATTTTCACTTGCCATAGTAGTGTACCTATATAAAATAAATGTTATAAAATAAAACCAACAAAAAAGCACTTGAAGTAAAACATCTACCTTTACGGATTATATGACATTTGTACAACTGGATATTTAAAAAAATTAAAATATATAATTTCTACTTATGATTTACTATAATTTTTACTACAAATTTATGGCAATCGCACGTCTGTTATAATTGTATTAGGTAAGGTTAGCTCGTTCAGAGAGATGGTAGAACAACACAGGCGAGGTAGCTATATATAAGGATCTTTATTCGAAAACACGACAACAATAATACAAGAATTACTACTAACAGTTGAAGTTCTGCTGCAAGTTCCAATTCTAGCCAAGTGCCAACTAATCAGCTCCTTGTGTCTTTGCTTTGCTTGCGTCCAAATGCCAACTGAAATGCTCAGAGTGAAGCAGCTCGTTTTATGCTTTTGGAGGGTAAACAGTGTGATTGTCACTTGTTGACTTTGGTTTAATCAAAGAAGACCAATCAGAGACAGCCAGGAAGATTAGTACCAAAGCTATATATCACTCGCGTGATATATCACCAAGGCGTTGGCTTCAATTGCAGTTACATGACGAAAAACTAACTTAAAGACTAAATAAATCATACAATACTAACTAGAAATACATCAATGCAACAACCCCTCGCCCTCTTTTTACCTGCTTTTTTTACCACCCATCCACCCACCCCCGATTCAAATAAGCACTCCTGATATACAGCAAAAACAATTGATAATCCCCAGGATAATTACAGAATTTATGATTAGGATGACTAAAATGAAAGTTGAACATATCAAAGAAAAAATTATAGATTTTATAGTAAACTCTGGTTGTAAAAATATATTGTTTTTAGCCATTTAGGAGGTTTCCAAAGAAATTACTTTTAGCAAGCCTGTATATGCTTCCCTATGCATGCATGAATGTTTTGCAAAGGCGGGATTAAAAGTTAACAGCTCAAAAACTACATTTATAATAGGTGATAAAAACAATTCAGTAGAATCGGCTAAGCGCTTCCAGAAAGAAGTATTAAACAGACAACCTTTCAGTCGAAAATTTCGAAATGTTATACAGCCAAGAAAATGGACAAAGCCTATGAGTATTAAAAAAGTGCTTGCAGTTGGGTCAATGAAAAACCTCACGTCCACACCGGCAAAGGGGAAGC
Organism: Corallium rubrum; assembly: GCA_964035015.1. Lineage (NCBI taxonomy): Eukaryota > Metazoa > Cnidaria > Anthozoa > Scleralcyonacea > Coralliidae > Corallium > Corallium rubrum. The sequence continues at coordinate 12,617,541 of OZ036000.1, read as the reverse complement.
ACGAAAACGTGAACCTGTATGTTGCTTAGGTTAAGTGAAAAGTTGAAAACAACACAAGGACAAGGTATAAATTTATATGATAGATTAGTTGCTAGATTAAGTTTAACTGACGAGTGCCTAATAAACGTCTTTAAACGTCTTGACGTTCGTGGCGTTTACAGAATAATTATATAAATAAATGCTAATTCCAAACAGCAGAATAAATAAATACAAATGTCCTATCGTTAACTTTAAAATGATTTTGAGACTACTGAGTGACCAGTGATCAAAAACACTGTAATTCAGATCGAGTTTTTGTTTACCATACGGTGTTTGGTTTCTTCAGGTTTTCTGGTTGCCCTTCAAGATATATTAAACCGGCTGTGCATTTCCTTCTTTACTTCGTTGTCCTCTTTTAATTAAGCTAAGTAGAGCCGGCTTCATTTCGTTTAAAAGTTAAAACGAAGCCATTTTGTTTCGCAAAATATGAAGATTTTGCTTTCTTCAAAGCTAGTCACCAGTGCCCAACTATTCTTACCGCGTGACACCCGTTTAGGGTGAAACCTCTGGTAGCGAAGACTTTAAGGTAACTATATATATATATATATATATATATATATATATATATATATATATATATATATATGTATATATATATATATAAAGCATGAAGTATAGTTACCTTAAAGTCTTCGCTACTCACAGGTTTCACCCTAAACGGGATCATCAGGCGACTGATGATCCGGTTTAGGGTGAAACCTCTGGTAGCGAAGACTTTAAGGTAACTATACTTCATGCTTTATATTTTGCTCTATCTACATGGTATTGAGCACTCTCTAACATTTTGTGAACCAAAACTCACTCTGACGAAGGGCCTTCGCTCGAAACGTTAGACTCCTACGTTCTCTGTTTCGGCAGTATATCTAACCTTACTATATTTCGATTGTTGTTTCTACACTGCCTACGCAGCACGCTACTTTTATTAAATATATATATATATATATATATATATATATATATATATATGCAACGCTCACTACCCTTGTGGAAGTTTGAGCACTCTGGGCCCATGCGCACTTCACGCTATCTGAATGTATTTCACCGATGCTGTCCCACATGCGGTTGTCACCGACGATCGCATGTGTATAAGTAATTGATGAAATTCATTCAGATTGTTCCAAGCTACACTGATGAGCTGTAGTACAGCGAAACACGTGTCTGTAGATTGAACTATGTACGATCCTTCACTTCGGTGTTGTTGAGCACTCTGTGAAGTTGCCGTGGGTACCTATTAGCGATAATGCAACGCTCACTACCCTTGTGGAAGTTTGAGCACTCTGGGCCCATGCGCACTTCACGCTATCTGAATGTATTTCACCGATTCTGTCCCACATGCGGTTGTCACCGACGATCGCATGTGTATAAAAGTAATTGATGAAATTCATTCAGATTGTCCCAAGCTACACTGATGAGCTAGTACAGCGAAACACGTGTCTGTAGATTGAACTATATATATATATATATATATATATATATATATATATATATATATATGTCTGTCTGTCTGTCTGTCTGTCTGTCTGTCTGTCTGTCTGTCTGTCTGTCTGTCTGTCTGTCTGTCTGTCTGTCTGTCTGTCTGTCTGTCTGTCTGTCTGTCTGTCTGTCTGTCTGTCTGTCTGTCTGTCTGTCTGTCTGTCTGTCTGTCTGTCTGTCTGTCTGTCTGTCTGTCTGTCTGTCTGTCTGTCTGTCTGTCTGTCTGTCTATCTATCTATCTATCTATCTATCTATCTATCTATCTATATATCTATATATATATATATAAAATAACAGGTATGCATGCTACGCACGCTCTGATTGGACGAGAGCCATTTTCACTCAGAAAACAGAGACACGTTTGACGTCATTTTCATTTTATATTGTGCAACGCATGCCCTGTTTGGTTAAATCTCACGTAATCACTGGCGTATTTATTTGATTACGCCATCATTCGTCAGCTGAGTCTCGGTCACTTTGGTGGCTTCTCCTTGGTTTTTTACCTCGTAAAACGGTTAGTTATTTTATAAAACAAATAGAAAATCGCTTTTGTGACTTTGTACTGTGATACAAACACGAATGACGCAATTTCAACAGGAAAAAATGTGTGAAAACACTCGGCTTCGCCTCGTGTTTCCACTAGGCATTTTTTCCGGTTGAAATCACGTCATTCGTGTTTGTATCACAGTACAGGGACACGGAAGCGATTTTCTATTTGTTAAATATAAACAACTTCCAGATTTTATCCCCCTTGCTTTTTCTGCACGCGTGTAAAATGGACTCCATGCTTGTCGAGATAATTAAACATGAACAGCAAGGAGAAACTACTGACCATATGACTATACAATCGTTTAACATTAATAAGACACAACTAAGACCCCGTTTACACGGTACTGGACGAATTCGAGACCGGTCACGATTTCGTCGTGTAATACAGGCGGAACCGTACTAATTCGAGACGGGGTCTAAGGAGTAAATCTAAAACTAAGGTTTAGTCACATGACTTCTTCAGAGCAGATTAACAAACAAGCCCGTAAACCAGTGCGACGCCGCACTGCACTACGAAAGTACCACATGCTACAGCACTCTTCGGACGGAATGTTCGTACCAAATTGCCGCAAGAACCTACAGCAATAAATATGGATGAAGTCAATAGAAAGATTAACGAAGCAGACCATGATGCCCAAGTAAAACGTAAAGCCAACGCTGATAATCGTAGCGGTGCTAAGAAATCAACTTTGAAGGTAGGAGAGCAAGTTCTGGTACTGCAGCCAAACGTAAACAACTTAACATGGAGCCTTAGATCTAAAACCTTATCGAATCACAACTATAAAAGGAACTATATGATTACTGAATGCCAGAAGAAAAGATCACCACATCACAAGAAACTGTTCACATTTTAAACTATTTACTGGAATTTTAAGCTCAGACAACACAGACCTCAGTGAGGAATCTACTGATGTTGACGATCCAATTATTCAAGATGCAAACGCCGCAGATAAGATGGAAGGGAAGAGCCAGAGGAAAGGGAAGCGCGCAGATATCCAGCAAGACAAAAATGTATACCATTGTTTTATCAAGAAGAACAGACGATCAGATGTCTTAAGTAAAAGAACGCAAGTGTGAACAGGACGCCAAAATGATGAAATTGAAAACAATACTCGGATATGAGGGGGAGAGAGGCAGGGGAGGGGGGGACGCCCTCCGGTGAACATTTTTAGGAAGCGTAAAAAAGAACCTGGAGTGGGCGTCAAAAACTGCACAAAAATCAAAATGACGCAACAACGTTTGTCAGAAATCATATTTTGGTGAGCTGAAGAGCAAAACTGATCACAAAGAGTCCAATGAAAACGCTAGTTCAAAAGTTAAAGTTAAAATTAGTTCCATTAACTACTCTCTATACATAATTACTGTCGAACACAAAACTATAGATATGACTTGTGCAGATACAGCAAGCATGTACTACTAGCTTTGGAGTTTTGCAGGCTGAAGAGGATGAGATAGGGTTAGTTGATGCGTGTGACAAAGGCGTAACCAAAAGTGCAGAGCCTAGAGCCTAGAGCCTAACAAAAAAAAACCAACCTTACGGTAACCCTTCTCCCATCTACTTAGCATTGCATGTCACCTGTACAGTGTACAGGGAGAGTTACCTTGAATTCCGTTACGAAGCATAATCTTCACAAGTACCATATGTAACCAGTGAATCTCTGGTGTTCGCTCTAGTCTTGTGGCATCGTTGAAACTAAGGGCCATTCACTCCGCTAAATAATTGTAGCCACCACGCTAAATCCCGCCGAAATTCCATGTTGAGAAGGATAGGATGGTCTGGTCTGCGGACCCCACACAGGAGATTGATCATTCGGCGTAAGAATGTGCGGCATGGTTGGACGACCTTGCAGGCGTGGTGAAGTGGGCCGACGAGAGATTCAAGTTCACCACGAGTGCACATCTTCTTGGTTGCCCTTTGTTGAAGCATGGTGAACGATGCATCAAATTTATCCTGGGGGAGGCGAGACGTTTGTGTGACCGAGTCGAGTTCGATCCCCAGAAAAGTAAGACAGGTGGTAGGGCCAACATATTTGAGGGTGGCGCGTGCTGTTAGCGCGCTGCTTCTCACCAAAAAGTTAAGCCGGTTAGACGGGGTTAGTACTTGGATGGGTGACCGCTTGGGAGTGACCCCGTTGTTGGGCTTGGAACTCATGTGAGTAGAGCTGTAGTTGATCTCTCCTGTTCTTCGAGTTTTTCGCCGGGTTCTCCGGTTTTCCTCCATCAAATCAACACCTAACATCTTAGCTGTGATCCGTGGTCTGAACTGTGTCGTATGGCGGCTGCCTGGGGCGCCTTTGATATGCTTGACACGGCCACGTTGTTCTGCGTCCTTCGCAATTCAGCCGCTGGCTGCAAGTAAGGTTGATCAGCCCCCCAGTCCTTTATCCTTTATGCCGGTGAAGAGGGAGACTGAGACGATCAGTGAACAGGGCACGAGCACGGGTCACGTTGTCGTAGCATTCGCGAAAATTAGGTGGAGCCATGGTTAAGAAATCGTCGAGGTAGTGCAGGATGAACCTCACATAGTAATTGTTAAGCAAGATCCATTCTACCGCCGTGGCAAGGGAGTTGAAAATATATGGAGCGGAGCGAAGGCCAAATGGAAGGGTAAGGTCGACATAATACTGGTTGTGCCAACTCATTCCAGGTAAGTATCGGTCCTTGGGGTGTATGGGCACGTTACGATAGGCTCTTTCGGCATCAAATTTGGCCATGAGCCCACCGGGATCCAATTGAAGTAAGATGCGAATGGCATCGTCCCCTGAGGCGTAGTGGAGTGAGTGGGGGTCCTTAGGTATCTCGTCATTGACACTATAACCATGTGGCGAAGAAAGATTCAAGATTAGTCGCCACCTCGTGTAGGGATGACACCAAAAGGACTGATGTGGAGGCCGAGTATTGGTGGGACAGGAAAGGGGCCAGCCACTCGGTTTAAAGCCACCTCTTTGGCCAGATATTGGACAATAGCCTCAGGGTGAAGATTCGCCGATTTCAAGTTCCAGTTAGATGAACGTAACGCGAAAACCATCGGTGATACCGGAAAGACATTCTTTCGCGATTTGCGGAATCGGGCTAGGCCAGTAATTCCTGTTCAAAAGCGTCCAACACAAGTGGTGATACTACACCCACAAGCGGGAGTGAACGAGCTACAAGAAGGAATGGAACCGCTTAGAGGGAAGTACCTGTACAATTTCCAACCCCAGAAGGAACGGGCACCGTCCACGATTGGGGGGAGAGAGTATGGCGCGCGTAGCGAATAAGGTGATTCGAAAACTGGGGACGAGTCGACGAAATTGTTTGATTGAGGGAGAATCACCAACTCGAGGGTGATTCGTCTGGTTTAAGAAGGTAGCGTGTCTACCTGTTCCATACTGACTGCTACTTCTAACGGACAGCACGCAGCTGGCCCGGTCGATAAACGAATCGTTATCGATGGATACGCCTCAGGATGTTCGCTGGCACAGAACGGTATTAATAATCGTACATTCGTAGGGATATCCGTTCTCCACTCGAAAAGGATTTACTCTCGGGAGATATTCGTTCCCACCCAAAAGAGATTTACTCTCAGGATAGTGTTATACAATTAAGTTTATCATTCTAAGACATACGCGCAGAAAAACATGACCTGTGCGCAGAAGAAAATTCGCTCTTCAGACCAACTCGAGTGGCAAATTACACGGCGGATGAGATATTCGCCTCTATATTCATTCTCCACACGAACGAGATTTAACTCTTAGCATAGTGCTATTTCAATTTACTTTATGGTACGCAAACCCAACGAACAACATGACTGGTGCACAGGAGATATTCGCTCTCCAGACCATACCATAGTGGCGACGTATAGCCAAGGCAGATCAAGATATCCATTCCGTTCTCATCCGAAGAGATTTAACTCTCAGGCTATAGTGCTAGTTCAAGTGAGTTACGAAGAAAATCATGACCTGGGCACAGGAGATATTCGCTCTCCAAACAACAACTTGAGTGGCGACATAGCGAAATGGCGGATAAGATATTCATTTAACTCGCAAGATAGTGCTATTTCAACTTACATTCGCAACGGTTCCGCACAGAAGAACAAGACCTGTGCACAGGAGATTTTCGCTCTCCACATCAGTTAGATTTTTCACAACAACTCGAGTGGCGACTTGTAGCCCACGGTAGATGAGATATCGCTCTCCACCCGAAAGAGATTTAACTCTTAGGATAGTACGTGCTGTGAACGTTTAAAGGGGTAAATTGGCAAGAGAAATCAGTCGCTCGACGGCGAACGAAGTTGTTCACGAAAACAAACGCACCCTGGTATAAATCCTAAACAGGATCCTATAGGATCCTACAGGATTCTGTAGGATCTTGTCAGGATCCTACATATAACAGGATCCTAACCAGAATCCGGGCAGCATCCTGAACTTTGCATGATCCTAATCAAGATTCTGACAGGATCCTAAACTTAACAGGGTCCTAACCTAGGATCCTGAACTTCGCAGGATTCTAACCAGGATCCTGACGGCATCCTGAACAGTGTTACTAGAGGAAGAAACTAGAGTAAACTAAATTAGCTTTATTTATACTGAATAGCCTTAGCAGTCATATTTAAACTGTTCTCTCTAGAAGTCAAGTATTAAGGAGTATCTCTTATTGGTTCAGTGTTACTACAGGAGGAAGCTATGTAGGATCCTAATCAATATCTTGACAGGATCCTAAACTTAACATGATCCTAACCAGGATCTTGACAGGATTCTAAGCTTTACAGAAGCCTATAATCAGAATCTTGGTTAGGGAACTCAGAATCTTTGTTAGGGAACATCCTGAAATCAATATGAAGATCTTTTTATGAAGGATACCATTATTTAACATTAGACATTCTAGGATCCTGAGTAGTATCCTACCAGGAAAATCTAGGATCCTGAGTAGGATCCTGAGTAGGATCCTAGCAGGAAAATCTAGGATCCTGAGCAGGATCCTACCAAGAAATCTGAGAAGGATCCTTGCTACAAGTCCGCCTGTTTTTCTGCTGGGAGAGAGGCAGGTGGGAGGGAGGAAAGGTCGGCACTCACCAGGAGCAACTCTAGATCCTGCCAGGAAAATCTAGGATCCTGACAATTAAGAGCAGCACCCTGAGCAGGATCTTCATAATGAATATCATTCAGCGCAGTGCCGCAGCTTGTATAGTATAAATACAAACCGACGATTATACTCAGGTAAGGCTAAACTTATTTTATTCCCGAGATTTAGTGTCATTTCTTTAACTGCATGTGCTAGATGCGGCTTATTTTTGGTGCTTCGTAGCTAATACAGCCAATAGCTTCGCATAGATTTCAATTTGAAGATAAATTGTAACTAAAAATCTACAGTTTAAAACCAGTCACAGATGTTGTTCGAATGTTCCCAGGATGTCGCCGCTTGATAGCGACGTGGTGTACAATATAATTCAGTTTATAACTGAGGGAAATTAGATTTGACTAGTCTTTTGTAGTTACAGCCTACAGGTAACCTGATGTAGTGTAATAGCCCTCTCCTCCGCAGAGGTCCTTTCGGAGATCGGATATTTCGGGGATCCTCGGAGATGCGTCGAAATCGTCAGCTGGACATAAGGAATGTGGGCGGAAAGCGAAAGAGAAAAAAGAACCTCTGCCAGATTTCTGTGTCAATATGGCGGCATCACTTGGTATCAATAACTTTTGGAACTGTGGGTTGTAGAAAACATGTCGAATATAGCAGAAGGTTACACGACCACAGTTAATTGAATGTGTGGACAAACTAGGAAAGTTCGTTGTTTCAGTGTGAGCTACACGTCGGCCGATATAAGTATGTTTATATCCTCTGGTTCGTCAGTCTTCGTCTGATATATTAAAGTCAAAACTGAGTATATTTTATCTTTTTTAAAAAAGACATATTATAAACATGTCATAATCACTTACCAACAAATATGTTACTAATATAGACGTGGATGGCTTAGTAATCCGTGAATTAGCAAGTCATGCAAGAAACCGACATCTTGTGCACGAAACCGACAGAAATCTGGCAGAGGTTAAATTTTATTTTCCGTTGGATTAGTTTCGCCCGCACTACTTATGTCCAGCTGACGCTTGCGAGCATCTCCGACGACCCCCGAAACCTCCAATCTCCGAAATTTGACCTCTGCGGAGGAGAAAGGTGTAATAGTCTGGCATTGGGCAACAGTAGAAATGCGGTTATTAATCGTTGATTTGTTGCTGTCTAGGTTTGCTGATGTAGCTTCCTTTGACAAGTACATGTACAATTGTCTGGAATTAGACTGAGTAAAATTACTATGAATACAGTATTACTAAAATAAAGTAATATAATAGCTCAGGGGATGAATTGGTTACAGTAAAATGCCCTGTACCATGGCCACCTAATAAAGGTTTGAATAAAAGTTATTTTTAAGCCAATCAACAAACCTGTATTTCACTGGAAATACTCAAAAAGGTGAAAACAGTGGACTTTCTCATTACTTTGAGGTGTGGATAAATAAAATTGTGTCTGATCACTGCCTCACTCTACTGCGGCTTAATTGTTGGATGGTCACTGTAAAATTTTGCATGATGTTTATTAATTTTTAACTTCTGGTCTTGCATCCTGACAGGATCCTAGTAGGATCCTAGTTTAAGAAAGTTTAGGATCCTGTTAGGATCCTGTTAGGACCCTGATCAGGATTTCTACCAGGGCAAGCATAGTTTATAGGCCGCGTATGTCATGACTCCTTCCAGTTCCATTAGGGTAGAAACGTTGCATGCTCGCTCTTCCCGGGCAAGACAAATCCCCATGTGTATGAGTGAAGTGACGAATCGAAGTACGATTAACCGAATATTCTCGAATACAACAGACCAGCCGAAAATTAAAGCTTAATAACGCTTACAGCTTAACAATAGACCCTATAGGCAACTAGACGCAAGAATTTTCAGAAAGGGGCGCCAAATTTACAGTTGGCCACCTTTGATGATGAACAGATGTCAGCAGCACGTCACTGATAATGAAGTGCCAGAAAGCAAGAGCATTAGAAGTACCAAGTAAGGTTAAAGAATGTAATTGCTAATGTTGTTCATGCATCGCCGAGTGCGAACATGTACTGTAGACACACAGTAATTACCATGAATGATGTTAAGACTGTCAGGTCTTCTCTTGTGTACCATAGCTCACATACGTGTAGCAAAAAATGGCGGCATTGTATTGTAAAATTTTCTGAACAAGGTATACGTACAGTACAAACAAAACGTTTGTCACGCTCGGCAAACGGGGTCGCGTTTCGCGTTCGAATTCACGTTTAGGCAGGTGTAGCAGCTTACAGGGGGGTACATCTCGTTTTCAAGAGAACACATATTAAAAAAAGTTAAAAAAGAGAGAAGGTTTGAAGTGTTAATCGAGTTGTTTTAATACACGAAATAAAGAGCTTACTTGGAGTGACGAACTTGGAGTGAGTGAGCTTACTTGGAGTGACGAACGATCGCGGAAGGAACATCGCGACGCGGAAAACCGTGACAAACTTTACTGTCTGTAATGTCTGTACTAACTACTGTATTGTACCGTACCGTACCGTACCGTACCGTACCGTACCGTACCGTACCGCGCCGCGCCGCACCGCACCGCACCGCACCGCACCGCACCGTACTGTACTGTACTGTACTGTACTGTACTGTACTGTACTGTACTGTCTGCATGTATACGTACTACTAAAAATAATGAAGTTAAAATCAAGTTTTACAACTAAGATTATATTCTGATCATTCAGCATCAGATTATGTTCAGTTTATTCAGAATTACATTTGGCTTTGTTTTAGTGAAGACATGAGAACGTGTAAAATTAAATAATTTTGAGTCTTATATATAAATTAGGGTAAAAGAGACGAGGTTTACTTACACTTGAACTTCTGGAAAGCTTGCTGAGAAAACTCCAAAAACCAAGCCCAGAAAAATAAGGACTACTGTATATGGAATAGGCCATCCTTTCATAACCTGGCGACATAATGCTGGAAAAGGATGAAAATAAAAGTATAATTTGAGTTTGATTTAAATATTTGTTCGTTTATTCACTCGCTTGTCTGCACGTCCTTTATTTTGTCCATCCATTTAGCACTATTTGTTTATTCAATATTGGTCGATGAATGGATGGTGGATGGAAGGATAGCAGATAGGAGGATGGAAAGATATGAATACATGTAGATCAATGGATGTGGACGCCACATGGGTGAATGAATAGACGCATGACTACATGAATGGGTAGATGGATGAGTGGATGGTTGAATGAATGGGTACTAGATGGATGGATTTTATATGTTAGTATATTTTGTATTTTGTTTGCATGGGGGCTCTGGTCAGAGAGTATTGCATTGTGTATTGCAAGAACTTTAGAATTATATTTATAATTATAGGCTTTTTCTCTATATTCGTGGAAAAATATTCAACTTGAACTCAGAAGATTTACTGCCAAATATTAACAGTCCAAGAAAAAGGCATTGACTGCAGAGTGACATGTCTTTATATCAGTCCATGCTTATTATGCATGCATATATTTAATATTTATAAATTAAAGCACTTGAGTGTCAGAGATACATCCACAAGTTCACTAACAGGAATAAGAAATTAAACAGCGCTTGAGGTAAAGCTGAGTGCAATACTTAATTTCAAGTTCTTTAAGTGAAATAATAAAAGTTGACCAATGTAAATCCAGCTTAACTCTTTCCTGCCCGAATCGGTCTTTGGTATTTTATTCTGGCTAACGCCAGACATTCACTACCTCTTGGCATGTGCTCTCCCAGGTTCAACATCTTGGCAAGATCTTGCAAGATCTTGCCAAGATGTGGATCGTGCCAAGATCTTGACAAGGTCTTGCAAAGATTCAAAAAATAATTTTCTTGCCATGATCTTGCCAAGATCTTGCCAAGGTTTTTATACATAATTTTAATATGATTTTGCCAAGAAGTTGCCAAGGTCTTTCCAAGATCTTGCCAAGACCTTGCAAAGATTTAATGTATATTTCTTGCCAAGATCTTTATATGATCTTGCCAAAGTTTTGCCAGGAGTTTATAACATATACTACAGTATGATCTTGCCATGATCTTGCCAAGATCTTTATATGATCTTTATATGATCTTGCCAGATCGGTTGGCCTGTGCTGTTAGGGCGCTGCCTCTCACCAATAGTTAAGCCCGGTTGGACGGGGTTAGTACTTGGATGGGTGACCGTCTGGGAATAACCCTGTTCTGGAGCTTGAGACCCATGTGAGTAGAGTTTAGTTGGTCTCTCCTGTGCTTGGAGGGTTTTTCACCGGGTTCTCCGGTTTTCCTCCCTCCGCAAAACCAACGCCTAGGTCTTAGCTGTAATTCGTGAGCCGATGATTACTGTATATGCGCATATGATTATTGTATAGAATATGCGCAATATAAATTGTAAATATTATTATTATTGCCACGATCTTGCCAAGATCTTTATATGATCTTGCCATGATCTTGCCAAGATCTTTATATGATCTTGCCAAGATTTTATATATAATTTTTATATGATCTTGCCTAGATTTGGTAAGATTTTCAAAGGTCAAGAATCTAAGAAAAACTTTAGTATTTATACTTGTGAAATTCATTACTAATTCATGAGTTTTGCAGCCAATTCAATTTCAGAAATTACGTCACATGTATACCCCTATAAACCCCATACAAACTAAAACCAATGATGCTAATTAGTTACAACCACTAGTGGATGTATACTCTTCTGATACAACCACTAGTGCTTGTAACTAATTAGCATCTCAGTATCCCAAAGGGATTTTTACTATTCATTCATTTCACAAGTTGTTTATTTCGGCTCGTGATTGTATATTCAATACAACACGGCCGCTCGTGTTGTAAACATTACTAAAAATGGCATTAGTTTTAATTAACCTTATGTACAATTGATATTGATATTGATATCAATACCATATGCATAAACATTAAACAAAGGCTTCACTAGCTTGAACAATTACACACTCAGCTAATCAGTTGATTTTCAAATACCATTTTGTTTATTCGTACAGACGTACAGTTATTATTTACGTTTCTTTGACGACTGATAAGATAACTACTATAATACTGCGTTATCGCAACGCCAAATGGTTGGCTTCGGGCTTCGTGGCAAAACAACCGAAGACACACTTGGCGCATTTGACATTTTCTTACATCCCATAAGATTTGAAGATGTGCGATTTCCGCGCTTTCTTGTTTTCTAACCAATAACGTTCTTATAACACCATTACGTGCGTTGCCAGATGCCACGAGCTTGCCAACTGCATGCCATCACCCTGCATTCTTGTTCAGAACTTGATTATCGTCACGCCGAGCGCAATCATTTTGAAAAACTATTTAAAAACGAAACTTTCCTGTTCTTCTGATTCTAATGTTAACAAATGTTTAAACGTTATTTCGTGATATTATTGATTCTCTACGTCGAAGAGACAAACAACGATGATGGTCTGTTTCTATTCGACACCGCAGCCTGTAGGCATGCACTTAAGGTGGCTCCGTACAGTTTCTTGAAAAATGGAAGAAACAAGTTTGAGAGTCCAAAACACGTGAATAAACAATTCGGGAAAAGAATAAAACCAATGTTATACACAGATAAACGTTCTGATAATCAAAAACTGTTACCAAATAAATAGCAACAGTTGCTGCTGTGGCAACAATGACTTGTTGCTATGGCAACAATGACGCTTCAACATGGCTGCCAATTACACTTCAAACTAATTTAATTCGAAAAAAACTTTGGTGACCCACAATTTTTTTTTTCATTAAAACTTTCCTTGAAGTATGAGTAATCAATAGGCCGATTTAAAAAAAATTCTGTAGAACGACTAATTTTTTCCCCGGAAAACTTACGTTTGTTAATTACTCATACTTCAAGAAAAGTTTCAATGAAAAAAAATTTTGGGGTCACCAAAGTTTTTCTCGAATTAAACTAGTTTGAAGGGTAATTGGCAGCCATTTTGAAACATCATTGTTGCCATAGCAACAACTGTTGCTATTTATTTGGTAACAGTTTTTGATTGTCAAGCTGTTTAACTATGCATAACATTTAGTTTTATTCTTTTTCCGAATACACGTGTTTTGGGCTCTCAAACTTGTATTTCCATTTTTCTGGGAACTGTATGGAGCCACCTTAAAGCTTCCTTAGTTTGGTTTCAATTTCCCGCCAAGTTGCCTGCTACACTAGTCGCGCACAACGTTTGCTGTTATTACATATGAAAACACTGTAATCAAAAATTATCGCAGAATAAGATATAAATATTGGATAATTAGTTATTTGCACGTTATTTGGATTGTTAGCCAATCAAATTTATCACACGGAGACTACTTCATATATGCTTATTATTTTGTCTTTGTGCAATCATAGTCCCTAGAATTATCTTGTCTGGAAACGCGGCGAACATCAAAGCGGTTAACAATGAGATACAATTTAGGTTGAGGGTGGCAAATAAGGTGCACAATCTTTTGTTTTACGTTCATTAATATTTATAAAGCAACGCTGCTATTGGTTGATTGCTTCATTATACCAAAAATACAATGTGTTCAGCAAGCGTTAAGGTGAAATAAGGTGCACAAACGTGAACAAAAACCTAGAACAAAGACTTCGGCCGCGTTTCCAGACAATTTATTTCTAGGGACTATGGTGCAATTCACGCTACTTCTCTGGCCTTTTTAGAGTTTTCTTTTTCCATAAAAATTTGTTGATCACAGCAGTTGTGTTATAAATCTCTTTTAAGGTGTTTTGGTGTGTAGTATCGCTGTATATTTTGACTTGTTGTTTGTATTTTGTACGGCACAACTCGTGAAAATATACAGCGATACTACACACCAAAACATCTAATAAGATATATATATATATATATATACAAATATATATATATGAAGTATAGTTAGCTTAAAGTCTTCGCTACCAGAGATTTCACCCTAAACGGGATCATCAGGCGACTCTGATCTCGTTTACGGTGAAACCTCCGGTAGCGAAGACTTTAAGGTAACTTTATTATATGGCTGGGTTTGATTTCCGCTACGTACGCAAAACGACGCACGCTGATTGACTGATTGACTGGTCGGGATTTTACGCTTTTTTCTCAGTCCTGTAAGTTTTGGCGGGAACATTTCTGAGTTGATTTGAAAACAAATAAAAGAGAAACAGGTATCTTTATTCAAATATTCTGAACAATAAAATGTGTTGGAACATCACTGCTGGTTTCCTTTAAAGCTGTTTATCTAAAAACACGACAAATAAAAGCCGAACTGGTGTAAATAAGAAGGCCAAGAAGCGATACGAAAAACTCAACAGGTAAGGTAAACAGCATACCCCGAAGACGAAAACGCTCGAAGCTTAAAAATAAAATGAACCAATAGCCATACAATAGCCTCGTTTGCTCGGTCTGTACTGGAAAGTATTTGCTCTCGGTTTTATCGTGCAAATACTTTCCCGTACAGACCTCGCACTCGGTTATTAAGTCTTTAATACTTCATGCTTTGTATTTTGCTCTATCTATATATGGTATTGAGCACTCTCTAACATTTCGTGAATCAAAACTCACTTATATATATAGGTTATCACATGGGACGAGGTGATATCAGTTTTATCGCTTGAGGGACGATATTGTTATTGTCACGAGTGAGCGCAAAACCTATTTATCACATACTTGTGCCTGTATCATGTTTTAGGGCTCAATTCAGGACAGCGGGATATATGACGGGACAGATACGGTACAGCGGGACATATCGTTTTTGCGGATACTGGTTGCTAAACCATAATCCGCTATGTCATGAGCGCGGTTGTGTGTGTGTGTGTGTGTGTGTGTGTGTGTGTGTGTGTGTGTGTGTGTGTGTGTGTGTGTGTGTGTGTGTGTGTGTGTGTGTGTGTGTGTGTGTGTGTGTGTGTACGAATGTTTTCGTCAATCACGTGATCAACGCAGACCAATAGCAATTGTCCGAATCAGCATACTTCAGAAGTCTTATTTATGTCAGAAGGGTTTACGAACGTGAACACGAACAACGAATGGGAGATAAATGTTGAGTTTTGTTTCAGGTAATGAACATTTGCAATCACAAGACGCCAAGAAATATGATGACAAGTCGACAGCTCACAGTGGGCTACTGGTCTGTCCATATAAATTTGAACGTTTTTGAGAATTTTTGCGGATAGTCTGGTTTCGAAACAATATGTATTTCAGCATTTTAATACATTTTTATGCATGCATGTATGTATGTGTATATATGTGCTGTTGTTTTATACTATAAATACAAGCGCGCGGTGACTGCACATTTACATCCAATACTTTCTCGTGTTCAATACAGCATCACCTAATAAACCATACAAGGTATTACTATAATAATTCCGGAACGCATTTCGACTTTGTCGCCTAAACGACAAGCTTTCCAAGGACGAAGAAACAGTGTGAGCGCTTGTTTGGCTTCGGGATTAAAGATCTTTCTGAAATCTGAATGCCCTTTTAACTATTAAATGTTTCAAGTGTTTACGTGTTTATAACCGCTCGACCAAGATGTTTTAGCTATAGGTTTACACGCAGAAATCCACCGTGCTTGGCATTATTTATGTTACATGTAGACGTATGCATATGCAACACCCATTCAAAAAACGCGTTGAACATCGATTTATTGAGACGCATGAATGCATATGTTACCAGAGTCTAAAACATAGACATATAAAACATAAAAATATCATATTCTTTAACAATGCGATTAGCGTCCGCGTTTCCTGTTTTTGCCGATTTACCTAACATTACACTCAAGCGAAATTAAAGCGATATAAGTATCATATTTTAATGCGATTATAGGGACCGCGTTTCATGTTTTTTTTCCAGTTCACAAAACTGAACAGTTAACATGTCCAGGGGAAAACAAGCTGTAATGACGTCGCAAAAATAAATCAAGTCAACATAGGTTATGCTGTGCCAAAAGCTGCTTGCCGCCAAGATTACAAAAAGAACAAACAGCAGGTTGAACAATAAATAAAATAAATAAAACTATTATGTAAATCCACTTAACGTGCGTTTTGCGGATACTGGTTGCTAAACCATCCGAATGTTTTCGGCAATCACGTGATCAAGGCGAAACGCTACTAGGCATACTTCAGAAGTCTTATTCGTATGTCCGAAGGGTTTACGAGCGTGTACCAGAACAACCACTGGAAGATTGGAAGTCGAGTTTCGCTTTTGCACGCAATCACAAGACGCCAAGAAAATATCCACGATGAGTTGATAGCTGATAGTGGTCTACTGGTCTGTCGATATACAGTAAAGTTTAAACGATTTTGTCAATTTTTGAAAATCAGTGACTGCTTTCTAAACCATATACCTATATACCAGATAGTATGCATTTCATAGCTTTTAGGTTATGATATTATATGTATTCACTGTTATCTTAATATACTAAAGCAAGCGCGCGGTCAATGCTCGTTTACACGCAATACGTTTTCGTGTTCAGTAATTCAGCATCGCGTAATAAAACCATACATGCAAAGTGTTATTATAATTATTTCGTAACGCACTTCAACTTTCTCGCTAAAACGAGAAGCTTTTCATGGACGAAAAGACAGAGCGAGTGCTTGTTTGGGTTCGAACCAGGATCTTTATGAAATATGAATAGCCTTTTAACTAATGTTTCAAGTGTACTGTTGACATGTTAGGCCCTCGGCCATCTGATTGTCTGCATCAGCATATACGCAGAAATCAACTGTATTTGGTACTGCTTGAGTTACATGTAGGCGTATAAAGTACTTATTCAAAAAGCGCGTTGATCATTGTTGAGACAAATCAATTCATGTGTTACCAGAGTCTAATGTAGACAGTAAAGAATAGATTGGAACGAAAACGATATATTATCACATTCTTTTAACAATGCGATTAGCGACCAGGTTTAAGATTAGGGTTGGGGCAGGGCTTGGGTTAGGGATTGGGTTGGAGTTTAAGTAAGGGCTAGAATTAAGCATTTATCTTGTTAAGTTATTAAAGGCATTTAAACATTAATAATTATTGTCGATTCTAGATGATACGTGAGAGCATATGCTGATATGTCACAAGGTTATCAAGCATTTTCAGTATATTTTGGCGAACAATTTACGTTGTTCAATCATTATCTGTAGGCCAAATAAAAACCAGTATCCGCATGTACGCATTGCGTACCTATTTTTGTATCTGCGCAACGCGCAGATATATTGCTATCGTGTTGTGTGTGTGTTCCGGCGTGGGTTAACTTTTTGGTGTAACCACTGACCTGTAATATGTGCAGTAGTGTGACTGTTTATATTTCCTTGCCGTGTTGTATGAACTAAGGAGCGAGACGAAGAACAACATTATTTTCGAAGAAAGTCAATTACAATGCTGTATGATTGGAGTAGTATGATTCAGGGATACTTTAAAATGATTGCGTCTGACCGTACGCCAAGTCATAGCATAATAAATCAATTTGATATTTGCGCTCATCTCAGTTCAAATAGATTTTTCTCCGTTGCTATTCTATACGATTTGTTCTAATTCACATATGTTGTACAGAATTTAACGCTCTATCTAATCGTACAAGTTTCCCAAATGGCACAAACCCACAGACGATTGATTTACTTTAAATATGACAGCGTTCGACCGTACGCCAAGTAAATAGTGTAATAATGCAATTCGATATTTGCGCTCATCTCAGTTCAAATATATTTTTCTCCGTTGCTATTCTAATACGATTTGTTTTAATTCACATATATTGTACAGAATTTAACGCTTTATCTAACCGTGCAAGTTTCCCAAATGGTACAAACCTACAGACGATTGATTTACTTTAAATATGACCGCGTTTGACCGTACGCCAAGTAAATAGCGTAATAATGCAATTTGATATTTGCGCTCATGTCAGTTCAAATAGCCTTTTCTCCGTTGTTATTCTATACCATGTTCTCTAATTCACATATGTTGTACAGAATTTAACGCTCTATCTAACCGTGCAAGTTTCCCAAATGGCACAAACCTTCAGACGATTGATTTACTTTAAATATGACCATGTTTGACCGTAGGCCAAGTAAATAGCGTAAATAATGCAATTTGATATTTGCGCTCATGTCAGTTCAAATAGCTTTTCTCCGTACCTACATACATGGCACAAACCTACAGACGATTCAGGGATATTTAGATTCGTGGTAGCCGTACTATTGGCCATTTGGATATATCTTCCAGCAGTTAGCCGTTAAATTCTATATTTCCGACAAAGTTTTGCACAAAAACATTTCGGAGACAGGGGATATTGCTGATAAACTGGTTAAGTATTTTTAACGGGACTTATAGTAAACTTGTGAGTGTGATCTACCACAGCTTTTGTGAGTCATGATGAGTCATGATAAAAAATTATTAAGGTCAGAGAACGTGTACTTTCTCTTTAATTATCTTATAAGATATCGCTAAAGTCTTATAAGATTTTTCTTAAGATCTTACAAGATTTTCCAAGATCACACAAGATCTTGACATGATTCTCACAGTGGTGCCTTTTGTTATGTCCCGCTGTTATCGCCCTGATAAAGGCACAAGTATGTAATATATATATATATATATATATATATATTTAACAGTTATACCATGAGCTCGAGTTGTATATGAGCTCATAGCCAACGAGGCGCTTCGCCGAGTTGGCTATTAGTTCGTATACAACGAGAGCGAATGGTATAACTGTTTTATTACATAGCCAAGCACTGTACTAGAGGCAAAATTACAGCGAAATGTTTGAAACAACAAACTTCCGGCATAGGCAACTATAATACTTCCGGCCATGCGTAATGATACATTCACATTTCACATAGAGTTTCTCGCTGAGCTGTTTGGTAAACAGCTTCGAAATGTTGTATAAATGATGCTCGAGAGGCAAAAAAATGTGTTAAACAGATCAACAAAAAAGATTAAAAGGTACCTTTATGAAGTCAAAAGGTGGGTCAGTTGTTTATATTAGCATTTCTGTCGTGAAAAAGGTTTTGATTTCATGCAAAAATGAAACTGAAACGCCTTCCGCAGTGAAACTAAATTAATTAGTTGGTTGTTTTTGGAAAAGAACATGCTTTTTACTGCTCCAAATGCTTATCTAAATCAAAAGTCTCTTTATTGGTGATCTCCTACGAAATGTGTATTGTAAGCTTCATTTTAACTGCGAGTTTCTTTGTTTAGCAACAAATTAATATCAACCCGTTAATTTAGTCGGGTTTTTGAAGTAAAAAGACGTGATTTTTAGGTGAATTTTACAATTTAACATACTAAATTGTGTATTTGTTAATGTATTAACACAATGTTGTTTTTTTATACATTGGTTTGAGGGTGTTGATGTTTTTCTGTAGAAAAATCCGTCAATTTCAACTCTTTTCGGCAGTTTAAAAAAACATGCCGACATCTTGTTTTTCCTCTACTAGTAGGATATGTGGCCTGGTAGTAGGGAACCAGTCAGATTACGCAAACGCTTATATCCTAATATATATATATATATATATATATATATATATATATATATATATATATATATATATATATTGCTGGGTTTGATTTCCGGTCCGTACGCAAAACGACGCACGCTGATTGGTTCCCGAGAGGTCGGGATTTTACGATATTAGAGACTTTAAGATACCCCGGTTCCGGTTTACGGGTACGGGGTAATGTAGACGTACCGTACCCGTAAATACGGGTACGACTTGTAACTTAAGCTTCCCGGAGATTCCGGCGTAAAAAAATGCGCAGAGAATGGTAACAAAACAAACAAAAATGGCGGCTGCACAAGCCAGGTTAGTAGCTATGTGTTCTCGTTTTCTTCGTCGTTCTTTGAACCTTTAGGTGACGCTAAACAACGTCGACCCTTTTATGATTCAAGGCCTCGTTTCTGCTTTCTGTAGGAGAAATGTCGATGATTTATTACTTTGCCTCCTTGCTGAAAATTCAGATGGTGAAGATGATGAAGACGATGAAGACACAGAAATTTTACTTGTGGATGCCTTGAGCAAGGAGCCTTTTCGATTCAGCAAAGGGTTTAAAATAGACTTGAACAAAATTGATGAGCAAAGGAGCATTGATTTATTTAGGTATAACGTTTGAGTGCTCATCAAACTTGAAACTTGTCTCCTTGTGAAACTTGAAAAAACTGAAAAGTTCATTAAATAAAATTGTTTCGTTGATAGGTTTAACAAGGGGGATATTCGTCTTTTGTTTGATCTGCTGTCTATACCTGCGTCATACAGATGCCCAAATGGAACCGTGGCACGCGGTATGGAGGCGTTCCTCTTGCTGCTAAGAAGACTGACTTATCCAAACCGGTGACAGAAATATATTTTTTGATATTTCTTTAATTCGCTCAAATAGAATTATTCA